>SSNS01000692.1:165407-211805 GCA_006937985.1 Aphyosemion australe | reverse complement strand
ACTAGGGATGGGACGATACACTTAAACTAACGATACGATGCACCTCGATATGTCATAGTCACGAAACGATACGTCACGATACGATATCAAAAAAGAAAAAAAAAGGAAAAAATATGACTGTATAATAACAACTTGTTTATTTTTGTTTCCGTTGCACACAGGGAAACACAAGGCCTAACAGGCCAAACACAAACAAGAACACTCCCTTAGTGCTGCTCTAACCCTAGGTTAAGTTATCTCAGGACTGGTTCTTCTTCAAAAAAACTAACATATCAACATGTTCTGGTGTAATCAGTGATCTTTGAGCAGAAACAATGTCTCCTGCCTGCAGTGTTGTTGCAACAGGCGCTGTGACTTTACGTGATGACGTCACGACGCACTGCACCGTTCCCCGGATTTTTTTTTTTTCTCATTTAGTTTTACCTGCTTAATCAGCAGATAGTGCTGTCAGCCTGCCCCCATAAGCCCTTTTTATAAGACACACCATGCTGGCAAATCAGCGTAATATTACCGAATTTTGCGGCATTCGTGTCGCCACGCTTGATAGTAATATTGCTGTAATATTGCTGTAAAATTGCGGCTTCACCGGTCTTATAAACGCACATTAACAGAGGGAGGTGTCAAATTAATGCCGAGCTCCGGCCGGGAACTACAAAATGAAAATGAAAGTAAACACGGCCACAAGTTTTGTTTTCGTACCAGCTGAGATGATAAACTGGAGCGATGCGGCGCTCCGGGAGCGTCTCTCCGTTAGATCTGCAGCTCAGATCATCTGACTGTTCACAGTGATGGTGGAGGACACACACCTGTAGAGAAATGTGGAAAAAAAACTCAACGAGCGCGGCTTTGATCGCAATAAAAAGCAAGTTATGTCCAAGATAAACGGAAGTCCGTGAGAGCGCGGAGACCGCCCCCATACCTCCTTTATGCCACCATCGCGCAATCTTTTATAAAACGGACATGATTGCGCAACATTACCGCCACGGTCTGAGCTCTTAGGCTCCCAGATGCCTCATAGGCGTTGCACAAATTAGCGGCATTGTTTTATAAAAAAGGCTTTAGACTGTATGTCCGCCATACACAAATCATGCAGCAGTGCCATTTAGTCTTTATTTCGCGATCCATTTTTTTTTGACTCGATGCATTTTGTCACGTTTTATATCGCGAAATTTCGCCAAACGATATTTCGTCCCATCCCTACTGTGAACTCCTTATTTTAATGATATTCCAATTAGAGCTGCAGAGCGAGGGGTTGAGGCTGTGAGCCGTGGTTGCTAGGAGATGTGTGTCAAAACTGTAAAGCCTGTATAACTTTTATACGAGAGGGGTGATGGTAGGAGGGGGTGGAGGGGATCGAGGGGTCTGAAGGGAATCCATCCTTCATTATTGTCTCCCTCATGCTCCATCACTAGAACACTTCTCAGTATTTGAAGGTAAATAGAGAAAAAGTCCTGCTGGTTGGCCTGTGGGAAATTGGTGTCACTCCCTCAAATTAGCCCATCGTTTGTGAGTCTGAATAGAATAATTTGTGGTTGATCACGTCCGCCAGAAGGTTCGTTCCTTGCATAATTTCCTCCATCTTAGGACACTACCCCAGCCTCGTTTGACGTTTCTGGGTCACTCCGTGTCGCTGAGGCATTTTTAAAGGGTTTGGTGGTAAATTGCTAGTGAAGATGGCATGTTCCTGTGCACGACATAATAGCGTCATGGTTCACTGCCTGGAATGAGGGACCACTGTTTTGAATCCAGCATCACATTGTGGAGGTAACACAATGACGTTACCCCCAGGTAGTGTCCCCCCCCTCCCTCACGCGATTTCTTTGTCTTCCTTTCTTGTGTTTTTTTTTCTCCCTGTGCTTCAAAACGACATCGTGGGACACCGCAGGAAAACAAACACAGCATTCAGGCTTGTATTGTCTTTGCTTTATTAAAAATGCAAACAGGACTCCATCTCAAAACCTGCCTGCCAGTCAACTGTATCCACTTCAAATGCCACACACGAACACTGAGACTCAAAAACAGACAAAAACACTTTCCTGCTCTGCTTTGCTGCAACTGTGAGAACTTTATGGTCAATTTCTTCCTGTATATGAGATTTATTTGGTGGAAACTTTCCGATTATTCTTTTTGTCTGCAACATCATGTAACCATGATGCCACTGAAGTGTTTTTACCTCCTAGACACCACTGCCTTGGATTTCATATTAGATCTGTAAAAAGCTTTTGGTATGGGGGGGTGTAGCTGTGTTGTTGATCCTATGGATGGACGGTCCTTACAATTCCCACCTCGTGGTAAAAGAAACTAATTAGGCCTTTGAATAATTTAAAGAGCAGGTTCACCGAGAAACAATTTTTAGAATAGAATAGAATAGAATAGACTTTATTGATCCCTCAGTGGGGAAATTCACTTGTCACAGCGACAGCAGCACCATCACTCAAAGGTAATTAGAAGAAAGATAAAAACAAGGATACATGTATATACACATAGGCAGTAATCTAGTATTGTAATCTTAGATCACTAAAAAAAACACAAATAAAAGATGAAAACAAACTTGGTACCAGCACTATGCAGCATACTGTAAGAGACACAGAAAACAGTGTGAATCCGGTATTGCACAAGTATAGAACACATGAATATTGCATTGGTGTTATTGTTTACCAGGATGATACCAGCACAGCTAAAGCTTAATGATTATTTCTGATTATAATCAGTCACTCTGAGTGTTTCATGCAGGCTGAACATGAAAATAGTCTCCTCCACCTATCTCCTGCATCAGCTTCTGATAGAAAATAAACAGTGAAACTCTAGGATTAGAAAAGCCTGACAGCGTGACATCACACTGTCACTTAACATTCATGGACTCACCCATCTTGACTCACGACGGGGAAGGCTGTTGTTGGTTTAGCGTCCAGGAAACAGCAGAGAACGTCTCGGCTAGTAGAAGCTAACCGTTAGCATTAGCAACTCCACCACATGGCAGAACAACCGGATGGTTCAATCGATGCTTTTGCTCCGAACCGTGTTATTGGATAAGGTTTTTGACAAATGGGAGAGAACCCCTTCATTCTTTTTCTTTTTCATCTCGACAATCTATTTATAGCTATACTATGTTAGAAGGTTGTTAGGAGGCATAAAAAATGTTTTAAGCTAACTTGTTTTCCAGATTTGCCTTTATCTATCTAGCATATTTCTTGCCCACTGCTAAAAGGCAACGGGTAGGCATTTTATTTTTGCCTATGGCTAGTAGAAGAAGCTAACTGTTAGCATTAGCAACTCCACCACACGGCAGAGCAACCTGATGGTTCAATCGTTGCTTTCGATCCGAACTGTGTTATTGGCTGAGGTTTTTTGACAAATGTCATGTTCACAATGTATTTATAGCTATATGATGTTAGAAGGTTGTTAGGAGGCATGAAAAAATATTAAGCTAGCTTGTGTTGCAGATTTGCCTTTGTAGACTTAAAAAAACCCTTTTAAACATTTGTTTCCAACATCTATATATCTAGCATATTTCTTGCCCACTGCTAAATGGCAACATGTAGGCAGTAAATTTATTTTGCCTATGGCTAGTAGAAGAAGCTAACCGTTAGCATTAGCAACAGGAAACAGCAAAGAACGTCTCGGCCAGTAGAAGCTAACTGTTAGCATTAGCAACTCCACCACACAGCAGAACTCCTCCAGGCTTGTGTTATTTGTGGAGATAAAACATCAACATTGCAGAGCAAACAGAGTCAGTGGTAGAGTCCTGTTGCTGTTAGCCAATCAGAGGAGAGATGTCCACATATCAGGAAATAAGACTCCAGATCCTGTCGTCTGAAGCTACTTTCTCCTCCGGGTCACTTCTATGTCTTCTACGACTAACAAGGCATTCATTCTTACTAGAGACCACTGCAAATGTTTTACAAATATGATTAAAGTTGATCTTTAAAATGTATTGCCAAAAGGAACTCCTACTACAAAGATAGTACCAGCCACATGCACTATTTCATACCTTTTCTGCCATGAATAGTTGCACAAACTAAAAAAGTTTCCCAGAAAGAGGACATTCTTACATCATCCATCAGCTTCTCAATACAGAAAGACACTTGGAGAAAGAGGTACCGCTAAAAGCAGGCTAATGCTACGCACCTTTCATTGTCCTTTCTGATGAAAATCTTCTGAAACCTGAATGTCTCAACCTGACGTGATATTTTTAATTATTTACAGGTACGGAGGTAGAGGGAAGACGCTTGCACTCAGTTCTGATGGTGACGTAATCCTCAAACATATTTGTAATTAAAGGGGTGGAAGAATGTTGTTTATTTAGCCAGTAAATGAATACAAATGCCATTAAAGGCTGGAAAGTATCAGAACAGATACTAAAACCAGATCATAGTCCCCCATCCACCCGTTTAAGTCCTGCTTTGTTCATAAACATGAAGAAAGCAGCCCGTCGTGGGAAAACGAGCCCAACAGCAGACTGTGGCAGTGACACAATATTAATGGTTTACCAATAAAATATGTAAGATGAAAATGCTGCCTTGCTGCTTTCAAACTTTAATGTCTCACTAAAGGATAAGTCATTGTCATCACCCTTATTCATTTACCACCGTTCTGTTTTGATTCATGAGTGCTGACGGGTGGAAACTGGGCTTAAACTAACAGCTGCTTCACAATAATAACTTTGAAACCGCGTTCGTACGGCAGGGATGATATAATTAACTCTAAAGTGCCGTATCTGCAAACAGAAGCCATCGTGCTGCCAGTGTTCAATACTATAAACCTTCAGCAGGAGAAAATACTGCTGTCTGGAGCCCAAACTGTAAATATCATCTGCAGGCAGGTACAAGATCCAGAGATTTATTTTCCTGTTATTTATCTCCAACAAGTGAACGTCGTGGAGGGTTTGTAGGTTTGTGTATTAGTTCTGTTAATTAATAGCTGCTGACAGGTGATTAAGTTATAGAGGTGTCAAACTCAGTTTTCAGAGCATCAGTATTGATTTAGGTGATATAAGCCGACAGTCGTTTTTTTAAAGGATGAGCGTAATAAATGTTTTAGTAAAGGTTTAGCTAAACAAAGCACATTTGTAATAATTAGCTGTGTCCGCTTGTTTTTATCATAAGGCATGTTCTGGTGGTTTGGTTTTAAGTAAATCAGGAATGTGTGCAGAGGGGCCATACTTTCTGGTTTCTTGGCGTGCTCATCTATGCTGACATCCCCTGGTTGAAGGCTCAGCAGCAGCTACACTTCCTGAAGGCCCTCAGGAAGCACAACCTGAACTCCAACCTGCTACTGACCTTCTACCACTCATCCATCAAGAACCTGCTGACCCACTGCATCACAGCATGGTACGGCAGCTGCACCATGGCAGACAGGGAGAGGCTCAGAGGGTTGTAAAGGCAGCACAGAGGATCATCAGCTGCTCCTACCCTCCCTGATGGATATTTATACCTCCTGCTGCCTCAGCAGAGCAAGAAACATCATCATGGCCAGCTCCCACCCTGGCTGTGACATGTTTGACCTGCTGCCCTCCGGGTGGTGCTACAGGTGCATCACAACCAGGACGTAAGAACTGTTTTTCCTGAAAACCATAACCACCTTAAACTCACACTTGCACTGACATAACCCGACCTCAGGTCTCTCTTCTGCACATCAATCCATGCAATATCCAATACCTACTGTATATGTTATTGACAATAACTGCAATATCCAATATGTAAATAGTGCGACTTTGCACCATTTGTTTATTTAATATTTTACTGTTTGTGTTTGCATTGAAGGAGCTGCTTTTAATCTCACTGCGTATAGTGACAATAAAAGGCATTCTATTCTAAATAATGAGTAATTTGTCTTTTCCATAACTGTATTTTATATTTTAAATGAACGAGCAGCAGAAGTAAGAGTTTTCTGTTTAATCTGTGTTGTGAATTGTTTTAATTGTTTTGCACACTTGCCTGGGGACGGCAGATGGAAATTGGTTTTAGCTAAATCTGGTCCAAAGCATCTTTTCTCTTGTAAGATTAATGCATTTGGACATGGTCCCCTTTCAAATAAAGAACATGAAATTATCTCTCCATAGATAACAGTGTTCATAGTTTAACTCGTCATCTCATTGTGATTTATTACACATAAGTCTAAGACGGTAACATTCTAGTAAATTTAATCCAAATCCCAAAGTGTGACATGGATTAGAAAAACTTGTCTGCACAACATGGCTGCCTGTTTTATTACTGCAAAATAGTACAAGCATACAATAAAATGGCTGTTTATTTTACCCGATGTTAAACAATGTAACTAAAGATTAGCTGAAGTCGGCCCAAAGCAGGCGGGATCTGCACAGATTTCTGAATCATGCATTAGAATGGTGTGTCCTAATGTTGTTGGGTAGGATAAAGTGTTGAAAATGGTCAAATCTAGGAAAGATTTATTGTGAATGTTGCAGAAAGAGAAAGTGTGTACATGTAGCTTTGCTTTCTGCATATTAAAGGTCTCATTCACACATTTTCAATGAATCTGCTGTGGTCTCTAGTATGAACGAATGCCCTGTGAGTCGGCTCTCATGCTCCTGTTTCAGGGTGTAAACGTTTTTGAAGGAGTGGAGGGGGGACAGAAAACAACAGGATTACAAGTCTTACTCATTAAAGCCATACTATGCAACATTTTCATATTTTTTAATCACTTTCTTGAGCCAGTTTGTGCTGCATTTTAAATAACGTTGACAGGCTCAAAAATCTGGGAGTTTGGTTTGACCCAACCCTGACATTTGAATTTCATTTGAAAGAAACTGTTAAAACATCTTTCTTTCATCTGAGAAGAATTGCTAAAATTCGGTCGATTTTATCAGATAATGATGCGGGAGTCCTGGTGCACGCCTTTGTTTCATCCAGAATTGACTACTGTAATGCCATTCTTTGTGGTTTGCCCCTAAAGAGCTTCCGCTGCTTACAACTTGTGCAAAATGCAGCTGCACGTATCTTAGCAGGAAAAAAGAAGTACGACCATATCACACCTGTACTGGAATCCCTACACTGGTTGTCGTGCCATGTTAGAGCTGATTTTAAGGTCCTGTTGTTGACCTACAAAGCTATCCACAATCTGGCTCCACACTACATCACTGATCTCCTGGATCCATATGTTCCATCCAGGGCACTGCGGTCATATGGAACGGGGCTCCTATGCATCCCAAAAATAAAGCGAATGACTCTGGGTGGGCGTGCATTTGCGTTTCGTGCTCCATCGCTCTGGAATGCTCTGCCACAGGACGTCAGACAAGCATGCTCCGTGGAAGTTTTTAAAGCTAAACTGAAAACGTACCTTTTTACTGAAGCTTTTACTGATTGATTACTTAATTCTTTTTAATTTTTTTTGCCGTTTCTATGTCCTGTTTTAGCTTGTTCTTAATTTTGATTTTATTGCTTATGTGTACTTCATTTGTTTACAGCTGATGCTGTTGTTTTTATACTGGGGTACTGTTTTTTATTTTTTATTTGTTTTTTATTTTTTATGTTGTGCAGCGCTTTGTTTAAAGGCGCTATAGAAATAAAGTTATTATTATTATTATTATTATTATTAAAATGACCCTTTACAGGGTTAATGAAATGTCACTCAGACCCCCACTGCCAGAATACCACACTGCAACTTCAGAGTGGCGGTCCGGTCCCTGTTGGACTTAGTAAAGTGGAGCTGACATGCCTGGTGCTGCAGTCTGCTTCCAGCATGTTTCCTGCATGTTTTAGATCATGAACACAGCTGAGTTGTTTGATTTAGTGATGAACCGCTCCTGTAGACACTAATGAAGGCTGAGGAGACGTTTCAGCTGTTAGATTAAGGTGTTAAAAATACAAACGCACAGCGAGGGGATGTTTTACTGTCGGTTTGACCACAGAGAATTAATAACGGACACTAGGGGGTGCTAAAAGCAAGCAAAACTGCCAAGTGTGCCCTCAATATTCATGATATGCAGTCAGTTCACAGGCTGCAGCATCTAAGAACCTGATTACGCTCTTAAATAATGCCTTTCTAAAATACTGAACAGGCACACATTCTGCTGTTCCTGGTATTTAGACCTAATGTAGGCGGGGTAGTTACCCGTAGTTAGAATTTATGTTTACATGATCAAAGCTATCAAAGCAGTTTAACGCACCTGTACTATTTTTATAATGAGCACCAGAACGTGATGTCATGAAACCAATAGCATGATTTTTCAAGCACGTTTTATGATCTTAATCATTTTTGAGTTATGCAAAATATCAGGATTAAGGTCAGTTTATGGTGTTGGTTATAAAAGTCTGAGAAACGGCAAGTAAAAAGAAAAATAATAAAATAATAATATTATCATGCAGCATCCACCAGCTCCTGATTCCAAGCTGTGCCGACAGTCAGAATTTCAACCATTTGCTTGTTTGTTTGTATTAATTTCAAAATGTGAAAAACATTTTATCACTTATCAGTCCCACAAACAGGGACAGCAGTAGAGCATGCATGTTTTTATTCATCTCTTTTACCATCTGGCTGCCATTCATCGGGACAACACAAGGAAGCCATCATCAAGATAATGTATTAAAATATTAATATGTGTAAATGACTTTAATTTCCATGGGTACATCTCACTCAGAGTGAAATGAAATGTCTGTGTGGGAGTGTGAATGATGGGATGGCATTTGAAGGTCTGGAACCTAAAAATCCCGATAATAATACCTTCTTAAGAGGAAATTAATTTCAGCCACTGACTCAGATGTGCTTTCAAATTCTCATTTACTGGATCTGTTGTCAGACGTACTTCTCGTGTCTCCTTTCATTTGCTTTAGAAGAGCATTTATTCATAATGCTGTTTGAATTTGATTAACTTGTGAAACTCTTAAAGACGAAACAAATACATGTAGGGTAACCATACATGTTATATATTCAGCAGCATAGGTTTTTACCTTCAGTGGTGCGTTAGGGAACGATGCAGACAAGGAATCGATGGGTAGTTTCAAAAGTTCTTTTCACCGACTTCACGCCAATGGCAATGAAATTGGCATTTCTACCCCTCAGCCAGTTCCTATGCAGTGCCTTTCACTGCAGCACTCCTGCAGGGTCCAGAAAGCAAAGAAATACTCTTTCAGACTTTTGTATGATTTAAAAAATGTCTAGAAATGAATGTATATCTGCCTTGTGCCTGATCTTCACCTCACTTCATTTAGAACAAACTTTTAAAACTTCCAAAGATAGCAATTAACCACAAATTAAACGGCTAGCATTCCTTCACATGGATGCATATCACCTGCCTCTTTGCACCTGAGCTTTGAACTAAGAACAGAAACAGCATTTAGCATGATGTAATGTAATAATGCTGTCAGTGGCCATTGCAATGACTAAGGTGGATTAGACAGGGCAGCCATCTTGAATTGGGTTGACTCCAAAAATGAACAGGTAGATAAACATTTAATGATTTCTCTCTGAAGGTTCGTTCATCCTTTCAAGTGATTAAGATATTTTGCTGAATTATGTAATAACTTGTTTTATTTTTAATGTAATTATAAAACATTATAACAGTAACAAAGAAACAAAATTGACCCTTGCCACATGTAGATCCTCCACCAGAGGGCAGTAGACATGTATAGGACTGGATATAGCAGGTTCCTGTTGAAGGCACTAATCCTGATACCCTATCTGGATGCTTTAAGGGAACACATTGTGAGTTTTTTGTTCTATGGTTGATTGCCGTAATTCCCTCTCAGCAGTTTTATTCTTGACAGTTTCGGTACCTTCCAGAATGAGCTGTTTCAGGGCTCTGTCGCTTTAAGAAAAACAACCCCACCCATCCCCCGCTCAGGCTGCTATGAGCTAAGGAGCTCTGATTTCTGGGAGGGGCTTGGAGCTGCTCCTCCTCCAGAAGAAGTGGTTCTATCCTACGTTCCCCATTTGTGACATCACAAATGGGGACTTTTTGAAATGACAGAAAATGGATGGATTTCTTTTAATGTTTGGGGTATTTATAGAGGCAGAAAAGACCAACACGGCAGCACAAAAGGATGCAAAGGCTGAGATTTGTGTAATTTGTTCCCTTTAAGGACAGAAAAGGTTTGATGTGAATTTGCAACAATAGTCTGAGTCTATAAGCAAAGATGTTTACCGAGTAGAACTCTGAGTATGTGTTAGTAAAGCCTGTCAGCTGTTAAGTTAACAGCATTTTTGCTAATGTTTATAAAATATGGCAGCCATCTTGTATGGGTATGGCTTCAGTCATAGACATGAATATGAATGCGTAGACGCACCATTGGTGTCATGATCCTGGCTCCTCAGTTCTAATCACCCCAGAACTACTCCACCTCAGACCCCAACCTGCCTCAGAACTCCACTTCCCATGATGCCCCACACCGGACTTCCTGCCCACGTGATCTGTGCAGGACAATATATGAGGAAGTGGGGATTACTGTTTGTGGCTCAGTCAGCGTTTCGTGCCATGGAACGTTCCGACCATTCCAGACGAACCTTCCAGAGCTTTCCTGTTTACTCTGCAAGTTCCAGGTCTGTCGGCTACCATCCAGTTCCAGCCAGCTCCAGACAACTGGGCGCTGTAGAGCAAAACGGCATCGCCGCCATATTGGATGGGTCCCTCCCTAGCTAAACACAACTGGACTCTAAGCAGGGTGAGCAACTATGCCTGTTTTTTTGTGCAGCCTACGGTTGCAACAACCGGTGTACTATTGAAAGCAGATCACATGGGACTACTATTGACTTTTCTAACCTACCTGATGGGATTTTATATTTTATTTTATTATATTTTAACTATCATACCATATGTCTGATTTAGTTAAAAAGCATAATAAAATGTGTTTTTAGTTGGGTAAACACCTTCCTCAGTAGAAATAAATGCACTGGGGGTGAATGGACCCATCCAAGATGGCGGCCCGCCGTTACACCAGCTCCAGTAGGCAGCACCAGTCCATGTCGCATCTACGTATATGACGTCTGTGGCTTCAGTGTCTCTTGTAGATACAGATCCAATAATGTTTTTATAACACTGGTTGATAGGGGGGGGGGGGGGGGGGGGGGGAAAAACATTATACACCTCATCCACCTTTCAGTACAAGACAATAGCTGAAAGTTTGCAGCAAATATAAAACAATTCTTCTTTCTACCTGTCATTTTTTAACAAGTTTGTAGTTGTGAATGACTAAAGTGTAGTTTAATGCGTGGGTCTGCGCTGCCGAACGCTGCAGGAACTCCAGCCGTTTCATCTTGACTGGAGTGTGGAAGGAGAGAGCACTGTCTGAAACCCACAAAGTGGGTTGAACTGAGATATTAAAAGAGTTCCAATCCTCTGGAGGAGCCAGTTCAAACAGGAAGCTGGGCCACGCTGGACCCATTTCTAATACAGTAGCAAAATAAAAGTGCTGCCATCCGCTCTTTCAATCCCACTTCCTCATTGCATCTTTATCAGGTGAAGTGACTCGGGCAGCGCCGCGCTCCCTCTGCACAGACACGACAATGGCCTCTTAGTGCTTGTTAAGAATGATTGCAGATCATGCAGCTCTATCTCCGTTAGATCTATAAATAGTATCTACTGACAAATTGAGGTTGCTCTTATCAGAAAATTGAGATTTCACAGCTTTGAGGGTGAGATGTGAAGTGACACATCAAAGGACTTTTTGGGCTGGTTGAGCCAGGCGGGTGGCTGATGGCAAAAGGGGAAACGCGTCTCGCTCAGAGGAAAAGAGAAGGAACGCCAGATTAATGCGGCGCTGCCGCGCTGTCAGCTGGTGACGAGCGACACGAGTTACGTGAGAAGTTGTCACCAGGGTGAGAAAGGAGAAGATTTATTTTAGTATACAAACTATCAAACCTTATATTACCAGATGGACAAATGATGAATTTAATCAGATCCAAGTGCAGCTGTAAATTAGAGTCTGGAAATCTGCTGATAAGTGAGCTCGTGTCGTTTAAAACACCGCCATATGCTCGTACCGTACAGTTATTACTTTGTTTGATTTGACTTAATCAACAATGGAGACTAAATACCCCGGTGCCTGCCTCACTTAGCCTGCTACTTAATTAGTTTGCAGAGAGTAAATCCCAAAACACACTTATCTGTTTTTACCCTGCTCTGGTTTGAAGAGCTCCACATTTCATTTCCTTACTGTTGTAAGCTCGCTCTGCTACCATGTCTCCTCCTGTCTGAGCTAACATCTGTCAGGCTGTGGTGGTCTTTCTGTCCTATGAAGGTCTTCTCAAATGCCTCCTCTTTGGTTTAAACAAGATGCTTCTATCTTTAGGGTCCTTTTCATGATGAATGATGTATGATGAAGACCCAACTAAAGCGTTAAAGCTACAACATGGACGGGTTTTTGTAGAGCCTTGATGAAGTCTTGAGGTGAACAGTGAGCCCGTGTGAGATGTTTACAATATTTCTGAGCACACAAACCTTCCTTAGTGAGTTTTTGGTAGTTTATCACCTTTAGCAGCAGAGAAACAGGGTACTGGGGGCTGAACTAAGGCTGTGCTTGGTTATTGTGGACTTAAAGCAGAAACCCAGAGTTTTTGTCTGGCACCATCTAGAGCTGGAAAAATGTATTGCACCTTCAACCCCCTCTCTTTACTTTCATGTTTGCAGCTGGAAGCAACGCCTCATGTTTGAGAACTGCACCTCTAGCTGAGCAACAGAACTAAAACACATTGTTTTACAATTAGTATTCTCGCATTATGCCATTTATTCGCGCGTGCGCGTGCATGCATGCGTGCGTGCATGCGTGCGTGTGTATGTAAAAGACTTACTTGTCTATAAGTAATATTGGCAACTCTACGTCTGTCTAGGTACTTTTGCAAACAGGAGCGCACGCTCTGTGATTGACATCTGTACGTAAGTGGATGCCCAGTGCTATTGGCTAATGCTGAACGGCGCTCAATTCAGAATTCAGAATGCATGGGGCTCCATGAGGCGGGGGATGGGCTTATATCACAGTACAGTGTAAGACCATCACTTTTACGGATTGCAAAAATACATAACTCTTGAAAAAGGGAAAACTTTGGATAAACTTGTGGGAACTTGCTGGCATATAGACCACGGTGGTCCCAAATCATTCTGGGTGGAGAAAAAAGACAGGTGTGGAAAGGAAAAGGAAAGGTGTACACAACAGTAGTGAGACCAGTGATGCTGTGTGGTTTAGAGACAATGAGGGAAAGAGTTGATGATAGATAGATAGATAGATAGATAGATAGATAGATAGATAGATAGATAGATAGATAGATAGATAGATAGATAGATAGATAGATAGATAGATAGATAGATAGATAGATAGATAGATAGATAGATAGATAGATAGATAGATAGATAGATAGATAGATAGATAGATAGATATTCCGTTTTGTGCCTTTTATACATTTTATTTTCTACACTACTCTGGTTTAACTGTCTTTTTGTTAAAGGCACAGAGTGTAATATTTTTACTTGTTTACTATCAAATTCTGTGTATCTGATTACAAACTTGTCTTTTTTCATTCATTTTCTATCTAATTAGCTTGAAATTTTACATTTTTATTTACATAAACTGTGGTTGACGCTCCTTAGTCATGTGCCATCTTGAAAAACTGTAGCTGTTTAAGGACATACGAGACATGATACTCTGCGTTGCGCGTTTGCACTTTAAAATGATCGTTCTCGTCCTCCCTCATAATGTTGTGCGGGGCGGCGCCGGTTCTCTTTGTGGCAGCCTTGCTGGTTGGGGGAAATTCTGCTCCTTCGCCTTCAGTTGCTTGCCCTGTGCTGGATTGAAAGCTGGAAGTAATTTACAACTGTGGTGGTGCGCACATGGCCGCAGGGGTGAGGAAGATGAATGACGCGACAGATGCGGCAGAACTGGCAGCACAGGAGCAATCTACATATTTTCACAGGAAACAGACAGAGGGCACTCGATTCCCTGAGAGATGCTGACTGTAGGAAGCCGCAGAAACAGTGAATAAAACGTGTGGACGGTTGAAAGCTGGTGTTTTCTGTATGTGACCCTAGAAGTAGCTGTCAGCGCTACAGTGTTTCCCTCTCCCCCACAGCCGTGCACGCACCGCCGCAATGACTCATTACCTTTTTGATGCATGTGGGCTACCGTAGCTACAATACCTACTCTGACCTACGTGGCGCTAAGGACTCTAATGTTTTTACACACTAGTTGTTGGTAGGAAGCAGGTTCTTTATCCATGTGGAACTTATTACAGAAGTGAGGAACACAATACATCCTTCCAAACTTCCTCTACTCTCTTCTTCTCCTCCTTTATAGGTCTACATGCATTCTTCTTCTCTACACTCCTAGTATGCACAAAGCACTACACTGCCCCCTAGTGGATGAGGACATAACACTTTGGAATGTGCTTTTCGATTAAATTGTATTGGATTGGGAACAAAAAGTAAATCAAAAACCTCTAAGTGAAGGAATCTCCTGTAATAAGAATGTGACAATGTAAATGCTTCTGAAGTATAATCAAAACACGTCTCACTTCCAACACCAGATATATACATACAGAGTACGTACTCAGGCTACAAACCCACCCTCACGACACACATTCATATAAACCTTACTCATCTTGGAAAGTGCTATTTTGTTCTCTTACTAAGAACATTTTGGCAGGCCGATCGACCAAGACTGCCAACCACCGAACCGTAGCTCCAACGTCATTTTTCCTGTTCTGCAAGCACACAATGAGGTGCTCATATATCTTTTGTAATATGCATAAAGCCTCATCATCTTCTCTATCAGACTAAGACAGATCAGATTTGGACATCTATTTGTGAGTCCAGCATATCTCTGCCCCTCTGTGCTCGCATTGACCAGTGGGTTCACCCTCTGTACTGATAACTGCAATCTGCAGATTTCATCTCTCTCTGGCTCTCCTGGCTGATCCACCAAGCGTATTAAAAACTGCTCAAGCAAAATATGAACCAAGGAAGCTTTTTGTACCATTAGGCCGACAGGAAAGGCAAAAATTTAAGCTTGTAGCTTCATAGTAACACAATGTTTTACAATGCTGCATTCGGATTATCAGGGAACATCTACTGTTATGTTATTTAAACACAACATCTCCCAAAGCTGTTTTAACTGAATTCAACCAATTAACCAAAAATGTGTTGCTTTTTTTCACCACTTATTTATCAGTGAATAGAAAGTCAGCAGTTAGTAGTTTGTAAGTGAAAAACCTTAAAAAAAAAAACAGAACAATAATCTGTTTTTTAGCAAACTAGAAAAACACACCATGTCATTTCAGTACATTAAAGTCGGGATGCTTCGATCCGCTTACGTGATCGGAAATCGGTCCCGATCACATGACTTTCAAAGGACTCGGAATCGGTTGAAAAAGATCGGATTTAACCTTATAAAACAACAAATATGACATTTTAAATTCATTCTGATACTTCTATATCAATATTATTTGTTTCTTGGCCAAAAACAACACCATTACGTGACACAATGTATGGCAGGTGGGGATTCAGACACCATACAGCTTTTAGCTAGCAGGCTAATGCAGAGCTAACTTGTCTCCACAGGAGAGCTAAAATATCTGTATGTTGGTGTTATTTTAAACCGGACAGCAAAGGCAGTGTAACAGCCACTTGTAATGTGTGCATACTGGGCATTCAACATGCTGGAAAAGACAGCTGCATGATAAGCAGCCTTCAAAACGAAATACTTCCTCCTTCGGCTTTTTTCCCTTTAGGCATCGCCACAGTGAACCGTCGGTCTGGGTTAAGTCCCAGTTCACAGCGGCATCTCTAACAAAAACACGGAGCCAGCCAACAGTGAAAATTACGTTAATAAACAGAGAAATTGCCGACAACAAAACGTCGGAGTTTCTCGTTCTGCAGCAGCTGAGCTGAACACGCTGGTAGCTTCGTGGTGCTGCGGGGAAAGCCTGCTGTGGCACCGTGGCTGTGGAACCCAAAGTGTGCCACAAACGCACAACATTACGTGCGACTCTCACACGAAAAGTACACGTTTTTAACAAGCAATCAACGCGTCAACAACACATACTTTACGTGTGAAAAATTTTGCGTGATTTCAACCAGCAAACAACACGAAAACGTGTTGTTAACACATGTGCCTCATGGTCACGGAAACGCGCATCACTCCACAGCCGCATAATGAAGACGTAAACAATTTGAAATATGAGCATCTCAGCTACTTTTAAATTTATTCATAATATTAACACATTTTTATATTAATGTACTTCCTAAACAAGTTGTGTTTATGGCAGATAAACTAAGGAAATGACATAAATACAGAAAAAAAGACATACCTAAATAATAATTAAAAAATTAAAGGAAAACTTGGACGTGTTTTCCCTTCATTTCTTCTTTTTTAATGCTTAAAGTATCGGATCGGGACTCGGTATCGGCAGATACTCAAAATCAAATGACTCGGACTCGGACCGGGAGCAAAAAAATGTGATCGGAACATCCCTACATTAATGGAGCAATATGTAAGAAATAGCTACAAAACAGTCTACTGTAGTTCTCAAACATTTTGGAAGGAAGGTTATACCGAAGCAGATTTCCTTCTCAGTCGGCTGGGAGGTTGTCAGTTTTTCTCCTTTCAAAATGACCAAAAAGGAACTGTTTACACTCTGTGAGCCCGCAGGGTTGTAGAGTCTGTGCAGGGCTAACCATGCAGCACCGGCATTTGTAATTCGACACCGGACGGGAAAAATCTCCAGAGTTGTGTAAAGCGCTAGTAAACAGGAGCGACCCAGAAGTTATTTCATGTACCCTTAAGAAGCCACGGCCTCTTTTTGTTATACTCTAATTCCGGGTGAAGCACGCTAGAGGCTAACGTTGAGCTAACGTTGAGCTAACAATGCTAACTCTAATTCACCATTAAACAGCAAACAATTGACAAACAACGTTTTTCCCAACAAACAGCAGCAGTTCAGACATATTCATGGCCACGCCCTACCAGGCTATCAGCTCAGTTATAACATACGTTTCTGGCTAACAAAGCTCTTCGGATGAGAAGCTAAACGTCTTCAAAAAACCAAAAGAGGTCTACTTGCCTTCATTTGAACTCCTATGGATTACTATAACCCGGAGAACCTTCACCAGCACTGACTGAACAATGCAGTGCAGTCCCTGTGCCAGGTGTTTGCATGGTGGTTTCTGCATGAAGGAACACCAAATTCAAGATGTGTTTGACTAAATTCATCATAAAATGTGTTTTGAAAAACCAGGATTGACCAAAGTGCTGCACAACAAACCCATCAAATAATAAAAAACTCAGAGATTAAATCAATTAAAACAGAATGGCCTTTAAAAAAAACCTCCCAACATAAAATAAATGAATGACAAGATTAGTTAAAATGCCAAATCCATTAAACACAATTAAAAGACCAAAAAAAAAGAAAAAAGAAAAATGGGTTGGAAATAGCTGTGTTCCAAAAGCCCCATTAAAGAGAGAAAGGAAAATCACTCCGTAGCTCTGAAGACAAAAGTCAAATCTCTCCTGTTAACTAATGAAGAATAGAAAACATCTAAAAAGAGCTGACGGCATTATTTTGGAGAAAGAATGAAGACTCAGGAGTCCAGATGTTAGACTGTCCAAAGGTTTATAAAATATAAACTTAACCTTTAATGAGTTTTTCACCAAGGTCATCCGGTGTTGATAAATGATGGATCTTTGGCTGTTTTGGTCAAATAATTTAGCATGCCTTCATTAGAACATGTGCAAGAATATGCAGCTAAATGAAACTGAAGGCCATTATGTTAATGTTACTGAATTATATCCATTTCTGTGTTTATTAAGGTTGATTAGCTCTAGCAGCCATCCTAAACGGGGTTTACTCTAAAAGTTAGTTATAGGTGTCCATCCAATAATTATGAGTTTCATTCAGGTTCATCAAGTGCTTCATGAGTTCTTTTATTAGTTTCACCAGGACTGACTCTCACAGCTAATGTCCGTGTTCAGCCAAATTCCTGATGCCCATGTGTGACCTACCAGTTAAAAGTTAATATTCTAAAACAATGTCATTTGAAGTTTTTTTCTGAGATGTGAAGAAAAAACGTTTAGCATAGATTTGATTTGTTTGTCAAATTCTAAGTTCTAGACTCCTGACATGGGTCTGAAGATCAATCAGTTAATAATACCACCTTAAATAAGATGCTACCATACCACTTTAGTAACACAGAGGCGTTTCCTGCTCCTCCACCCTGCTGGTTGAAAGTGGAATTACAACAGTCGTAAACAGCCCTGCAGCAGCCAGCTGTAGCTAGCGCTAACAACAAGCTAACACTAACATGAGCCAACTAATACTAAAATAAACCACAAAGTAAAAAAAATCCACACTGTTAGACAAAAAATATTATTACTTACAAGTCCAGTAGCATCAGTCCATGATTTTGGAGCCTCCTTTAGCTCCCTCAAGCTAGCGTAGGCCCCGCCGATGTTCACTCTGGTTTTAGCTTTTTGCTTCACCTCCACAGACATTACTCTGTTACTTTTACTTCCAGGCTCCTCCATGATATCAACATAAAAAGCAAATTTCTTTTTTCTTCTTGTGCTTTTTATTGACGATCGGCGAACTGAAAATGCTAACAGCTAACATTACAGCTAACAGCCATAAAGCAGGTATAAGAGCGCCCCCTAGAACACCTACCTGCTCCACAAAACTATCTAGTATGGTTTTTGGTCAGCAGAGGGCTGCAGAGTGGTGTCAAATAAGAAACTGGTCAAGTTTCTAACTCAACAATCACTGAGATCAATGTTAAAGCATTAGCTTAAAGTTTAAAAAACGATTTAGTGTTACTTTAAAATTGATCCTAATCGGCAACCAGTGGAGGGACGCCATGATTGTCGTGATGTGCTCTGACCTTTTTGTCTCCGTTAGGGGTGTTTGGAGGACCAAAAATAGTCATTTCAGACTCAAAACCATTAAAATAAACTAACTCATCATTGCACTACTGTAGTACAATTTAGTTTGATCCACTTTCATCACAAGCTGATGAAGTTTGAGTTACTGTTTTAGCCCTGATCCATGTTCAAGCTTTAGTGGCTAAATTAGACCCATACAGTCTGCTTCATAAGCTCCAGACTAGAATAAACCAATAGTCACTGCCCTGGTCATTAACAAACGCTGAGATGTTGGGACAATAAACCACACTGAGAAGCTGGATACTCTGCATCCTTGACATTAGAGATAATGTGCAGCAGAGTCTTTGTGATCAGGAGAGGTGGACGCGAGCCAAACAGGCAGGAAGCCTAATGCTGATTAGAATCGGCCTCAACCTCGTTGAAATGGACAGTTTATTAATTGCAGGATAAAATTGACTGGAGCTACTCTATAAAAATGGAGTATTAAAGCAACGGCAGCAGAATGTGTCCCCTCTGTCTGCCCTTATTCCTCCCCAAATGGAGCTTTTGTCTCCCACATACCCGGCTTCATTAGCAGCCCCGCGAGAGGTAGCATTCCCGTTCACCTACCACCAATAACGCCTGGATCTGCATTAGCCTCCCCTCCCTGTCCTTCCCAACTCTTTTACAGTGTTTTACATTGTTTTCCAAACTCTCACAAAAAGGTCACGCTGTCTGGTCGCTGAGAATGCTCGTTTCACGCCCACCTCACATACCAGGAGAAGTGGCATTCCCGTAAACCCGTGGCCGTATTCATCATAATTATGATTCCATGACAGGGTCATCTCCTCTGCCGGAGATGCAAAGCTTGTAAAGGCTGCCTCTCTGCCAGCAGGTCTCTTGTTATGGAACCTGTAATTGGCTGATTGGCGGTTAGGAGGATGCACTGCTGTCTTGTGAATAGATGACCAATATGAGGCGAGTGTGGTCCCCAGGGCAGACAGGTACCTATTAAGGGCTCCTTTCCAGCTCGACGGCTCATTGTCATTGTTATCCACATCAAACCCTTACACGGTATCCCTCTCATCCTTCAGCGCTTTTGCCCCTGCCACCGAGTAGTAAACCCCAAACTTTTAAATTGTCTGTTGTTGTAAGAAAGTACATCCTGGCCCAGTTTTTCCCCGCTGCAGGATGCTTTATTGCCCCGCTCGGCTGAATTGCTTTCCCTGCGAGTAGTTAGACAATGGATCTCGAAATTGCTCGTGTCCTTTAAAAAAAAGTCAGTGTCAAGCAGCAGTAATTAAATTCCAGACTCTCTCTGCAGCGGATAATTCACCCCACCATTCATTTTGTCCGTGCACATCAACTCTCTCTTTGCGTACACCACACTTGGCAGCAGATGTTTGGCTTTTCTGAGGCACAGTAGCTCAAAGACCATTAAACAGAATTGTATGTAATATTTACAAAGGTGAGTATTTTCAATCAGTCTTTATGTACTGCAGAGAGCATTTCCCTCCATTACCATGCTGAATGGTCTGCAAAAGTAGAGGGTAAGGAGGGTAAATACTCTGTCTTTATGTCAAGATTATCTATGCAGCTTTTAGGCAGCGCTGGAAGCTCCTTTTGTTTAATAAAGGCCTGATTAATGAACAGAGCAACAGAGCTAGATGGGAGGATAGGGAGAGAGAAGAGAAACAGAAACACTCCAGAGCATCTGCCGTCGCTTCCTCCTCTCCACAAATGGATATGTGGAAAGTCCCCGTCTGGTTCGGGCTCAACCCTGATTCCCTCATTTATTCTTTTTCCACCTGACAGGAGGAAGAACAGCTCCAACGTTGCATCATTCAGCCACACCTAAGGCCTTTTCTTTTCTTTTTCCAAGCATCAAAGGAAGCCAAAGCTTTGAGAAGAGGATTTGTAATCAGAAGAAGTGAACGGAGGAAGTTTTGCTCTGTGTAAGACCAGACATCTGTATCCATTCAATACATTTTAAACCAACCAGATCAAAGCGGAGGATTTAGTGCAAGACAAAAGCTCATCTCAGACGACTCCCGGTGAAATTTGCTTTTTTCTTGTAGACATATTGTGAAAGTTCACTAATTAATAACACCCTCAGAGGAGGATGTGAGAATTAGTCCAAGAATAACCGCATTTCCCTTTTCACAACTCGTGTTTGTTGGCCCAAAGACTCGGAGCTAAACTAATCTCAACATCCTAATCAGATTTTGTAATTCACTTTCTTTGATTTAAATCTCCAAATTACCAAACCTGACGGCTCCTCAGAAGAAATACGGAACTGGGTCAGAGTGATAATTAACTAAATGTGTGTTCTGATGTTTTAGACTAAAGCTTCTCCATAATTAGTGCTGCACAGCTGTAGCATGCTTACCATATTTGTTACGGCATCCACGATGAATTTATGTTTAAAACACGACGGCTTAGATTCATCCCAGAAAAACAAAAAACAAAGATCCTTAATTGACACGAGTGCCCAGCTTCCATCCACTTTGTTTTTTAACAACACATAATTTCACATGTTGTATTCAGCTGCCAGCTAATTAGTCTACTGTGTTATTGTAAGAAATGAAGGCTGTAATTAAATTGCTTACCAACAGAATTGTGAGGAAAAAAGCCTTGAGCATTTGGAAAGTTCACAGGTTCAACAGCACAGAGTTCAGCAGAGAAAAGAAGATTGTTCACATCTTCCTACAGCGGCGGTGACACCGTGGAGGCATGCTAACGGAGGGAGAACCACACTGTTGCTGCACATAGAAGAACAAAAGCTTCTTCAGCTGAACAATTATTGTGTCTCAGCATCGCGTCTGGAGCGCTGTCAACCGATCTCTCGCTGGGCTGTGACGATCACTGGCAATTTGTGAATGAGAAAATGTCTCAAAGAAATCTGCAAGTTTCTCATTTCCTCACAGGGCCTAGCTCATGTGTCACTAAAAACCTAAAGGTGACAGATCATGCTAGGTTAAACCTTTGAGAGCAAAGGTAGGCACCGTATATGATAAAATCTTACCGATGGCGCTATTGAGATGTCATTTCATCTTAAATATGAGTTATTTTTATCAGCCTGTATTTGTACCTGGAAATGAAATGGTCTGTTTCAGTCAACCCCACCTCCAGCAGCCTGAGCTCCACCCATTCATTACGTAACCCACAAAGCATCATGGACCACCACGAAGCAACGGATGAGAAGAAAGCGTCTTCGGAAACAGCGCCGGAGCTCCGCCCATGCCCGCTCCAACAAAATGCGCCAACAACAGCTGCATCTTAGGCAATTCAACTGTTGTATTGGGTTTGGTGGTCTAATGGCGGGGTTCCCAAATTGGGGGTCGGGACCCCCAAGGGGGTCTCCACAAGATTGCAGGGGGTCCCCACAATTGTGTCTTTGCTGAGGTTGTGAGGTTAGCAAGATTTTATTTGTAAAAATTACAATTATAAAATCCCAATAACACACCCTACAGAATAATGAGAACTCCATGTAAAAGTTATAAATCTGTATGTCAGTATAAAGTTTGTAAATGATCACATTTAATGTGTTTATGCATGTAGGAGTTGGGGTTGGGGGTCCTGGCTTGTCTTTAACATGGGCAATAGGGTCCTCAAGAAAAGATTTTTGGGAATCCCTGGTCAAGTGGTTAAAGTGTCTGCCTTCCATCTTGTTTTGCCATATCCTGATGCCAGTTCGACTCCCTGGACCCAGGAAATGGACCTGTTACATTCTTTACATCCTTTTTCTAAATAAAGGACTTAAGTACCTCTATCTGCTCTTGACTCAAAGAAAAGCACAAGTCTAAATAGTCCAAAGTTGATGCCAAAGCCGTTTCAAATGAGCTGTCGCCATCTTTGCTGTTTTGCTCAGTTGCATCATCCCGCCCACCAAGCTAATAGAGCGCTGTGATTGTCATAACACAATTCTGTTTGAGCACATGGTAGACCTGCTGAGGCTCCTATGGAGAGTGGCTAGACCAACATGCAGAGCAAAATAATGTTGCTTCGGCTATTGTCTGTCTAGATTTCTATTCTCGTTGTGGGCGGCAAGGCGGAACACTCTGGAGCAACCAGTGACTCCACCCCCTAGCCAGTCAGTGACCAGTGGTCTCTGACACTTCATTTTTGGCAACAACTTCAAAGCAGCTAAAATACAAATAAAATATGAAATTCTAAAAGCTGCGGAAAAATAAATTTGCAGCAACTTAAAAGTATAACTTTTAATTAAAAAGTAATTTTGTGGCAAATATGATTAAAACATACGTATTAGCGTTTTGGTGAGTTGGAGCACAACATCAGCAGCACAATCTAGACACATCTAGATTCATCAGACATTAACGATGGTGGATGCAATTTAAATTTTTGGTATAATTTGGACTTGATTTGCACGTCGACATGGCTCTTTTAACTTCCTGGACTGTGTTTGTTTGTGTTTGTGTCAGCGTAAGTGAAACAAAGAGCAAATCTTTAAAGTTGTAGTCGTGTTTCTAAGGATGGAGCCGCTGGAGAAAATTAAACAGTCTTATCACAGTTTGGTCATCTGTTTGTGCTGAAGAAACAGGCAGAGGTGCCTTATTGGTTGTCCCAGCAACCAGTTTCCTCACTGACCAAAAACATCAGGAATCAATTATTCATCACAATATGTTATTGTACGTAATCTGACTCCCATCTGCACGGTGCGTCTACAGAAGAAAAGCACGGCTAAAATTAATGAGTGAGACCTGATTTGCTATTCTTCATGGCCTCATATATCAAGCTCAGCCGACAAGATATTAAAATACAGCAATAAACATCCTGCTGGTCAATAAGGCCCGTAATATAAGACCTGTAAAAAGGCTCTGACAGATTATGACGAGTCACTGATGATTTATAAATATGGAGTAAAAAAAGATTAGTTAACTCTGTTAAGTTCAGGATTGTCTGACTGCCTTCTATGTGAGAGCAAAGTTTTAAAAGTAGGACGTGGCTGCAGGAAGCCATCTGTGGCATCCTTATTGAGTGGAGAGTGAAGGATTGTGGGTCTTTACTCCCTTGTTAATTTATTTAAATTCTTAGTCAAATGGTTGACCTTCCAGCTAAAGGGTTAGGAATCAACTAGTTATATAAAATTAAACATTTAAGAAAGATTAATATTTAAACTAAAAGCAACAAGAACTAGATGACTCAACAAAAGTTAACGGCTGGAAAATATTAAAGCGTTTTAGTCTGGAAAATGTCCTTTTTGTTTACATGAAAGTGGCGGCACTTAAAATGTATACTGCTCCCAGCAGGGTGTAAAAACAGAAATAACATTTCTTCCTGCTTTCCTGATTCATTTAATCCTTTTCATGTTTTTATTTTGCTCGTAGAAGTTAAGTTTTGCTTCACTAGTGAATAACTGCAGGTAAAATGATGCTGGTGCGCATTTTCTTGTTGACAATATTAGAATAAGATTGGAGGTTTGTCCTTTTTCTCTGCCTCCGCTGCATTCAGAGTTGGCAGAAACGGGGATCCGTGCTGGGGTAACCCCCGCAGTGAATCTGCGTATTTCCAGAAGTACAGACTTGAATGTGTTTGTTGAATTATTTGTGCAATAATCAGATTTTTATTTTACTTCCACAAAATGCAAATTCTAGATTAAATATTACGGAAAACGGGGACGGCTTGCCATCAAATTTAAAAGCCGTCCCTCGTTAATTAGGCTGTCATTTTTGAAGTCAGGCCGTCCAAATGATGGCGGGACGGCTCGTTGGCTAACACTATAGCTGCCAGCCACTAGGGGGTGCTTTAATGTTTCAACTTCAACTTCTGGGTTCCATTCCAGAGTCTAGCTATCATATCTGACTTTTATCGAAGCGCTTGGGATCACCAGGGCGTGGATTGCCAATAATCTACACAAATTTACACCCAAAGGGGCGACAGTCATCTTTATCATTTCATGAAATAAACTTCATTGTTTTTGTGCTATCTGACTATTTCATGAAAATATTTTCATTTTAGCATAAAGGCCTCTTCTCTGATTTTGGATATACTTTTGCTATAGAGGGCTTCATAGAGCACAAATGAAGAAAATACCATGTGTACCCGATAATCCCCAGCTTTGCCACAGACTGCAGAGAGCTGCAGGATCCACCTCAGAAAATCTATTGACATCCTGTAACACAAAAGCACCGTTTGATTTCTCTGAGCTCCGTAACACCATCTCTCCTCAAACTGCAGATGTGAATTTTTATCAATGTTTTTGCTCCTTTTGAAACTAATTAATGTGTTTGCATGAAATGCCAATGAACAATAAAGTGTTTCTCACAGTCTGTTTTCATTAGCTGTGCAGATGCAGATAAAGACAAAGTAAGCAGAGACTAACCGTCTAAATAAAGAATCACTGACTGTCGGACAGATATTATTTATGAGAGTTCCCACAATCCTAAACCCAGTAGAAAGAGCCTCTTAGCCTCCCAGGTCCGGCGTGTTAATACAACTTTTATAATGTCTGGAGCAGGAACTGTCAGTACTACGCTCGCTGCATGATGAGTCAGGATGGTAGACCTTTAAAATAACAGTCAAAACAGGAAGTTGAGCTGTTTATTGTTCGGGTTTTACAGCAGTACAGGGATGCTCCATCTAGGACACACGACTCTGATGACAGATTAGGGTCCACTCAGAAGAAAATGTTCTGGATAGTCAAAATTTAGGATAATATCGATTTATAAAAAAGTTTAAATGTTGAATTATTGAGGCAAAAAGTTGAAATATTGATAAATAAGTCAAATGGTGAGATAAATTCTTGTGAGTCTAGAAATCAAGCCTGAAGAAGCAACACTCACTGCACCCCCAGAATCAATGTTCACCTGGTAGAATACAAACATGAAATATTTCCTTGTATTAGTTCCAGGAGCAGATTTTACACACAGCATCAATCAGCGCGTCCTGCAATCCTTCACAATAAGAGTCTAAATCGTATGCATGCATTTTTTTAAACCCAAAAAACCCCAAATAAGTTTTTTGAAATAATCAAGATAAGATAAGACTTTATTGACCCCACAGTGGGGAAGTGTGTGTGTTACCACATCTCAGGACACATTCAGTTTAAATCTTGCACTATGAGGAATTGTGAGAAGTAGTTCACATGTTATGAGCCATTCCAGATGCAAGGTAGATGTTGGTAACACTTTACAATAAGTGTCCCTTTATTAACGTTACTTAGTGCATTATTAAGCATTAATAAACAAAGGGTCCCTTTATTAACGATTGCTGTAACTATTAAGTGTCCTTAAGGTTAGGACAAAGAGCCGGTGCACACTAGTGTTAAGAGTTACTATATTAACTCTAACACCAGTGTTAAATGGTCAACTCCAGAAGAGTTGGTTTTTGACACTAAATCAGAGTTAACTCTCCAAAAAGAGTTAAATTAACTCTTTCTGGTGTGGACCCATACAGACACTTTAAACGTGTTGAAATCAACTCTGACAGTGTTCATTTGAGCATGCTGGATTTGCTGTGTACCGTAAAACACCCAACAGTGCTAACACTAGATATGACGATGTATTTATCTACTTATCAACTCACTGTGCTTGTCATCTAAAATCTTCTGGTGCTGATCCATAACTGGCAACAGCCATGAAACTCACGGAACGGGAGTGAGACATTGATATTTTTTATTGAAAAATGGACTGCAGTAACCACATTTGACCACAGGGTGTCATTATTACAAATTGCAACTTTAAGAAGATGATCACAATGACTGGATGAGGTTTTTCCAAAATTGTACTTTTCAGAGGTGATTACTTTTTTCATTTCTATGACAAAACATTTAATTTACTGGTTGCCATCATTCTATGAAGTGCATCCTTTTTGTCCTGCTGGAAAAGGTGTTTTTTTTTACTTTCTTCATTTTATTTTATGAGCCCTTAAACCTGTAATACTGTTTTGACATAACCTACAGATTTTATTTTTAATTCTAGAACAAGAGACTAAAACTGCAGCATGACCAGAACCTACATCAGGCCTATTCAAATGGCAGGTCGTGGGCCAGATGTGGCCCGTGGGCCCTCACCAGCTGGCCCACCTGACCCTATCCCCCAACCACCAACAGAAAAAACCCAGTTGAAAAACTGTTTTTGCATGCGAGATTCAAATTTCCCACACTGATATTGCACTTGAATACCATCTTAGCATTCACAGACATATATACATAGACACCCCGTGGACTGGCGCTGCCTATTTGAGCTGCCGTGGTGTGGTGTCTACGTATTCATGTCTATGTTAGCAGTGACCCAGCCCTGCCTGAATGATTCACCTGCGAGAAGATGTCACTGACTGGTCAGAAACGCTAAATTGACAGGGAAAATAGGCGATTTAATCCTACTTGGATGGACAAATATGTGTTTATTTTGCATAGCTGCTATGTTATTATTGTTAATTTTCATTTAGTAGCTGCGATCGAGTTAATGCAGGTTAAAAACCATAAAAACGTTTGTATTACCTGCTCTGCAACTGTTGAGTTGATGCAACAATAAAAACAATAAAAAGACGTTGTGCATTGCTGTTATTTTTAGTTGTATTTGTAGTAGTGGTGGAGGTGATAATATCAGTCCAAATATTAAAATTTAATATTTAAATGTTGTCAGTAAAATAATAAAAATTTGAGTATCCGGCCCAACTCTGGCCCAGTAGAGAAAGTAATTGAATAAGTCTGACCTACATCTACAACTTCATAAAGCATCAGGTAATTAGAATAAAACACACTGTGTCAAATGCAAACTGGTGATCAAACGTGCAAATAGCAAAAGGCATGTAGAATAATGAGTGCAGACGGCGCTCACCTGTGTTGGTTTATCTGGCCAGCCTGCACTAATAAAGCGGCCAGAGAGCTCGTCTCAGTCTCACCCCGGAGACGTTCAAACCAAACGTAAAGTCGGCTGTTTGACCCGCTGGTTCTGCAGCACTGAACAGGGCCTGGGGGAAATCTGGGTGAAACTGCTCAACTTGCTGAGCTTAAATGTAGTCTGTGGTCAGTCAGGCTTGGTGGAGGGTCAAACAAAGGTCACATACACCTTTGAGACTAGACAGCAAACGATTGGTCAACCTGGCTGTGTGCAACTTGAGTAAACAACAGCAGATAAACATAAACATGATGGATGGCAGTGTGATTCTGGAGAGGTTTGTCTGCAGAGCTCCCAAATCCAGTCAGGGCCTGTTGGAAATGCATCAGCTGCCTCTCTGTGGCCTGGCGTTGGACTCGCTCACGCACGCCTCCCCGCTGCTGCCTCACCCCTAGCTTCTCTTGATTTGCTGGCTGGGTTTGTTGCTCACTGCACCATCAGGATGCCGCTCATAGTGAGAGACAAAGCAATTCGAAAGCCAATGTTGTGAAAATAGGAAGTTTAACCAGAGGGGGGTGGAGAAAATGGCTTGTTCTGTCCTGTCTCATTTGCTCTGGCTGAGGCGAGCACTTGGCCACACTTGGCCTCTCTGGCCTGACTGAACTCATAAATACACACACAAAGAGGCTGCCATTGGTGATGAGAAGGTCTGTCGCCTGTTGACACACTTGTAGAGTCGATTTTCGTCCACGGATGGTCAGACATCACAACACAACTCAGCAGGCGAGGGTTGTTTGTCACAGACAGACAAACTGAAGCGCTCTTTGAGCCTGACATCAATCACAAGGAAAACAAAATATGACCTCCAACGCTGGCAAAAATATCCAAAACAGTTTTAATCAGCTGCTCCTTCCAGATCCTGCATCAAAGTTTTAGAACTTTTCAAACCCACATTAATCACATACATTGATTTTTCTTTCTTTCTGCAATTAGTCATCTTCATCAAGCGACTCTCCAGCCTCCTACTGCAGCAAGAACATGCAATCAGAGCTTCACACACACTCATGAGTATGAATGTTGCATTCATTTTGAGCTTCTAATGACGGATTTGATCCGCTCTTTTCTAGAGTGGGTTGATTATACAACATGCTTCATCTTGTTTGGGATCATTATTGACATGATTTTCTCTTCACCAGCATAATTTGATTTGTTTGAAAGCACTCATTAGACTGACCCGTGCTCAGAACAACGGTGAAGTCCAAAGATTTCAGTGTAGCTCTAAAAGGGAGATTAGTCATGAAGCATTGTCTCGTATTGGTTCAAGATACAGAGTGAACCCTTAAGCCATAAGATCCTAAAGATCTAAGTGTGGATCAAGATCCAAAGTGTCACCGTCAGATAAAAGAAAGCTGGTCAGGATGTTCAGGAACAACCCATTAGATTTCAGCCGTTAGCTGGAAACGGTTCAGAAAACAGTCTCAATGTTCGATGTGAAGCCAGTATTGAATCGTTGTGGATGACTGACCAAATACAGAAGCTCATGATTTAAATAAAAACAATGTCAAGTTTATTTTTAAGTTTGCAGCTACTCATGGAAAGGAGAAAAGCATTGTAGAGAACAGTGTAGTGGTCAGAGGAGATGGAAATTTCACTTTTTGATTTTTGGTTTTTAAGATTTATTAGTGGAGGAGTCCAGAAGAGACTTTAAACCTATGAGCATGGTGTCAACTTCTAGGTATTGAGGTGGAACTGGTGCATTGCAGAAAAGGGAAGGATGATAAATGGTAATTAGCCTGTATTTATATAGCGCCTTCCAGAGTCCTACAACTCCCCAAGGTGGTAGTGATGAGCCACACTGTAGCCACAGCTGCCCTGGGGGGAGCTGATGGGACTACCTCCAAATAATTCCAATTCAACTGAAACCAGCAGCTAGATGGTTGAAACTGGGACGCCTGACCCCAAAATGAAAATGACCCCAGTTCCACATCATAACTGGTTTCTGGCTGGGTAAAGCAGGCTATCAGTAAGCTTCAGAAATGGCCTTTCCTAAGCCCTTATGGAGATGGATGGACTCAAAAGCGGTCTGTGCTAGGAAACCAACCAGTCTAAACATACTAGCAGTTCTGCCACGAGTAGTGGTCAAATATCCAGTCAGAATTATGACAGGAGCTTAAAAATGGATGTTAAAGGTGCAACCTGCTAAAGAATGTTTAACAAAATGTGGACCCTGTGTGGATTACAGAAATTCTAGACAGTTATAATCATCATCATCTCAGCCGCTTATTCCTCAGGAGGATGTCAGGGTGCTGGAGCCTAACACCAACGTTCACAGGGCAAGAGGTGCTGGACACCCTAAGACAGGTCACTAGTCCATCAGAGACAAAAAGCTATTCACTCATTGATACCTTGGGACAGTTCTGAGTCTCAGTTTAGCCTGACATGCATGTTGACCAGTTGAAGAAAACTGGTAGACAGACAGAAGCCGAAGCAAAATGATTTTGCTCTGCAGGTTGGTCTAGCTACGCATTGGAGCCTCAGCAGGCCAGACCAGTCTGGTGTCTGGCCAATTACAGCACTCTATTAGTTTGGTGGGCGGGATATGCGACAGAGCGGAACAACAAAGATGGCGGTGCTTTGTTTGAAACGGCTTTGGCACCAACTTTGGACTATTTAGACTTCTACTTTTCTTTGATTCAAGAGCAGGTAGAGGTACTTAAGTCCTTTATTTAGAAAAATGATGTATTTGCATCTTCTTCTACAGTGTATGGTGGACTGCCCCGTTGACTGACATCCATAGCGGTGAGTACGTCTCGTTGTGTCCGCCACAACCAAGCTCTCTATGGGACGTGGTCAGACTTTATATTCTCATATATATGCACCCTGAGAAAAACCACATATGCATGGGGAGAACATGCTAACTCCACACAAAAGGGCCATAGCTGGGATTTGAACCTGCAACCTTCTCACTGCGTGACAACAGTGCTTCCACCTGTGTCACCATGCAACCCTAAATTCAAACTTTTGCACCTAATTCTTGTTTTTGTTAAAAACAGACAGAATCTCAAGAACAAAGATTACATGTTAAGTTACAGATGTGGGGCGAGTTTCCCAAAAGATACAGAGAACAGTGATACCAGGTATCGTTTTAGTGTCAGCGCACCACTTCCTGAGCACCCGATAAACAATTCCCAACCCTAGTGGACGGTGTCTTCATCATCAACAGTTAAGATGCTTTCTCAGAATCACCGACTGCAGCTGCATTTATCTCCATGATGTCATTCTTGGTGCTGGGACTAACTGCACAACTTTGTAAAATTGTCTTTGCCAAATTAAGCGATCAATTATAAGATACCACCACCACGGTTTAGAGGAAGGTGAAGGTTAATAAATCTGAGATTTCTGCGGGTGTATCAGAGCCACATTTATAGCTAATCTTCATTAGTCAGCATCTAATGCAATTATTCCCAAGATTCAATGTTTAGATTAATATGACAAAGAATTCACCCAAAGTAATTATCAAAGGCTGGGCTGCATAATCTCACTCACTCATCACTGCATTGTAATGATTTATAACACAACAAATGAAGAAGCTCATTTATCAGATGCCTGATTTCAAATTCAACCTCAAAATTAAAGTCATAATATTTTAAAAAGAGGAGGAAAGAAAGACTAAATCTACTCATTCTTATGGAGTTTAGAATAAAGATGTGTTGTCACCAACAACATTAAAGGCCCTTGGAGTTGTCCGTTCTGATTTAGATGGCGATTTAGTGTCTGTATCAGCACATTGGGCTCTTTATTATGTTTAAAAGCTGCCTTTGCATTATCACAAGGTCTATTGTTCCTGTGGGGGGAGGCCTGTTTCTAAATAAATACCAGGCAGGAAATGTTCAGTAACAACATCATCAGTTTTATTTATTTTAGCTTGATGTAGTTTTAAAGGTGTGGTTCACTGAAAAAACTTCTTTCATGTTTTTTCTGATTATGATCAGTCACTGAGTTTTTCATGCAGGCTGAACATGAAGATAGTCTCCTACACAGACATATATACTTAGATGTCCTGTGGACTGGGGCTGCCTATTGGAGCTGCCGTAGTGGTTGGCCACCATCTTAGTTGGGTCTCCATTTGCACCCAGTGCATTCATTTCTGCTGAGGAAGGTGCTTACCCAGCTAAAAAACACATTATATCAAGCTTTTTCACAAAATCAGACACATGGTATGGCATGATAATTAAAATATAAATATAATTAAACAAGATAAATTAAAATACATTAAAATATAAAATTCCATCAGGTAGGCTAAAAAAGTCAATAGTAATCCCACGTGATGTTTTCAATAGTACGCCGGTTGTTGCAACCGTAGGCTGCACAAAAACAGCCATAGTTGCTGACTCTGCATTGACTTTGGAGAGTGAGGAGACCCATCCAATGTGGCGGCACTGCTGTTACGCTCTCCAGCACTCAATGGGGCATCTACTTATTCATGTCTATGGTTTCCTACACCTATCTCCTGCATTAGCTTCTGATAAAAAAATATGGACTCACCCATCTTGACTCACAACAGGGAAGATTGTTGTTGGTTTACCGTTTGGGAATTAGCAGCGAACGTCTCGGCTAGTTTACGCTAACCATTAGCATTAGCAACTCCACCACACAGCAGAACTCCTCCAGGCTTGTGTTATTTGTGGAGATAAAACATCAACGTTGCAGAGCAAACAGAGTCAGTGGTAGAGTCATGTTGCTGTTATCCAATCCGAGGCGAGATGTTCAAATATCAGGAAATAAGACTCCAAAACCTGCTGTCTGAAGCTCAGCTAGGTGTCCCCTTTAAGGTAAGATAAGTTGCTCTGCAGAGGAAGATCGTGATCCCCCAACACCCTCTCCTTGAACTTCCACCCTATTGAGGTAGGAAAGTTTGAGATTCCCAGAAGCTCTGTTTTCTGTAGGTTCTCTGGACTATATTTTAGTTTTGAATGCTGTTGTGATGACTTCAAGAACAAGATGCCTCACCCAGAATAAGACTACAAGAGCTTATCTCAGGGTTACCAAAATATCATCAAAATATTCCAAAGGGGGTTCGAATGAAGACAACTGGACTTCTTTGGTTTCTTGAAGACGTTTTGCTTCTCATCCTTTGTCAATTCTGGCTGGAATATGAGAGGGTCAATCTTATAAACTGTAGCTGTCTATTGCTGCTAAACGAGTAGAAACTACCTATAAATACCCCTCCTCCCTACCCGCTGATGAGTCGTTAGGCCCTAATGTGTGGGAGTCGTATTCATTAGATGCAGGAGGGTGTGACCTAGACTGAAACTGGGAATAAGATTCAGAGCTGCACTATAGGTGCTGAAAAGGTGAAACCTGAGTCCTCCTTCTCTATTTAATGTAGGTTTTTCCCATTTGACATAGATAGCTTCCTTCACTTCTCTCTCAAACCATCTATCTTCTCTGTCCAGAATGTGGACTTTGACATCTTCAAAAGAGTGTGTATTGTCCTTGAGGTGTATGTGGACTGCAGAGTCTTGACCTGAAGAGGTGGCTTTCCTGTGTTGTGCCATGTGCTTGTGTAGTTGTTGTTTAGTTCTCCTAACGGTCTGGACAGTCCTCACTCCACTTGCCTTCATTCAAACCCCTTTGGCTTCCATGACCTTGATGACTGAGAATCTTCGCCAGCAGGGTTAAGGATATCGAGGTCTCAACCAAACTTAGGGGTAAGGCTTGTTGGCCAGTGTCTACTGGCTGGGAACAGCGTAAAACTGTGTATAACCACTTTCCTGTATAGTGTAGTGCACGTTTCTTACTTTTATCTCTTTGCACCTCTCACATCCACACACTTCAAATTTATCTTCACATCCCACTGAGCGCACACTAATTCAGTTAAGGCTGACAAATCTCACAGCTGAATGTGGGTAAAACAGTCAGCCCAGGTCGGTTCTCATAGCTGCTGCATCGTTTCACCACCAGTTCATGGGTTCACCGTTCCACAGGGACCAAGCCTCCGCTGTGCATTATGCATGCCCTCATAGGCTTAATTGAAACTGAAAATGTTATGTTCCACTCCGGTGCCTCCCTAATAGACTGGCCCCATGTACCTAAGCTTACAAGGAAATTTCAAACTGAGCATGAGTCTTATAGTGTGGGCTGGGAAAAGGGGTGTGAGTGGCTGATTGTTTATTGTGGGGGTCTCGGCCAGCTCGGTTTGGTGCTGGAGAAAAGTGGAGCCGGCCTGAATCGCTAATTATAGATGTTGGCTTTGGCTTCATGTTTCTCACTTTTTCCTCTGGATGGGGGAGTGGAGCTCTGGCAGTGTTAAATGAGATGCTCCACTTTGTTGGATTCGCTCTGAGGTCCCCAATCAAACACAGCTAGGTGCCAAGTGAGAGCAGCCAAGGTGGCATCTTTATCCAACAGTTTAAGGGGATGAAATTTTAAGGCAAAGTGCCTCAAAATGTTGGCGGTTTCATCTAAATCTCCGAGGGGTTTGTCTCAGACGTTGGTGAAAGGATGTGTGTGTTTTTTTGGGAACAAAGTGGCAGGAGATCAACTTCCGCGACAAGAACTCTGAAGTAAGAACACACTCTTCCTCTGAGATGTGGTCGTGTCTGTGTTTTCAGAAAGGAAAGACGGTGAACAAATGTGAAACGTGAAAGTGATAAGGCTATAATTTTACCCAAAGTGACCTTATTCTGTAAAAGATTGTTGAATAGAGGAATATATTTTTCCAAATAATTTTTTTTCATAATTTTTTACAACAAAATGTCGACATAGTCCGACGGTAAACACTAGGGATGTGTATTGGTAAAATTCTGGCGATACGATACGTATCACAATACAGGGGAGACGATACGATATATCACGATACATTCAGCCAGACGATATTAGCAATTTTTTTAGATTGAATTTATTGTAGGAAAATTCAATAAACAGTCCAAACTGATACGTAACATGTTTAACATGAGGTATCTGAACCATAATAGAGGGATTTACATTTCAATGATGGAAACAAAACCCATTGCACATTGCTGCCAACTAGCGGTCGGCATTTGAATTGCACAAAAAGAAAAGAAAATACACAAATATTTGCATGTAAATTCTTCCAAAAATTCGATACACAGCTTTTAAATATCAATATAATATTGCAGGAAAATATATCACGATATATTGCCATATCAATATTTTCTTACATCCCTAATGAACACTGTGAATTTGAGTAAATATGTTAAAGTGTATGCACTATATCTCTAGATTGTTGTCACAGATAATGAACATTGTACAATCAGTCTGTCATCCCCTTTCACCTGTTACAAAATGAGCAAGATTTATGTATAAAACTTTGAGGCGGTTCACTGAGAAATGTGTGACTCATGTTCTTTTTGAAATACAGCCGGCCTCATGCATGCTGAATGTGAAAATATATTTGAATGTTTTAGTTCTGTGGTTTTGTCTCACACTGATGTGATACCCCAGGTAGATTTGTTATGCTAGCTTTCCATTTCACACATTTAACATTTCTTTAGTACCTAACGCTTTGACATGAATAATTCTATACTGACAAACGTGGACACAAAGGGACAATCTAGAGTTAAATTAGTGGGGATTTTTGGTCTGCCATCTTAAAACATCACACTATGAGCAGATTGTGCCATGAAATAGCGTATTATTTTCTCAAATGTGTACATAGATGACACCCAGCATATTTAGTTGTATTTTTGCATGCTTCTCTTATCTTATAATCTAATTTATATCTAAATGTTTTACTTTTGGCATCATGTGTGGACACTTTTATTGTACAGTTAAACATATTTTCTTGCTGCATATATGACAATAAAGCTTTAGAAAATTGAATGGACAGCAGCAGCCTATGCACATTCTTACCAGTTAAGCTCAGTCTTTAATTTGAAATGTTTTATATTTTCAGACTGGAGCGGTGGATTCACACAGAACCTATAACAGCCAATAAAATTAAACATTTTCTTCAAATTAATTCAAGATGACTAAAATTTCTACATTCTTTTTCCCTTTACTCCCATTTGTAGATCTGTGAAATTAAAAATGGTAAAGTTGCAGCATCAAAACATTTTTATGAAATATGAGACGTACGTATGGCTTCTGAAGTGTTTAATCTAACCAGAAAATGTTTTTTCTGTCATCATTTATGAAAAGCATATAACAAATACTATGCAGAGGGCTTAAAATGTTAACAGTGTAACTTGATATTCAGGTCATGGTGGAATTTGCAACAAAACATGTTCAATCATGTCTGTAAAATTTTAAATAAGATGTGAGCAGCAAACAAACTGATGAATAATCCTAATTATTTGTAAAAAAGGAAAAGTCACAGCCTTCCTATCCTCTCCTCCTCATGGTGACCTGGGAAATTTCTAGTTCTAAGTGTGAACATCTATTACTGTCTCGTGTAGCCGGAAACAAAAGGGTAGAGTTGGACCAACCCCTGCAGGCGAGACAATCCACAGAGGATTCATTAAAAAGGAAGGAAAAGGTGGCTGAAGAAGTGCAAAAAAGATAGGGGGGGTCTAGATTCTGGTCCTTCAGTGCAGCCGAACGCACGTGGAGTAAAAGATCAAGCCAACAGTTTTACGAGTTCACTCCTTCCTCGTGCCGTGTGTTGACAGCCCTGCAGATGTTCACGTTCACAAGTCTCAAAGACGTGTTGAGATTTGCATTTTTAAAGTGAGGTGTGAGTCTGACAGAGCAGTGTAGATTTACAGTTTACACACGAGTTAGACCTTAATATGAAAGGGTTTCATTTTGGATTACGTCATGCAAATGAGACTCAAGTCCGTAGTTTCGGAGGGACCAGTGGCCAAGGGCGTCGGTTTGTTTTCAAAACCGGTGGAGACGAAATGCATAAACGCGAGTGTGGCTTGAAGACTGCTGGGGACAATTATTTTTATTTATTTATATATAAGTATTTGTTTGCTTGATGTTTAATTACAATGTGCACTGCAGTGTATTGACAGGTGTTTAAAATCAGAGCTTTATTCAATAAGTAAATGTTAAAAGGGATCGATCCTATTATTATACCTCTGGGCCACAGCAGCACTCATGCAGAAAAATAAAATAATTTATAGCTTACCTGTGTTGGTTAATTCCATACTCCCTCATCAGAACCGAGCTGTCCGTGATTCACCGGATTAATAAAATTTTTTAAAAATAGTTGCTAAATGGAACCGATATCCGACAAAACTGTGCTGTAAGTTCAGCCCTATTTGTCCTCGGAACTCGAAAATCCTGACTTTCGAGTAGGAAAAATCAAATAAAACGGCCCCATAAAGTCCGACACATCTCTTGCATCTCTAAGCTGAACTAACTAAAAGTATCGTTTATTAGTCTGTGTTCGTTGAGAGCTACCAAAAACAGCAGTTTTCGAGGGCGCCACCATATTGGAATTCCGACTTCTCCGACTACGGTAACCAGAACGCTGTTAACTCGGGTGTGACGTCATTCCTAGTTCCAAGTTCCGAGGTAAATCGAACGCAGCATAAGAGTAAAACTGACGACCAGTTTTATCTCGTTTAGTATTAACCTAAAGTTTAGTTTAGCTAAAGCGCTAGCTTGTGTTTACAGTTCAGCATGCTGATGATTGGTTGGATGGAACAGATTTCCCAGCATGCACCACTCTTTCTTAAAGGTTGAAAATGAAACTAAATTAATTCAGTTTATTTGTATTCAAAGTCACGGTATATTGAGGAGTTCACCTCGATAACGATAAATGGACGATAACTACATGTATTACGCAAAAACAAACGTAGTCCACTAGATGGGGCTGTCACGTGTATTATGTTAAGTCACGTTGTCATGTGACTCGAGGTGGTACAGATTCTTAAAGTAACATGAACGTCGCCAACCTACACACATCTCTTCATTTTCCAGCCCTAATTCAAAGTGAGATTATGATTGATGAAATGAAATATAGACCTACGTGTATCAATGAAAAGTTTCAGAAGTTAACAGTGAACAAGTGACACCATGACTGACATGAAGTTAGTTGAAAAAGAAATTCAAACCAGAGCAGAACTTGTTAATGAAACACAGATGGGTGCATTTTTATTTAAGAAACTTCTTGTTCAATAGTGGTGGGGATGAAACTCCCCATTTTTAATAGTGGTGGGAACGTGTCCCCAAGTCCCCGGCTAAAATGACGCCTATGCCGGTGACGCCAGTGTTCGACAGTGCGCCCCAGGGTAGTGAACGGGTGAATTACTGATTAGGAGTGAAGTACTTTGGGGGGTTTGAAGGACTCTGGAAGGCAGTGTTGGACCTGAACGTGTTCATTGAACGATCGTTCGTGAATTGAATTGAACCTGTTTGTTTTGGGGGTTTTTTTGTGAATGTGAACTTAACTCACTCGTATTTTGCCTGACGAACGTTAAAGTGAGCGTGCTCATTCTGGTGTGTGTGAACGGGTTTATGAACGGCGTTCTCTCGCTGTTCGAGCTCCAGATCTCCACAGAGCTAAAGCCTTTAGCTAAAACATCCCGTGAACTATAGACTTTATATAAAGTAGACCCTGGAAATGCAGCTGCCATAGGGAGTAGCGGTCGGTGTGGCTTCTACTCTTATATGTCTATGCTGTGTGGTGCGTTCCATTTACCTCAGAAAATATACATCGATTTTAGATGCACCCTTAGAAGTTTATCTTGTAAAATAAACCACCACAGCTACTATTATTACAAGGAGCTGTTATATTAAAATTCGAAGTTGGATTATGAACTAAGACGCCTCTGTCAGTGCGCCCCAGGGCAGCTGTAGCTATGTTGTAGCTCATCCCCATGAAGTTGAATTATGAACTNGGAGGAGAAAGAGGAGGAGGATGGGGAGGAGGAGGATGGGGAGGAGGAGAAAGAGGAGGAGGAGGACGGGGAAGGGGAGGAGGAGGAGAAAGAGGAGGAGGACATCGCCTGTGATGTTGACGAGGCCCTCTGGCCAGACAGAGACCGGAGGCATGATGCCCCATGAGTATGCTTGAATGGGAGAGGGGTGGGGGGTTTAAAAATAAAGTGTTTTGTCTCTAAATTTGTGTGTGTCTAATGGTTGTCTATGAGAGAAGAGGGCATTGTAATAGATTCAGTGTGTAATAGATTCAGTGTGTTCCATTTCTTTAATTGTGTTTTCAGTTTTGCTCTTCAGTGTTCTTTCCATGCTTGGTAGTGTTCTGCCAAATGCTACTTGTGTTTATTCAATGAATGGTATGTGTGTGTCATGTGAAAATATAGCTGTGTTTACCAAATGAAAACACGTGTTCCATTTTGTTAACATGTTATGAGATTTGATGGCAGAGTTGTTTTGCAAAGGGATGCCAGGGTTTAGCAATTTGTGTGTGATGTTTGGGGTTTTGTGTTTGCAGTTTTGAAAGAAACGTAAAGTTTTGACAAATGTGTTTTAGCAATCGAAAAAAACTGTAAGGGATAAAATGTCCGCGGCTGGAAGGAAAAGCTTCAAATGTGACCATCTGAGACGTATTTGCTTGGTGAGTACACACCTGGGGTTTGCCCTGGTTTTAAAAGTGTTACGGTGTTGTTAGCAGCGAGCGGAGGCGGGGTGGGAGTGGTCAGCACACTACTGCTGGTGCCGTTCGGTTTGAGCTGCGGCACCGAACCGAGTTCACGCACGGCCAGCGCGCTGCGCATCTTGTTGTCTAATCATTTTTCTTTTCTTGGCGCTGGTACGGCCGATATGATCAGTGTTCGGTGTTCTAGCGGTGTTTTTGAGGAGAAACGTTCAGGTGTCCCACCTTGATAAATCAGTCTAAGCACAGTCTAAGAAAACAATTCTTACCTTTAGTTTACCTCTTTATATTATAAGAGTAACACCTTTTAATGTGATGATGTCATTTCTTGTCATATTACTGCACATTATACAGAGTTTTTTTATTTTATTAATACTGAGAGGCACAATTTCAAACTGTCAGTGTTAAATTAGGTATTTTCCATTATTATTGTTATTAAAACAATTATAAATGTAGAGTTTTATTGATCCAAAATGTAAAATGTGATTTTTACATATTTATTTACAGTTTCAATGGGTGTAGTAATTTCCTTTAGCCTACACAAGTAGAAAAAGTATTGCATCAGAAGAAAAATACACGTGTTTTAATTTTAGCCTTATTTTATTTGACTAAAATTGCTTTCAATTTTAGTCGACTAAAATTGAAAGCAATTTTAGTCGACTAAAATAAGACTAAAATAAAAACTAATTGGATGACTAAATTGTGACTAAAATTAAAAATAATTTTAGTCAAAAGACTAAGACTAAAACTAAATTAAAATTTCTTGTCAAAATTAACACTGTCTCGCTCTAACTCTCTCTCACTCTAAGTCTCTCTCTCTCTCTCGCTCTAACTCTCTCTCTCGCTCTAACTCTATCTCTCTTGCTTTAACTCTCTCTCTCTTTCTGTTTTTCACTCTAGCTCTCTCTCTCTTTCTGTCTCTCGCTCTAACTCTCTCTCTCTCTTTCGTTCTGCCATAGTGTGGTATTGATAATGCTAATGGTTAGCTTCTAATGGCCGAGACACGCTCTGCTCTCTCCTCATAGACAATTACAGTTTTTCTCAATTGCTAAAACACTAAACCCTGTTGTCTGAACCAAATGCTCAGTAGCTTGAACCCACTGATTGAATCAATCACTCTTTTGGCAAAACCATAAGCACGTTTCACCTGTTTAGACACCACTTGCTGTTACGTACCCTAAGGGTTCGTATTGTGTTTATTTGTGGGGAGACCTGTTTATTTATTTTCCTAGCTCGCCCACTCCACCCTCGCCATGGCCGGAATCTTCTGAAGACCCAGACAGAGATTTGGGTGTCCGGTCCCTTCCTGTTTGGTCCGCTGGGACCCTTTTAGTTCCATTGCCTTTTGTTTTCATATTAGTGTTTATATCCCAAGAGGCTGTGTTAGCTGGTTATTGTTAGAATACCCGGCCTCTTGGATGATCCTGTGTTTGTAGATTTTTTGTTTAGCACAACCAGAAAATAAACCTGATCATTGGATTACTTTACTTTTTGTGTTACTTGCCTTTCCTTGAGTACAACGAGCCTAGAAAACCCAGGAGGGGTGGTAACACTTGCCAACACATTTTCATTGTGATGCACCTGTGCTGCATAATGGTGAGCACAGGTGACAAACGTCAATCACAAGTAAAGCACAGGTATCACCACTTGAACACAACTAAAAATTGATCACACTTGTGGCTAATGATGTGAGGGATCATACTCAGTGCTTCATCCTTATAGATGTATTCATGGGGTCTTTCCACTCCAGTTGAAAACCCCTCTGTAGAAATAGATCTAGTTTTGTAAGTGATACAGTAAAAGTGATTTAGGCCACAACATTCTATCACTATCAACACTGAATGTGTCTGGATAATATGCCAACCTGTACGTACTGGAGTCTTTGCTCTTTGCACTTACAGTAGTATTTGTATGTTTTTGTACTTTATTTTAGTACATGGGCTTACTGTACACAAGTGTCAAATGCACAAGATTTCTGTTTTGTCTTTTTGTACAAGTGCTAAATGCAGGTATTTTTGTTTTGCAACATGCATTTCACCTACAGAGAACAATAAACATTTATTTCTCCAGCTTCATGTCCTGAGCATTGTGTTTTCTATTTTTCTACGTAGTGTTTAGAGACTGTTCAGTAGTGACTGTCATTGTGATTGACTCGGGGCACAATTTGACAACATAGTTCAGTTTTGAGCACAGATTGAACTGTTTTGAGGTGAAAGTTTGGTTTTGCAAGAAGAGTCTGAGGTTTTGGGGATTTAGCTTGAAAATTGGGTTTTGTGTTCATAAGTTAGAGAAAGAGAGAGCAGCTTTCAAGAAACGTGTCTTAGCAATCGAGAAAAACTGTAACACAGTTCTCTGGGTTGCAAGCCAAGATGGATGGGTCCATGAATGCAGATCACAGTGTGCCATAAATCTAACCAGCGTTTCCCCATCTATCGTCTGTCAGTGGCTAATGCAGGAAATAGGGGTAGAAGACTATTTTCACATTCAGCCTGCATTTGAAACTCAACGTGACTGATCGTATTTTGTAAAAGAACAAGTATTAAACATTTCTAATTGAACCTCAACCCTAAAATCCATCCAGGTGCTCTTGAGATAATTGTATAACATAATAAACACAAGCATTCACATACATACAACCTGCTTTTAGTCTTTCTAAACAAAAAAAATACCTGCTAAAATTTACAGGCTTGCAATTTTCCTACTTGAATGCTGTAAGTGAGGCGTTTCTTATCGGAGACATCGTCTGTTAGACGTGATCTGAGACGCATCACGTCCTGGGGAACGTTTGGGCTTGGGGGTCTTTGAAACATCACACACCCTCACGCAGGCTAACCAGCTGGTGATGATAAATCCGAGGCTCGCGTTCCAGGAGTAATAAACAACAGTGTACTTTAGAGCCAGTCTTTTTTCATCCAAAGCCAACTTGTGGCTTTTTGACAGCCTTTTTCTTTTCCTGCCAATTTGCAGCCGAGGTGAGAAGGCCTGTCACTGATTTTATCTGCAGAATGAACATCTCCTTGACAACTGAGGTGGTCTTTATAGAATGATGTCTCTTGCTGTTACTGGTGGCTGAGATCACAATCTTGCTGCTCTGCTTTGAGAAACTGGACACTCTGCCAACATTACAGGCCTCCTGCAAGAGTTTGGGGGAACTGCTGAAAAAAAAAATCCTCTAGAGGCAAAACAAGGTGCTGATGGTGTCTCACTCTGTGTTTTTGCTTTTAGCTGATTTTGGATCTGATGATGTCTTTTTGTTACGTGAACTGTCAAGTTCCACCTAAGGTTATCTCCTGTAGGACTTCCATGGTACCATCGACTCCCACCTCATCAGAGAACCTGCCATTGCCTTGCAGTTTATTTTCCCACATCAGCACAGTTGCTTCAAAATAAAAGCTCTTTTGTTTTGTTTTGCATAGAGCAGTGTTGGCTAAACTTATCTAGAGATTTCAACTCACTGATAGTCCAGGTTTTGTCCTACCCTGTCTGGTGTCATGCAAAAACTACTGATTCCACACACAAAAATTCCCCAGTCAGAAGGGAAATCTCGCAAGATCAATCGTGACTTTGGAGGAGGAGCATGAAGTGTGCTCACCTCACTTTCTGATTGGTTACACATCACATTCAACAGGTGATTGTGCTTGAGAATCGGAACAAGACAATCTAACGTGTTAGACGTGATCGGAGCGGTCTTAACGTCCTGAGCAGGTCAGAGCGTTATTAACACACTACACATGGCAGGAATAAACGATTAAATAATTTCTTGAGCAATTACGATAATCGGGTGGCCTAGAAACCTAGATAGACAGTAGTGAAAGCAAAATGGTTTTGCTTTGCATGGCGGTCTAGCCACGCTCCACTGGAGCCTCAACAGGTCAGATCGGTCTTGTGTGTTGTCAATCACAGCGTCCAATCGGTTTGGTGGGCGGGATGATGCAACAAAGCAGAACAACTAAAGGCTGAGTTATACTTCTCCGTCAGCTCCGCGGGCTAGAGACGCATACGCGTTGACGGAGGCGTTTTATGTTTCTACTTCTCTGTTGGCTGGGGGATGTTGCAAAGCAACCCCCCGCCTGGACAGCAGAGGGCGTAGCACATTTCTGGGGTATCCTGCCACCATTACAGCCACGTATCCGGTCCACGATAGTGTATTTACTACTGTGTTTACCTTGCTTTAATGTATTTTAGAGTTTTTAACACGGACGAATATGTCCCTCATTCTCCTCCACCTCTTCATGCGGTCGGCACCTCTAAACCCACGTTTCTCGTCATTTCCGTCCACGAATAAATCGCTCGCTGTGTATCTTTGTGCTCCTTCAGTCACGGGTGAATAAACTTTCATATTTTCGAACTTTTTCAGCGAGGCGTTCTTCAATCTGCTCCGTGTCTGCCGCTAAATATCTTCAGCGCTTTTTATTTTTTGAGTCGGCAGTGGCGGTGCTGCTGGTGACGTATTTCAGAGAAGCGGCGTCCTGACCAATCACAAGCTTGCGCTCTCCGTTGCTCTCGACGGACAGATATTTTTGGGGGCATGTCTCCGTCACCCTCCGCGAGCCCGTCCGAGAGCCCTTGTGTCGACGCAAAATGGCGCTGCATGTCTCCGTACTGACGCAGACGGACAAGTATAAATTAGCCTTAAGGCTGTGATGGCTCATTTGAAATGGCTTTAGCATCAACTTTGGACTATTTAGACTTGGGCTTTTCTTTGAGTCAAGAGCAGATAGAGGTACTTAAGTCCTTTATTTAGAAAAAGGAGGTATTTGCATCTTCTTCAACAGAGTATGGTGGACTTCCCTGTTGACTTACGTCTGTAGAATGTCACGTTGTTTGTTGTCCAATAGCATTAGGAGACAGTTTGAAAGACAACCGTAGATTCCGCCCCACTACTGAGCTCTGTCTTTGGGTCAAAGCCAGACTATATATTCACATATATGGGATGGGTTACCAGTCTAGTAATCAGGTGCATCCTTAAGACTTTTGCAANATTAAAATTCGAAGTTGGATTATGAACTAAGACGCCTCTGTCAGTGCGCCCCAGGGCAGCTGTAGCTATGTTGTAGCTCATCCCCATCAGCGTGGGTGTGTGTGTGAATGGGTGAATGACTGATTGTGTTGTGAAGCGCCTTGGGGGGTTGTAGAACCCTAAGAAGGCGCTATACAAATACAGGCCATTTACCATTTACCAAGAAATGAACTAGTTCATTTTAAAATGTATGAACTGAACTTTGAACTAGTTTGTTTTTAAAACAAACTTTCCCAACGCTGCTGGAAGGTGCTACATAAACACAGTCCATTTCTCATTTTTCACTGTAAAAAGCCTAAATAATAACCTAGGTATAGTTTTTAAAAGTCAACTAATATTTTGCATGTCCAAATAATTTTCTCATAATTTACATATTTTACATCACCAAGTGCCAGATATGATTAGGTAATATATTTACTTGTTTTGATGAACCCGTTTTTATCAGTGCAGTTCTCAAAGAACGACTCTTTTCTGATGGTTAATAATACAGAACACATCCATAATGGGGTCATCTCATTAGCGGAGTACATCAACATGATCGGCAAGGTCGTCTGAAAGCAGTATTTGGCAAACCACCTTTCTTAGACAAATGTATTAATTAACATACTGTATGACTTCTAGTCCAAACGTATCTGCCAGTAGCTCGGTTTGACCTTAAGGTACACTCCCTGCTCTCATTACAATAATTAATGCCTGAATCAAGTGCGGAGTGAACTTATAGTCAGCTGCCTGAAATGCACAGTTGATTATCTTCCCTGGACTTTCTTTTCTTCAGTCTTTTAATGTTCCCTATTAACTTATAAGGTCTAATTGGCACGGCTACAAATTGCACTGCTGGTAAGGGAAAAGACACACTAAAATGACTAATGTATAGAAACTCCTGCGGGAAGCTCATAAAAAAAGAAATGTTTCTAGAGATATCCGGTGTTGATAAGAACAGGTCACTCTGCATCTACACGTGACGCCAACGGTTGGTTCAAAATCCTGCCTGCTCAAAAGATGGCTGCTCAAAACGAGTCCTATTTTCCCCTGTGAGCCAAAATAACGTCCTACAAAAGGAAAAACTGCAGAAAAAGGAAAAGATTAGTTGGTTTGGAGAAAGAAGCATCCTGGGGGGTTTGGACAGGAGCTGTTTGAGGACTGAGTGAAAAATCCTACGACACTGAAAATCTGTTAAGCTGATCTCCCTCCTCTTCCTCCTCCAAGTTCTTTGTTGAGATGACTCAATCTATAACTTTAAACAAAACGCACAAAGAATGGAGGAAGGGGCACTGGCAAAAATATCACTTACATGTGCACATACTGCTTTTTACGCCCCCGCCTCTGGAGCTAATGAAAGGCAGTCTCCCCACAGCTACATGAGAGTGAGAGGTAGACGGGAAACAAGAGTTTCTGGATATTGGATTGGTGCAAAAGAGGACGCCTCTGACAAGAATTGTGGTGCGTGCTGATATGTCAGCTTTTATTTCCTTTCTCCTCCTGCAGCTCTTTCTGTCAGAGCAGCACTCGTTGGAGAGGAGTGAGGGGAAGGAGGGGAGCCCAGTGAACATTAGCCCTCCAGCAATCTCCAAAGCTGCTAACACTCATCAGTTTAAGAGCCCTCCAGCTATGGTGTGGCATCATCTCTGCAGTGACCTTAATTGATTGGTGCCAAAGACCCTGCTTCTTTTCCAAATGAGCTCTAATGAGTCTAAATACATGGGTATTAACTGACATGTACCAACTAGATCAACGTTAACTGTTTATTTAGTACTTTATACTTTTAGAATTTGGTAATTTTATTTTTTTGTTATATATCAAATGTTACACTTTAAATTAAAATAATTGCATTACAGAGGTTAATCTTGTGCTGTTGCTTTATTTGTAACTTAGAGCAGTAATCCAAATACTCCCGCCTTTAATGAATTATATATGATTTTATTAAGAAATCTGTAAAAGTATAATACTGTACTGTAAAATAATGTAGGCAATCACTCTCTCTCTTTCTCTCTCTAACTCTCTCTCTCGCTCTAACTCTCTCTCTCTCACTCTAAGTCTATCTTTCTCGCTCTAACTCTCTCTCTCGCTCTAACTCTCTCTTTCTCGCTCTAACTCTCTCTCTCGCTCTAACTCTCTCTTTCTCGCTCTAACTCTCTCTCTCTCGCTCTAACTCTCTCTCTCTCGCTCTAACTCTCACTCTAAGTCTCTCTTTCTCTCTCGCTCTAACTCTCTCTTTCTCTCTCTCGCTCTAACGCTCTCTCACTCTAAGTCTCTCTT
>SSNS01000692.1:124269-154070 GCA_006937985.1 Aphyosemion australe | reverse complement strand
CAACACATCTGCAGTGGTCTCTAGTGAAAATGAATGCCTTGTGAGTTGATCTCTGTGGGGAAAAAAGCTCTGGCGCTCCTGTTTCAGGAAGTAGAAGTGAGCTGAGGCAGAATTTGGAGATATGTGGACATCTCTCCTCTGATTGGCTAACAGCAACACGACTCTACCACTGACTCTGTTTGCTCTGCAACGTTGATGTTTTATCTCCACAAATAACACAAGCCTGGAGGAGTTCTGCTGTGTGGTGGAGTTGCTAATGCTAACGGTTAGCTTCAACTAGCCCAGACGTTCTCTGCTGTTTCCTGGACGCTAAACCAACAACAGCCTTCCCCGTCGTGAGTCAAGATGGGTGAGTCCATGAATGTTAAGTGACTGTGTGATGTCACCTCAGAGTGATTGATCATATTTCAAAAATAACAAGTAAAACCAATTTCTCTTCTTTATGCACTTCGCCCTTGCTCCACATTAATATTTTGGGCACATTAATATGTTTTCACTTTTTGTATTGATTGTCCTTTTTTATGAAAGAAACATTTAGTGCATGTAATTAAACACATTTTATTTACTGGTTTGTTTATTTATCAAGTTTTTGCCAATATCCAACACTGCTTCAACACTCTCCTGTTAAAGTAACACTAAATAGTTTTTAAACTTTAAGCTAGAGCTTTAACATTGATCTCAGTGATTGTTGAATTAGAAACTTGACCAGTTCTATATCTGACACCACTCTGCAGCCCTTTGCTGGCCAGATACTGCACTTAATAGTTTTGTGGAGCGGGTAGGTGCCCTGTAGGGGGAGCTCTTATACCTGCTTTACGGCTGTTAGCTGTAATGCTAGCGGTTAGCATTTTCAGTTTGCCTATCGTCAATAAAAAGCACAAGAAGAAGAAAAAAAAAGAATTTTTCTTTTTCTGTTAGCATCATGGTGGAGCCTGGAAGTAAAAGTAACAAAGTAATGTCTTTGGAGGTGAAGCAAAGAGCTAAAACCAAAGTGAACATCGGCGCAGCCTACGCTAGTTTGAGGAGCTTAAGGAGGCTACAAAATCACGGACTGATGGTGACCTGGCTTTGTTGCTACTGGATTTGTTAGTAATAATATTTTTTGTCCATCAGTGTGGATCTTTTTATTTTGTGGTTTATTTTAGTATTAGTTGGTTAATGTTAGTGTTAGCTCGTTGTTAGCGCTAGCTACAGCAGGCTGCAGCAGGGTTGTTTACGGTAGTTGTAATTCCACTTTCAACCAGTAGGGCGGAGGAGCAGGAAACTCCTCTGTGTTTCTTTAACTACACAGTATTAGTTTGCAAAACACAATTTTTGAAATATCTTTGTTCTTCGTATCAAACGTTATTGGGGAATACTTCCATTGGCTCTATGGGACATAATGCAACATGTTATATAATTTTGTTCAAACTTGGATTAAAATGTACTTTTTTATATTTGAGACTAATAAAAGGAACACATTTCATGCTGGAGAGATGATGAAGCAAATTAAAGCCAGACGAGTGGAGTTCTGACCCTTGTAAGTCAAACACGGAACCATTCTGGATGAAGATCCACACAGGTCCTCATTAGTGACTAAGAAAACACACCTAAGAGAGAGCTCTGACCCGGCTCCCACAGGGAGGATCCTCCACAGTCTGTGACCAAAGAAAGCAAACGCTCGGCTCCCTCGAGTTCTCCGACAAGAGCGACGAACGACTGGATGATCAGAAGACCTAAGGGGTCTGATGGGAATATGAAGCCTCAGCCACAAAGTTCACCGATATGTTCTGGAGCCAATTTGTTTAAAACCTCACAGACACGAGGGGGAAGTGTTAGCAGCTCCTATCTAAAGAGTAAAGACAGTAGCAGCACGTTAGGACACTAATCATAAATCATCACGCAGATAATGGAGCGTGCATCTCTGACACAAATTATTCAAATAAATATAACGCCTGTGTTTATGACTTTTCAAATTAAAGTCAAGCATTGACTGATGAATGTCTCCCGTCACTCTAAATTATTCCTGCAGCTCGTGAACCCGCCCGAGGTGGACGGATAAATGTGTCCCCATCAGACGGAATCAGAAAACTCTTTCTTTATAATTAATTTTCCTTTTACACTAATAACTGACTTGAGGAGTGATGCTTTAGAAGAAAACGTGATTAAAATTTCCTTTTCTGTTGACATAATGTTGACGTCCATCACCGAGAGTGATGCGATGTAAATATGATGAGAGGAAAGCAGAAATGTATGCACATGAAAACAGTTTTCTCTGCTGTGACCTTGATGCTGAGAATGAAGTCCTGGAGGCAGTCTGACAGTTTGAGCTGAAGCAGAGCTTTCTGTTGACACCCCACTGGTGAGTCATAACTCACTGCTGGCTGTTTTAAATTAGGGACTCTCATCTGGCTCGGGTCTTAAGTATTCACCAGTGAGCCACGCGGTAAGATCTGGAGCCACCTTTAAAGTTGTGGACTGGTTGTTTTAACCAGACACACCAATAATAGTGCTGTCATGAGATTCATTTTTTTAGATTAATTAATTATGACCTGTAATTAATTAATCTAATTAATCTCTTTTTTAATCTCACCTACTAATGGCTGAGAAAATCCCTCATTTTGATGTATTTTTATTAGGGATGGGAATTTAATGCGTTACTTATGATTAATTAACTAGAAAAAAAATAACGCATTAAAAAAGTTAACGCATTTAACCCTTTAAGCCCGAGGGTCCCCCAATTGGGGGATGTTGAAGTTTAGCTGCAAAATCCATGCCCTAAATATCAATCTAGTCAAGCTGCACCTCTAAAGAAAGCTCAGAACCTTGGCTACAAGACCATGTAAACCTTTTTTATGTGCTCCAAACACAACTAGAACTACAATCACATGAGTGATCAGAAATCCCACTTCATGTGTTTTTGCCTTCATTTCTGTCTCTAATGATGCTAAATCAAATCAAATTGCATTATTATTATTATTATTATTATTATTATTATTATTATTATTATTAAGACAATACCATCATCAAAATGTACATAGTATTGTACTTTTAGGTCTGTCCTATTTTTGCCAGTGATATACATATTTTTTTTTCTCCTGTTTTGAATTGAAATACAATTTAAAAGCATTTTTTTATTAATGTCAATGACTATTGTTTGATTCTCTGTCTCATTATTTTTAATTTTCTTGAACGATTAAAATGCGATTAATCAAGATTAATTAATTACAAAGCCTCTAATTAATTAGATTAATTTTTTTAATCGAGTCCCACCCCTAATTTTTATTTAAATTCATTACAGACTAAAAGATTAATATATAACAAAAACTGGCTTTATAAAGTCATTAATTGTTTAACAGACTTTTCTTTAACATCACCAAGACAGAATAATTCTGTGCTCTTTTGTCAGTCTCGAATAATTAGAAATTAAAAATAAAACATCAGAATAATCTAAGTTAACACAACAAGGATCACAGAACTTGTTACTAAAACATTTATCTAAAATTAAAATAGACCTGTAAATTACAGTGCTATAAGTTAGCAAATCAAAACTGACATTTTATTACAAAATATTACGCTTTTTCACAAAATCTGACATGTGGTATGGCATGATACTTAAATATAAATATAATTACATAAAATAAATAAATATTTTAAATAAAAAATCCCAACAGGTAGGCTAGAAACGTCCCAGTAAAGTTATAGATTAAAAATGTGATTAACGCGATTAAAAAAAGTGCACTAAATGTGGCTGTGATTAATTAATCTCAATTAATCTCATAATTTGACACCCCTAACCAATACATTGCATTTTAATATGCTTTTTATTAGCTAAAGGAATATTTGGAGCTACATTTAGAAAATACTCTTGATTTTCCACAAACAGGTGCTAATTATATTTGACGCTGCGTCCTGACACAGTACAGTGTTCTGAGTGCACACACACACACACACACACACACACACACACACACACACACTCATCTATTCATCTGCCTGACTTCCACCCCTTTCATAATTCCTGCAGAAATGAGGGTGGGTGTTTTTTATATATTTTCTGTACAAAGACAGAAAAGGAGACGGCATTTATTATAACGCGCTGGAGCCCTGGAGGCTCACAACCTCATATTTCAACTTAATGTATCTTCACTCACAGGCTCCCTTTCTTCCTGTCTCGCTGTAGCCAGGAAAACTTCACAACAACCACGAAGAAGCAGGTGATGTGGTGCTCAAAGTCTGTCTCACCTTGGCTGAATCTGGGGCTTCCATATCTCAACAGATTAAAGGGCCTGAATTAGACTCTGCTCTCTGTGGATGCCACCGCTCATCCCTCGGGGGTAGAAGTGGAACAATGGGGGCTTTAGCTGGAGCAGGGAGGGTGGCAACAGGTCCTCCTGGGCTGGCCATTATATGTCCTGCTGTGCCGGGTGGGTGGGCGCCACGCTGCTGCTCTGCATCTCCGGTTTCTGCTACATGATGAGGTCCTCAGAGGCCTTCGTGAAGGAGGTCCTCACAGGAAAACCTCAGTGCTGAGCAGGTGAGGTCCTAAACTGGAAAATGAGATGTGCTACTGCCGATCTAATCCTGAAATTACTAATCTGACTTTTTAAACAGGGAAACTAAATAAATGGACATGTTTATGTAACAGAATGCAGTCCTTCTGTGTTGCACAATGACAAGTTGGTCATTAGAAGATAGGGAGTAGCGCGTTTTAGGTCTAAAAACGGCATCTTCCAACCAAATTTGAGATAAAAAAATGATACGTGCATACTCTCGCTTTTATAGCAGTGGTGCTTTTATGGCTTCAATTAATTTTCATTTCATTTTTAACCCTATAAATCCAAGAGCTTGTGTCCAACAACAGGATGATTCGTCTAACACCTGTGAATGATATTGATAGTTTAACTCTAAGCAACAGGTCATTTTCTAGTCTATTTCATATTTCTAAGCTAAAATATCCTGGTAACAGATGATGTCATGCTGTAGTTTTGTGACTGGAGTCTGCAAACTATCATGGAGGCATCAAATGACTAATCACAGCTACAAATACAAGAACATCAACGTTTGAACATACAGGAGCAATGTAAAAATTGTGAATGAAGTAAAGTTGACACCTGGAACAAAATAACCTAAAGTGGGATTTTATTTTTTAATTAAGGAGACAGTAGTTTTACAGGAACCAGCCACTAGGGGGCCGTCCTCCTGTTCCCACATTAGGTTGCAGGCTGTGTCCAGATTCAGCTGCAGCATCCTTCCAACTCCACATTTTATGGCTGATTACATCCCAACACAGTGGCGAGGCTGGTCACTGGCTGTCCAGATTTAGGCTAATGCATCCCTATTTTTCCAGAATTTCAAGGACAGGTTTGGTGTTTTCTTATGGCCGAGATTTATTGCAGGCCAAACAGGAGATTTCTGTTCTTGTAATAATGGCGGATAAATTGGGAGAAGACTACAGGTTTAAATGTAAGTATATTGATATCTGGATGGATGGACTTGATTTTTACCCAACATCCATCTATTTACAATAGTATTGTGCAAAGTTAATTGCCTCCCGAGTACAAACAATCTTTTTTTTAATACATTCATTAAATTATTGAAGTTTTTGATCACCAAGTAATGAATCCTTAACTTCTGCTGTTGCCTCTTACAGCCAAATCTTAAAATTCCAACATTATTATTGGAGCCGTTCTGTTTGTGTAATCCAGAGTAAAATATAGGAATTACATGTGCCTTTGTGTAATTTCTGCAGATATTTCCAGTGTTTGCAGGGAAAAAAACAATTTAATATCAGTGTTCCGTGACCCCAAATCAGCACAGACAATAGGAGCAGCATTAATTAGTCTATTTAATTACCTATCCCCATCCCCGTATGGGGCTAGCAGCTGCTGACATCCAGCCAGTGCACTGTTATTGATTATAGCACAGATACATTTCTGTATTCCCTCAGAAACCCAAAGCAATTACTCTGTGTAAACCATATCCAGCTGTATGCCTTTCACTTGTAAATGGTTCCACCAAACAGGCAGTGAAGCTGAAGGGCCCGTGTCTGATATTTCCCCAAAGATTTCCGTTCAGTTTTCCTCGATTCCACACTTAGAAAAACATCCCTGAGGAAAAAAGCTGGTGGGAGCCGATAGGGAAAATATGAATATGGATTACCAACATGACAAAGTCTGAAGGAAAAGCACCAGGTGATTTATTATGTTTATATTCAGCATATTAATGACTGGGTGCCCTGCAGTTTGAAAACATTTATTTTTTGCAGCTCATCAGTATTAAGATAAAACCAAACAGGAGCCCTGAACAAACGGAGCGGTGTTAGTTTTGCGTGCGAGAGGCTGTGTAGCAGGCTTTCGTCGATCATTCTGATTATCTAGGGTCTAAAGAAGTAATTACAAGTGATTTTCCAGATCAAACATCTGTTTCCATGAATAATTCACTCAGAGCATTCATTACTCCCAGTCAGATAGCCGGGACAGATTTAAGCAACACACTTGAACTCGACGTCTACTAAATTAAATTTAATTGGCCGCGTTTTTAAGCAGCCAGCGTGAGGTCAGGTCTGTGTGTTTGGTCCGCTCATTCAAATCTGATTTTAACCTTCATAACAATCAACATGAAACCAGTGGTCCCACAATGAGAAGTTCTATGAGGAGATAAACTGGAAGGAGATTTGAAAAGCAAATAAGGTCTTTTTAAAAGCAGGTGAAGGCTAAGAAAAAAACAGAAATCAGCCTGAGCGCCGGTTTTATTCTCCAGGGTCATTGTCTTTGTTGTTTAAAGGAGCAATAGGTAAGAATTCTATCACAACAGTCTAATGTCTCACTCATGTAGGAAGGAAGGCTTTACTGAAACAGATTTCATTTTAAGGTGGCTGGTGGGTTGTCAGTTTTTCTCCCTTCAATAAAAAACAAAAAAGGGACGTAGTTTTTGTGTACAATCAGTGAGGTTGAGTCTGCGCCGAGCTAACACTGCAGGCGTTTGTAATTCAACACCAGCAGCAAAAAGCTCCAGAGTTGTTTAAAGAACTGAAGCCAGTAAACAGGAGCGACCCAGAAGTTATTTCTTGTACCCCTAAGAAGCCACGACATCTTTTTATTTTACTCTAATATCAGGTGAAGCAGGCTAGAGGCTAACATTGAGCTAACAATGCTAGTTGATTCTAAAAATATCTCAAGCTACTCTTTAAATCACCAACAATTCGATATTACAGTGAAATGTGTGTGAAGTGAATAATGAGTCAATCATGGCGTTTTACTTCCTTTAATGAGTCGTTCAGGACTATAACAGCAAGCTAACAGCAAGACAGCTAACAACCACACTTCCTCTAATACCGGAGTAATTTTACCATAATAAATGTAGTAAGTGCTCCCTACCGTAAAACACCGAAGAGTGCCAACACCAGATATAACAATGTACTTATCTACTTATCAACTTACTGTGTATGACTCGCTTTTGCTTATCATCTAGAATCTTCTGGTGCTGATCCGTAACTGGCAACAGCCATGAATCTCACGGAACGGCAGTCAGAGTCACTTTTTGTTTAGACAAATAAACTGCAGTACCTAAATTTGACCACAGGATGTCATTCTTACATAATGCACATCTAACCTATCAAAGCTAATCAGATCTAATTTTTGTATTCATCTCTTCCTCAGCTTCAGCTGAACCCTGTTGTCACTGAGCCGATAGCATGAGATTCTGTTTTAACCATCAGCATATTAATGTTGTCATCCGACACCAACCTGCATCAGGTTAAAACCACTGAAAGGAAAGAAAAGTACAGAAATCTGTTTTTTTTTCCTCAAACAGTGCAGGTGAGTTCTGTACATTTTGGTCATTTTTTTTCCATCCAGATTCTTGACGACAAGATTTCATTAGATGTTAAATACCTTGCAGATATGATTTAACTCCTTTTTTCTCACAAACCTAGAAATAAAGCTTCTTTCATTAACGGGTCATGATAAAAGTATTTTTTCTCACAGATCTTACATGATTTAAGTTTTCCTACTGATCATTTTTTCCGAATAAGACATAATTAATAAATTTCCCATGCAAATATTACATGATTTAACACTTTCTTTTCTCACAGATATGACATCATTTAGGTTTTCTCACAGATGTTATTTGATTAAGGATTTTTTTGTCACATGTATGACATGATTAAAGTTTGTGATTTAACACATTTTAGCTCACATATCATTTAAATTTTCTCTCACATTTGACTTGATTAGGGTCTTTTCCCACAGATGCAGTAGGACATAACTGATGTTTTTATTTCTCTCACAGATGATGATTGAAGTTTTTTCTCAGATTTTGTGTAATTTAATTTCTGGTAGACATGACATGATTTAAGGCCTCTTATGTAACACCATTTAAGTTCTATTTTTCAAATAAATGATGTGATTTAAGTTATTTTTTACTTTAATGACATTATTTTACAGTATACAAACAGACATCCAATTAAAGTGTGTTACACGCATCCATTTGTTCTGAGCTCCTGCAGCTTCAACATACCAAACAGCCTTGGTGCATTATTGATTCTTTTCCGTGAAGCTGTTCAGCTAGTTCCTGCTGACCCCCTTTAAGCCTCCAATTGACACGGTTCTGGAACGGCTCTAATTATTCAGTCTCCGTTTGACCCTCGTCTGAAAACCAGAGCCTGGGGATTGATTAAGTACATCTTAGACGCACGCTTTGGCCCAGGCGGTGTTTATGTGGGACTATTAGCACTGATTGACCAGAACGGAAGCAGGAATCAGGGGATGAATGCAGACTTTGTTTATACGCCGGTGCATAAAGAGCCCCATGTGAGTCCGTCTTTATCTCTAGCGGGTCAGAGTTTCCTGCGTTCACACGTCTCATTGATTGTTACTCAGGTTTGGTTTTTATTTAATGTTCAGCAATTAGAGGGAAAATGTGACTGGGCTGTTCTTGTTAATGGGGATAAATATGTAGCAGAGATGTTCAATCAATGTGAGCAGAAGAGACGGAGAACGAGGGACGGAGGGAGGAGAAAATGTCAGGTGATAGAAAAAAAGGATGACAGTGAAAAAAACAATCAATGCTGCAAAGATCCACTCTCAGATCAACAAAATGAGACAAAGGGTTCCTACCACGTCCCATGCACGGCTGCACGGTGCCACCTAGTGGCTGGAAACAAGAACTCCAATGAATCTCAGAGCTTCTTCTTTTGTTTGTTTTTGGTGGTGGTGGTGGTGTGTGTGTGTGTGTGTGTGTGTGTGGGGGGGGGGTACAGTTTAAACTCCCATCCTCACATCCAGCAGTAAAATAGAAGGTAAGTTGCAAAATTATGATTGCTTGTATACTAAATTAAACTATATGCAGTAATAATTTGATGTATCTTTAACTGATTTGCTCCATTTATGATACCCCACATTCTTAAAAGAAGGTCTCAGATTTTCCTTTAAGAAGATGCATATTTTTTTTCAGATGGAGGGTATGATAATAATTCATTCCACATTTTTTAATCACCATTGTTACCATTTTTAATGATATTTTTTAATCATTTTTTAATTGATTTACTTTTTTATTTTTTGTTATTGTGAAGCACCTCGTGATTTTAATCTTGAGCGGCGCTATATAAAAGATCGTTTCTTCTTTCTTCTTCTTCACCATTGTTGCTGTGTTGTGGGCTCGATATTTCTCCATAATTGCAAAATTCATCTTTTTGCAAGAACAACTAATCTCTGTTGATATTTATTAAACTTTTCTAATGTTTCTGTTTCCCCCAACAAGGCTTCAAAGTCTCAATTTGTTTTTAGAAGCAAGTGCCCAAATACAGAATCCCACTATTTTATTTTATTAATTATTTATTTAATTGAATGACATCATACTAGCTTTGAAAACAAATGCAGAGATGATTTTATTATGTCATACTGAAATGAGAAAAGAGAAATCTTTATCACATTCAGGACAGATCATTGTAACAGAACGTTGATTTAAAGTTTTCATTTGAAATAAAAGTTTTTTTATATATATATATGATTTCAGATGCTTCCTATGTTTCTAACTTGCTCACATGCAGCTTATTTTTATTATATTTGAATGCAAAAGGTACATTAAAGTGAGCCTGGATTTAACAAAGCAAACAGGTAGGAGCCTCCTACTGGATAATGACTGCAAGTTATTTAACCCAACTGGTGCAATGAGTTGCTTCTCATTTCTTCAACAACCATGTGGAAAGACACATCTGGTGGTCGTGGAAAAGATGTTAGTCTGTGTGAGAAGGGTCACATCATTGGCATCAAGCAGAGAAAACATCTAAGGAGATGCAGAAACGACTAAAACTGGGTTCAGAACTGTCCAACGCATTATTAACAACTGGTGTGATGAGACCAGATGGAGCCTGTTCCAGAGTGATGGGTGCATCAGGGTAAGAAGAGAGGCAGATGAAGTGATGCACCCATCATGCCTAGTGCCTACTGTACAAGCCTGTGGGGGCGGGGCTATGATCTGGGGTTGCTGCAGTTGGTCAGGTCTAGGTTCAGCAACAGGATGTGCTCCAAGAATGAGGTCAGCTGACTACCTGAATATCCTGAATGACCAGGTTATTTCATCTTCCCTGATGGCACGGCCATATTCCAAGATGACGATGCCAGGATTCATGGGGCTCAAATTGTGAGAGAGTGGTTCAGGGAGCATGAGACATCATTTTCACCACAGAGTCCAGACCTGAACCCCACTGAGAATCTTTGGGATGTGCTGGAGAAGGCTTTGTGCAGCGGTCAGACTCTACCATCATCAATGCAAGATCTTGGTGACACATTAATGCAACACTGGATGGAAATAAATCTGGTGACGTTGCAGATGCTGATCAAAACAACGCCACAGTGAATGTGTGATGTAATCAAAGCTAAAGGTGGTCCAAACAAATATGTGTGACCTTTCTTTTTTGGGTGGCGACTTTTATTTTTTTTGGCCGGGCTGTGTGTCTATTTTTGTTTGATTTGCATATTTCATTTACATCCACATAAAGAAACCCTTAGTATGTTTTACTTCCCTTAAATAAAGTAAAGAAAGGAAGGCCTGCAGCCTAGACATTTGTTTTGGGGTTTTGTTGCAATGCAAGGAAAATAAACTACAGTTGATACAATGAAACATTTCCTCTCTCTACTGCTGTCACATTCAGGCTTTTCATGGTCAAAAATGTGCAAAAATGATATGTTCTATAAAAATGTTTCTTTGCCGGTTTCCAGAGAAAAACAAGAACCAACATGCCAAAAGAAAAACATGTGAGATAAATCTAGGGGACCAGAGAAAATGAGGACAGGAGTCAACAAGAACAGAGATGTATACGCGTGGCCAAAAATACTAAATATATCACACAAGTTAAAGGCCTGGTGTTTTTGAAATCTAAGCCAGAATTTTAAGCTATGATATTCTTATAGAGTTCAGTTTGGTAAAATCTTCAAAATATCATAAATGATTTAAAGCAATCTTGCAAAAACGTACAGGTCACATGAGATTAGCTTATATATTTAATGTTGTCACTAAGCCTCAGCTTCCATTCCAGTAAAACAAAGGAAATGGTGATAGACTTCCAGAGAAACACTCCTCCTCACTCACCAGTAAACATCCAGGGAGCAGACATTGAGGTGGTGGACACCTTTAAGTACCTGGGTGTTCACCTCAACAGTAAACTGAACTGGTCCCACAACACAGATGCTCTGTATAAGAAGGGCCAAAGCCACCTCCATCTCATGAGGAGGCTGAGGTCCTTCGGAGTTAACTCCCAGCTGCTAAAATCCTTTTATCACTCTGTTGTTGGCTCTGTTATTCATTCTGCTGTGGTCTGCTGGGGTGTAGGCAGCTCTGACCGAGACAGAAGAGACTGAACAAGCTAGCTACCAAAGCTAGCTCGGTTCTGGGCTGCCCACTGGATACCGTTGAGACGTGTGAAAGGAGGACGCTGGGGAAGATGACCTCCATCTTGAGAAACCCCTCCCACCCACTGCACTCCATTGTGGAGGTCATGGACAGCTCCTCCAGAGGTAGACTGAGACATCCCAGATGTAAAACTGAGCGCTATCGCAGATCTTTCATCCCCTCTGCTGTAAGAATGTATAACTCCTCAGTTTAAGCTGTGCTGGTATCATCCTGGTACACAATAACACCAATGCAATATTCATGTGTTCTATACTTGTGCAATACCGGATTCACATTGTTGTCTGTGTCTCTTACAGTATGCTGCATAGTGTTGGTACCAAGTCTGTTTTCATCTTTTATTTGTGGTTTTTTACTGATCTAAGATTACAATACTAGATTACTGCCTATGTGTAAATACATGTATCCTTGTTTTATCTTCTTCTAATTACCTTTTGAGTGATGGTGCTGCTGTGACAAGTGAATTTCCCCACTGAGGGATCAATAAAGTCTATTCTATTCTATTCTATTCATCTCAAGGTATAGCTGGAGATCTGACCTAACAAGCTAGTGGATGTGCAGTACCTCAAAGAACCACTGAGTGGCAGCATAGCCACAGTTTAGGAGGAGCAGAATCCAATAAGAGGCTGTGCTGGTTAATAAATAATAATAATAATAATAATAATAATAATAATAATAATAATAATAATAATAACAATAATAATAATAAATATATAATAATAGTAATAATAATAATAATAAATATATAATAATAATAATAATACTAATAATAATAATAATAATAATACATTTTATTTAAAAGCGCCTTTCAGGACACCCAAGGTTTGACTGGTAAACAAAAAAAAATGATTATGCTTTTATTATCATTATTATTATTATTATTATTATTATTATTATGAAGCATCTACGTGAATCAAAGCCATCTTGTCTATTTGGGATTGAAAATAAAATTGGGTTTCTTCACATCAAGAAGTTAATATAATTCACTGACTGTTGTATTTATTCATATTTAAAATCTTCATTTAAATCAGCAAGTTTGATTTTTTTTATGAAAAGACTTTCATTATTTTGGTTTTAAATCAAAAACTGAACCCCGCGTTCTGCTGAGTTTTAACGCGGTCTGCGTTTTTAAAAGAAAAACTAACGTGGCAAACATGTTTTATAATCACTGTTCTTGGAAAAATGGCCTGAATGATGTTCAGATCCAGCTGGGTTCTCAGCAGGTGGTGTGAAACACTGAAGCTCTAATCCTGCATGTTTAGGATGTGATTCCTGCCTTTGTTTGTTAAAAGCATACAGCAACAGTTCCAGTTAAATGAGAGAAATGGAAATAGCCTAGATGGGCTTGTGATGCATGCACGGCCACGTCTGACCTATTATTCAATAACTAATCAACCGGGTGGAAAGCAGGTGCTGCTTTTACTGGGAATGAGCTGGTATTCCGTGAGAGTCACAAACGCTAACTGATAACCACTTGAGGATGATGCGTCCCTTGATGATGTCATTAACTCCTGTATCACATGCACCGAGGCGACGCTGCTTTTTCACAACAAAAGCTGCTAAATTATATTTCAAATACATTCTTCAGTTTAATCTGTTGTTAATTTATTTGATCAGCCTACATGTTGGTAAATATAAACATCAGCTTTAGCTAAATCATCTTCTTCCTGCTTGCATTTTTCAGGTTGTTGGTCCATTTGAGCACCATGAGTGATAAGTGTTGAACTAAAAGGTTCCTGGAGAAACTCTGATGAGGCCTGCCCCCCCGCAGCTAGCCTAGAAATCTAGACCAACCATAGCAAAAGATTTAGCTCTGCAGGTCGGGCCTAGCCACGCCCCATTGTAGCCTCAGCAGGTCTACCATTGGTCAGAAGTTTTAGGTTGGGCCAATCATAGCACTCTATGTTTATTGGGCGAGCTTAGCGCTATGACAGAGAAAAACTACAAAGATGGCGTCGGCTCAGGAACGTCGTTCGTTTGAAACTTGAGGCTTTGGCTGATTGATGGTGCGTTCCAGTTGTCCTCGGAACTCATTTTTCTGAGTTAACCAGAAATGACGCAATGAACTCGAAATTCCGAGCTTGAACGTTTCAGAGGACCCCGAGATCAACGTTTTAAAGATGGCCGCGCGCAGAGCTACTATAGTTGTTGTCGCCTTAATTTTTTTCATCATTTATATGTTCTGCTTTCGTTCTTTTTGCTATCTAACAGCACCGAGTTGGTGTTTATTCTTGTTATCAATAGTTACGTTGCTGAAAACCTCAGCATTGCCACCAAAATTGACTGGTGTTTATGGTTTTTTAACTGTTCCTGGTGTTTACATTTTGACGTTTGATTTTTTAAATGTTTTTTATGTGGCAACTGCCAAGTGTTGTGTGTGACACTATCTATGCGTTTCCTGCATTCCTCCTCGAGGGACTTTAGGTGCAGAGAATACTTTGTTATTAGTTCTTTGTACTCATACAGAGCATCAACACACGCAGCTTTACTGGCGGCGTCCATTTTTTCCCGGGTTTGAATCTGGAACGCAAAACGAGCTCGCTACGTCATTTCCTGGTCGGAAATTCCAAGTTCCAAGGACAACTGGAACGCACCATTAGCACCAGAGCTGTGACAGAGACAAACTACAAAGATGGCGTCGGCTCAGAAACGTTGCTCCTTTGAAACTTGAGGCTTTGGCTGATTTAGACCCATGAGCCAACCAGAAGGAGGCTCCCTATGGGTGGAACTCACACAGGTGGAGCCAGGATTTTATCAAATCCATACATCTTATTTACGTTTTGATAAAGTGTCTCAAGAAAAGAACTCATACTTCTGAACATATCACATCTCCATAATGCTAACAGTAATATTATAATCATATATGGGCCTAGCATTGCTCTGAAAGGTTTAAAATGGCTTGATACCACTCCTTCAAAATTACCTTACGCAGTTGTTTACCCCTCACTGTGCTTAGAAAACAGTGATCATGGATAGAAAGAAAAAAACCCTCCTTATTCTGCTTCTGGTGCTTATATGTGTACCTTTATTTATCTCTAAGTGCTGACATTGCAGTATTAATCAGGCTTTTCTAAGCGTTTTTGTTGTTTGCAGGACCCATGTGTGTAAACTAGATGTTGCATAATCTGGAACCATTCAAAGAAAACATGATTGCATAACCTAAAATTATAGTTCCTCAATCAAATTAAACATTTTCACCAGTTTTCTGAAAGCCTTTTTTCAGCCAGTTTAAAAAAAAACATAATTTAGTCTGACTCAAGGCCGTAACTCGATAAAGAAGTACTTTATATAGCAATTCATCACTGTGTGTGTGCGTGTGTGTGTGCGTGTGTGTGTGATCTCAGGAACAGATCCAGGTGTGCCGGGTCTGAATAAAGACTCACCAGCTGCACCCTATTCCATAATCATGTTCCCTTACAAATCCCCACCTGGGTCGGATGGTCGTTTTCCTGCTTTGGTCTTTTCCGTGTGTGTGTTCTGTTTTATTACCAGCTGAGAATCTTCCGTTTCCCATTTTCCTCACCTTGAGTTGTTTTTGGCTTTGATTTAAGGAACCGTCTGCCTTCTCATTTCAGTTTTTTTCACACTAAAAGCAACTTTCTGAATCTGCTCCGACTGTCAACGCTTCCAGTTTCCCACCAATCCCACAGCTGAGCACAATGCTACTAAATCCCAAGGTGATCCTTTTGTAGCTGCTTAGATTAACCAAATCTTAATTTTAAATTAAAGCTTCACTCACCCCTCCAATCAGCTATTATCCCTGGGCCGCGTCCACCGAAACCCTAACCCACAGAGGAAATGAGATAGCGCTAAACACCAGTCGCCATTTTCTAGGTCCAAATGTCTTCTTTTCCGTGACTTCAAATATATATATATATATATATATATATTTGGGACTCTGGTAGTTTTTCCTAAAGATTTTAGTTTTTTCTTCAACCACTAAATGAAAACTAAAGAGCTTTAGGCCAGCAGGAGTCATGAGTGAAGTTTGAAGATGGTACGAGGACTCCTAGTGGTGGAGGCTGAGATGTACAAAGCTGGATGAGATGGTCTCAAAGGCAGAGAGAATAAAGTTTATTATAATAAATATATGTTTATATATTTGACGTTTTTTAATAATGAGGTGATGAGTAAATCTCCCAAAAACTAAATAAATCAATGAAAACAGCTTTTTAGCCTCATAACAAATAACAGAAAATAAATTAAATATCAGGATCCGTCAGTTTTCCTTCATGGAAACTTCCACACAAGAGCATCTTTGTGAATCACAGACTGAAGTTGTATACAATTCATTGAGTCTGGTGGAAACAAGACAGCTGATTCACTCCCTCGTCCGCTGACAAACACACTTTACGTTTGGTAAATAAACACCTGCTCTGCACCAGTCAGGTTTTCCTCTGCGGAGAAGGAAAAGGAGGAAAAGCTGCACTTTTCTTGGGATTGAGAGGCGGAGCGTCTGAAGCTGCTATGGAAGCTCTTTCCTTCTCACGTGTCTGGCTGATGCATGGGTTTACACACCCTCACACTTTCTCATGGGCCAGGCTGGAGATATGTGCTGTCACAAGTTCTTTTCATTCCCCTCTTCAGGATTGTTTCTGGTGTAAACACAGTTGTGTCTTTCCCCAGAGAAAAGCTTCCGAATCACATGATTGTGTGATAAAATCATCTTTTAACAGAGTCCTGGGCTGTTCATGTAACAGGGAAGCTGGGATTGAACCAGCAACCCCCTAGTTAGTGGTTCCACTTTTCCTTAGAGGAAGTGGATTTGTGTGGCCTGCTTCTGTAGAATACTGTGAATACCATTTTATTTATGCCACTTACACACTAGCATCATCTCCACTCCGCCCGCCCCTCTGGCCGCGTTTTTTCCACACTGCCTTAGGAATGCGGACGTGACTGAGCTTGAAAAATTGGCGCGAAGATATCAGTGATGTCATGAGAGCATCTCCTAGCAAGTGGGTGGGGCAAAAGAGCGCGGAGAAGTCAGCGGTGTCATCCTTATTAAACAAAGGCGGCCTGAGCAGTGTTGCTTTTGGAGACTCTGATATTGCATCCTGCTTTGCTGTGTGTCCTGGCAGTCACAGCCTCGTTAACTCCTCTGCATCCAGAATGATAATGAATAGCGCATGCGGGAAGCCCCGCTGGCAGATCCTTTCCGCTAATCAGAGGCCCCTATGGTAGGCATGAATTTGAGCCAACCAGTGAGTCGGCAGTGGGTGTGTTGGACCGGTTTTGGCCCGAGGCAGACCGCCTTGGGGAGAGGACTGAAAAGACATTAGGTTGCGTGCGGAAAATTACCGGGCTACAAGGTTGTAGGGTACTCCTTACCCTAACTAGGCCATTTAGAGTCGATGCTAGTGTATAATGAGCTGACCAAAGGGCTGTACAGCACAAATATACAGACAACACAGTACAACAAATCAGATCCCAACAACAGATAAAAAAACAGTTGAGCAATAAAACAAGTGGGTCTTTAGACGGGATTTAAAACAGGGGAGGGACAGAGCCTGTCTGACCAAAAGAGGAAGTGAGTTCCAGAGTGAAGGGGCAGCATACCTAAAAGCCCATTCCCCCTGCGACATATATCTCATCCGAGGAATGGAGAGCAGCAGCAGGTCAGCAGACCGCAGCATACGCACGGGGACATAAGGGACAAGCAACTCAGACAAGTAGGGAGGTGCCAGGCCGTTGAGCGCCTTGAACGTGAAGATCAGGACCTTGAAACGCACCCTAAAGGTCACTGGAAACCAGTGAAGCTGCACCACCACCGGAGTAATGTGGCTATGATGGTTAGTGCTGCGTTTAGTTAGCATTCTGAACAACCTGTAGCCTATTTAAGGCTGAGTCAGGGGTACCGATCAAAAATGCATTAGCATAGTCTAAGTGAGATTTATGAATGCTTGAATAATGAATTCCAGGTGCCTCTGTTTAAGGGTTGGCTTAAGGCGCGCTAGTTGTCGCAATTTGAAAAAGCATGATTTGACCAGCGGGTTAATCTGGGGAACCATTGAGAGACCAGCATCCAATTTTACCACAAGCCTAGTCACTTTGCTTGAAGCTGAGATCAGGTAGGTTGTGAGAAGGATGAACATGGGGAACGTTCCTCGGATCAAAAAGCACTGCCTCTGTCTTAGACTCATTTAGTCACAGAAGGTTGGCCGCTATCTAGCCCTTTACCTCGGAATAACGCTCAGACCTGCCCAAAACCTAAAAAGACCAATAAATCACACACGGTCTGTTTTTTACATCCCGTGCTGTCTTCTGGTATAAAAGGAGATCTTAGCAGATCAACCGGATATTTTCCTATTACCCCTTTGTCTTAAACAGCCTTTCACCAAACTAAGCTGTGATGCTTCCAAACCCCGTCTCCATGCATCAACTTCTAAATCTTTAATAGATTCTGTGCCAGAAGCTTCCCAAAATTCTTACCACTCACGTGTACTTTTTTTATTTTCTTTCTGGAAAGATCAGCGGACAGAACAGCATCCTTTGCTGTCCGTCCTACACAACTTGTACGACAGCCAATTTTGGCATTTTGCTCTGAAGCTTGGAACTGTTACAGCTTCTTCCAACGTTCTTCAGATGCTGCGAGCATTTGTTTCATTAACTTGAAATGAGAGAAAATTTCACATAATTGCTGCCGTTCCCACAGAAATCTCCTTTTGTTTTTATTTAATAATGAGGATGGTAAAAGTCACTCATTCTCCCCTAGCCCTTTGATGTTATGCACTAAAGCTACGAGTCAGCAAATTCTACTGTGGCTGCCCCAGGTGGATTTAGTTTGCCCTGAAACTCCCTGTCAGTCATTTTAACCCATTTTCCCAAGGTTTCTGTGAAGCTGTTGTTGCAGAACAAGTGACACTGTTGGTAGAATCCAGGCTAAAGGTCACTGCTCGAAACGATTCCCATGAGATGTTTAAAACGATATTAAAGCAACACTAACCTGCTGGTTGAAAGGTGAAGTCCAACTGTCGTAAACAGCGCTGCTGCAACACAAACCAGGTGATACTAAATAAGCCACAAAGTCAAAAGATCCACTCTGTTGGACAAAAAATATATAATTACTCACAAGTCCAGTAGCAAGCCAGGTCACCATCAGTCTGTGGTTTTGTAGCCTCCTTTAGTTCCTTCAAGCTAGCGTAGGCTGCATCGAGGTTCACTCTGGTTTTAGCTCTTTGCTTCACCTCCAAAGACATTACTCTCTTACTTTTACTTCCAGGCTCTGCCATGATGCCAACAGAAAAATCTAAATTCTTCTTCTTCTTCTTCTTCTTCTTCTTCTTCTTCTTCTTCTTCTTCTTCTTCTTCTTGTGTTTTTATTGACAATCGGCAAACTGAAAAAGCTAACTGCTAACCCTTACTTTAGCTACCGTCACAGTTAACACCTATTGCCATAAAGCAGGTAGAGACAAGTGTTCCTACCCAAACCCAAAAACTAAGTGCAGTTTCTGTCCAGCAGAGGGCAGCAGAGTGCTGTACAATGTGAAGTTGCTGAGGTTTCTGGCTCAAGAACCACTGAAACCAGCTTGAAAGCAAGTTCTAAAATCTCTTTAGTGTTGCTTTGAGTTCTATGGAAGCCCATTTTAGCCACTTACGGAACATAAAGGTCATGTGTTCTGTCCTTAAAATGTCGTTAAAAACATTACTAATTGAGGTCAAATCAAAGTAATGAATATTACATTAAAGGGACACTAGTCAGTTTTGGCTTGTTTTTAGCACCCCCTAGTGTTCGTTGGCGAAAGCGAAAGTAAAACCTCTTATTGTGAAAAGTGTTTTATGTTGGTGTGAAATGTATTTAATTTGTGTGGTATTGTGTTTATTCTAGAGTGAAGATGAATATTGTATGTGTAATCAGTTTGCCTGTTGGCACAGTTTTGATGCATTATTTATGTTAATTTGATGATGATAGGACCCCAGGAAGAATAGCAACTGTTTTAACAGTGGCTAATGGGGATCTTAATAAAAAACAAACAAACAAACTTCTAATTACACATTTTTGAAAATTTAAAGTATAAAAACGTAAATAATTAATAGAAATAGATGGATGGAATATGTTTGTCTTTTGTTTAATCTAACTGTTAAAACATTTTATTATTCTTTCTAATTGTTTCCACAGCTTTATTTCTTGACTCTGATTATGAAAGTCTAATTGTCTTTTTTATTAAAATAAGTTAAATATAATAAAAACATTTTCCACTGTTTTGCTGCTGGTAAAACAAGCATGATTGGTTAAAATGAAGACTTTACTTCTTTTAGACCTGAGCTGTCAGGTGCAACGTGATGCTTCTCATTGGTGTTAAGTGCGTCATGATTCTACACTGAAGTGTTGCCAGTTTCCTTGTGTAAGCCACAATAAGGACGAAGGTCATAAATATTGATTCAACACCGGAATTAGAATCAATTCATTCTTCTCGTTTTGTGTTTTGTGCTTTGAAGTTGATGGTGGAGAATTAACAAACAACTCAGAAAAATATAATGACCCTTTCCATCCTAAAACATTATATTATATTATATTAAATTATATGATTTTATATGATTTTATATGATTTTATATTATATTATATTATATTATATTATATTATATTATATTATATTATATTATATTATATTATATTATATTATATTAATTATATTATATTATATTATATTATATTATATTATATTATATTATACTATATTATATTAATTATATTATATTATATTATATTATATGATTTTATATTATATTATATTATATTATATGATTTTATATTATATGATATTATATTATATTATATTATATGATTTTATATTATATTATATTATATGATTTTATATTATATTTATTATATTATATTATATTATATTATTATATTATATGATTTTATATTATATTATATTATATTATATGATTTTATACTATATGATATGATTTTATATTATATGATATTATATTATATGATTTTATATTATATTATATTATATTATTATATTATATGATTTTATATTATATTATATTATTATGTCATATTATATTATATTATATTATATTATATTATATTATATTATATTATATTTTATATTATATTATATTAATTATATTATATTATATTATATTATATTATATTATATTATATTATATTATATTATATTATATTATACTATATTATATTAATTATATTATATTATATTATATTATATGATTTTATATTATATGATATTATATTATATGATTTTATATTATATGATATTATATTATATTATATTATATGATTTTATATTATATTATATTATATGATTTTATATTATATTTATTATATTATATTATATTATTATATTATATGATTTTATATTATATTATATTATATTATATGATTTTATACTATATGATATGATTTTATATTATATGATATTATATTATATGATATTATATTATATGATTTTATATTATATGATTTTATATTATATTATATTATATTATATTATATTATTATATTATATGATTTTATATTATATTATATTATTATGTCATATTATATTATATTATATTATATTATATTATATTTTATATTATATTATATTATATTATATTATATTATATTATATTATATTATATTATATTAGTGATTTTGATTAACCGTTAGCTGGTCCTTTGCGGCACATGCATCAGTTTGACAGGTGACCTGGCTGGTCTTGCGGCTGACAGTTGATTTTGCATCACATGGGCAGACATGTTTATGCTAATCATTCACCTGATGATGAAATGACAGTTGGATGAAATATGAGAACACAGCAAGCCGAATGAGCGTGAAGATAGAAGTGTGAGTGTGACACGGGTCCTGACACTAGACTGAATGTAACACGTACAGAGCCACATGCTTACCTTACTGCAGACCACGTGCATCACTTCATGATGTTCTGTGATGAGCGTGGCCTCTTATTTTTAATTGGTGAATCCCCTCGAGGATGTGCGTGGAAAACAAGACACATGGCAGCCTCACATTGAAACTTAATGCATGTGAAATTTCTGATGCTACAGTGATGTTCTGAGCTTTACATATTTAAAATGCATTTATCATTTTAAATATAAACTTAACTAAATATGTGATCATGAACATGGGGACTCTTCTGTCAACCAGCTCTCCTCTTCAGTAATCAGCCCACCCAGTACCCATGAACCTGCTTTTCTCTGGTCGATTGTCAGATCTTTGTTAATTGTATTTATGTGTATTGCAGCTATTTCCATGACTCCTTTTTTAGAACAAGTCACGTTCTTCCTGTGATTCTGTCCCAAGATAACTTTCTTCTAGGAATTTTAGCTGTTTGACCATAGATGTTGAGTGTCTTCAAGTATCGTAATACAATCTCTTTTAGATTGTACTCTAAAGGTTGTATTTTAGTATTTTAGATGTGTCATTCACAAATAAATTAAACATCACTAATCTGTTTGTCCATTGTTTCTTTTGCAGATTTTGTCCGTCTGTCAGATTTACCGTCGTATTAGGCTTTGGGTTGTGGGGGAAGCAGCTGCAGCAGGAATACCCAAACCATCCTCTCCCCAGCAACCTCCAGCTCTACTGGTGGGATCCCACGACGTTCCTTAGCCAACGTGGAGGTATAATACTTCCAACGTGTCCTGGGTCGACCCGGGGGAATGCCTTCCAAAACTAGAAGCATTATATAAAGAGGTTCTTCACTGAGAAACTATTTTTTATTTATTATTTTTGGATAAATTACGAGGTTTTCATGCAGGCTGAACATGAAAATAGTTTCCTCCACCTATCTCCTGCATTAGCTTCTGATAGAAAATAGACTCTAGGCGAAACTCTAGGATTAGAAAAGCCTGACAGATCTACGTCACACTGTCACTTAACATTCATGGACTCACCCATCTTGACTCACGACGGGGAAGGCTGTTGTTGGTTTAGCGTCCAGGAAACAGCAGAGAACGTCTGGGCTAGTAGAAGCTAACCGTTAGCATTAGCAACTCCACCACACAGCAGAACTCCTCCAGGCTTGTGTTATTGGTGGAGATAAAACATCAACGTTGCAGAGCAAACAGAGTCAGTGGTAGAGTCGTGTTGCTGTTAGCCAATCAGAGGAGAGATGTCCACATATCAGGAAGTAAGACTCCAGATCCTGCCATGTTTAGCTACTTTCTCCTCCAGCTGATTTCTACATCCTAAAACGGGCGTACCAGAGCTTTTTTCCCCTAGAAAATGACCTACAAGGCTTTCATTCTTACTAGAGACCACTGCAAATGTATTAAAAATATGAGAGCAGGACCTCTTTAACTGTTACACAGAAACACTTTTCAAAATGGCTGAAATGACCTGATTTCGACATGTATTTTGCTTTTTTCCTGCCACCAAATTATTCTGTTAACAAAGAACAGAGTATTTCAGATCCCAAATGGCCTTTACCACTAGCAATGTGTCTTTTACTAAGAAACTGGGTCTAAAGCCGGCAGCTGTCTTAAAACCTGTGGTTTTTTTCTTGTCAAGCTGCTTGTGAGCTATGATTAAAATACTTCTTAACTTTCACACCATGGAACAAAACATATGTTTGGCTTTGCTTTGGGGGATGAAGGATGATAGATTATTATAAGGTAATGTTATAAACTGCCTTTTTAGCCCTTTTCAGCACAATTGTTGCAGCCTTATGTTGGATGATTGCATTGGTTGGTTAATGATATGTTTTAGTGCATAAACTCCGTTCCTTGTGCCCTAAATTAATCTTAACGTTAAGCCAAGAAAAGAAAAATCGTCCTCCATAAAACCAATTTACCATTTGGAAACCTCTTTCTATCTCATCAGTCTTCAAATCAAACTCGCTGACATTTCTGGAGTAAAATGTCAAACTGAGCTGAGAAAGTGCGTCACGCTGAAAACATACAAACAACACGATGATGACATTAGGACAAAAGCAAACGTCGTTATTTCCAGGAGCAGATTTCTGATTCGTCATCCGGCGACACAAAGAGACACGGGGACTTGTGACACAAGCAGCTTTCAGGCTGCAGCGTTATGAAGGACACGCGTCTCTGGTCAGCTACAGGAGAAGGTTTTTCATGCCTCTGCCTTTGTGGGCTGCCAGCTCACATTTGTAAAGGGCTTTGAATTACGGGGGGACTTGCTGCTCGCAGTGATGTTTGTAATTAAAGAGTGACATTACAATGAAACCCACGGTCACTGTGCCTCGTGGGACTTCATTTTCAAAAGTGTCTTTTTTGTGATCTAAATCTCTTTAGAAGCTGCAGAATCCTCACAAATTCTTCAGATGGTGCAAGAAAATGTGCACCTACTGCCCCCATAAATACCTAACTCAGTGCTGGTGTGTGCACGGCTGCAGTGGAGAAACAGAGCAGGAATAAGAAAGAGACGTGAGTAGGCAGCATGTTTGCATGTGTGTGATTTTATATAACACTCGGTTATCTCTTCCTAAGGTAGAAATGATGCATCCTCTGCCAGACCGCCTCCTCTCTCAGTTCCTTGCAGATCTGATCTCCTTCTGCAGATTCCAATAAGAGAAATCTTCACTCTGTGCACAATATGTTCCAACAAGTGAAGTGTGGTTTCATTTAGTGTGCACGTGAAGTATCGCCTTGGACACAAAGACACAAACAGATGCTGAGAGATATTTTGGTTGACAACCAATCAGGTCACCTCTAGTTGTGCCAGCATGTTGCATAACATGTTTGTAGAGTTATTAACCATCAACAGTTGCAACAATCATGAACGCTGACTCAGTGCTGTTTTCTGTGAGTATTATTCTAAGGTCAAGAGAAAAGTTGCACTCAAAAATGTCTGAAACTGAAATCTGCTCAGGTATACGGTATTGTGTAGAAGTTCAAGGCATGATGGCGTCTGCTGTACACCATTTACTCAGGAGCTTTACATCTGCTGAGGACTGATTTTTATTCAATGCAACTAAACCATAAAAGTCTCTGAGGAAAAATAAAGCAAAACTATCATCTCTCGTTTTCATTTTTGTTGTATAATCTGGTGACGTACGAATCCTTACGGTCTTCTATTCTTACTTTTCTGATTTTGTATATTTTTTTGTCTTTGTGAGCAGATGCATACATGCATTTACCTGTAATTTGCTGCTGGTACACCTGAATTTCCCTAGCCTGGCAACCCATCCTATATATGTGAATATACAGTATAGTCTGGCCACGACCCATACCCATAAACGTGACGTACTCACCGCTACGGATGTCAGTCAACGGGGTAGTCCACCATTCACTGCTGAAGAAGACACAAATACATCCTTTATCTAAATAAAGGACTTAGGTACCTCTGTTTGCTCTTTGTTGATGCCAAAGCTGTTTCAAACGAGCCACCGCCATCTTTGTTGTTTCTCTCTGTTGCATCACCCCGCCCACCAAACCGACAGAGCGCTGTGATTAGCATAACACAAAACTGCTCAGGCCAATGGAAAAACCTGCTGAGGCTCCTATGAATGACCTGCAGATAAAGCTGTAAGTCACTGCCGCAGCGCCGTTCTCTTGGTCCGCCAGGTGACGCCTCCTTTTGGCGCCTTTTTCAAACAGGAAGTGTGGGTGGATTAAGACTCTGGTAGGTGGTGACTTGCTCTTTAAAGCTGCTGTAGCAAATCTACAGAACACGAAAACACTCACCCCTCCCCTCGGGTATCTTCCCTGAATCAGAAACCCACATTACCAGAGGAAACGAGATAGCGCTGAACACCAGTCTCTGTTTTCTAGGTCCAAACGTCTTTTGTTGTCCGTGACTTCAAATGGTGTTTTTCTTTGTGGGACTCTGGTAGTTTGTCCTAAAGTTGAAGTGGTAGCAGCCGGCTGTTTCTCCTTCTCTGATGTTATTGAGGGAGAACCTCTCACACCAGTGGTGTTCTGGTGATGAATACGTGAGTGTGGGATGACTGGAAGACCCAGGGAAGTGCGGCGTTTTGGTGAGACCAACAACGGGATGGTCCAGTGGTTGGTTTTGGTCTGAAACGTGTTATTGGTGGAGGTTTTAGACAAATGTGAGAGAACCACTTTATTCATTTATTTTTCATTTTTTTATCTCCACAACATATTCATAGCTATGCTATGTTCAAACGTTGTTAAGAGGCATGAAAAAAATTTGTTTTCCAAATTTGCTACTAGAACTTTTCGTGAATGCTTGTTTCCTGTTTATCCAAGGATTGCAGAAATCCAGGAGAGATTCTCCCGTTCATCCTGGGGATCCCATGGTGTTCCAAGGACAGGGAGTAAATATGATCCAGTTCCTTCTGGCTTTACCCGTTATGTCCTCCAAATGGGACGTGTCTGGAAAATCTCTAGAGGGAAACCAGGAGGTATCCTATTCAGAGTTCCAAACTGCCTCAAATGAGTCCTTTCACTGAGGCGGAGCAGCAGCTTTACTCTGAGCTGACGTATCTCCATACCTGGGCTCCACTGAGCCCATGCCAACCTACAGAGCAAGCTCAATTCAGGTCTTTTATCTCTTATGATTTCAATCAGGATACAAACCTCTCATGACCTTAGGGGAGGGTTGGAAAAGTGGTGCACCAGTTAATCAAGAGGTCTGAACAAAGTCCCAATCCTGTCAAGCTGTCACTGGTGAAGAAGACACCGAGATATTTAACCTCCTCCAGTTAAGGGCTCAGTCCCAACCTGGAAAGGGTGATCCACCTTTTACCAGACTCCAAATGGGCTCTACCAGTTGGTCGACCATCATGCCAAACGATTAATGTTATTTAAATCTTCTACCACAAACAAACTGTTAATAATAAAAAAGTAGAATATTGAAAATTTGGAAATCACAATCAGCAAAAGATCTGAGCATTTGGTTGGTTTAGCCAAGTTTATTTCTAAAGAGCTGAAACCAGATTGTCTTTTTCTACGAGCTTTGCCTTAAACAGCCTCGCTGAGGACATCAGTTTTTAATCCCAACATGAACGTTTCCAACTCTTCAAACACAGCATCAGCCCTTCTCCCACTCACAGATGTGCTCAGGGTTGTCCTTGGAGATTTCCCCCAGCAAACAACGCTCTGCTCGCCTTCTGATTCTCTCCAAACCCCCCACACCCAACCCCTACCCTCCATCCATCTCGCCTGCTCTCTCTCTCTCTCTCTCTCACTCTTTCTATCTCTCCCCCCTTCAATTTCACACCAATGAGAATGCCGCATGTAGCTCCCACTCACTGGCATCAGAAACACAAGATACCTTCCGCGTTCGGCTGCACGTTTCCATACAAACACACGGCATTGGCTGCACCGGGGCTGGAAACCGCCAAGGCTCACGTTGGTTTCAGACAGTGGTGAAACGGGAGGGGAAGGAAGAGTGGCGCTGATCTCTCACACAGCAGACTCAAGGTAAACAATCCATATTCAATTATTTGATGACAGTGTTATGTAATTCTAGCATGGTCACTGAGCTCTTATTACCCTACACAGCTGCTGTTTGGAATGGAAGCTTCCTATTAAACACCAGAAGACACTTATTGCTAATACTTAAAATAAAAGTGCACTGAATGCAATGATCTCCTGCTGCTGTGACTCTAATTTTCGGTGCATGCATGCATGCGTGTCTCTGATTGTTTATTTAGGCATCCTTACTTTTTCCTGTGTGCACAGCTGAATATCAGATCACACCCTCCTCCATCCCTGCCTTGATGCCCTCGCAGCTTTTCAGCTGGGTAAATGTCACTCACTTATGCTAACAAAGATGGAAACTGGCTTTGAAGCCCACACATCTGTCACCTCAGGGCTCTCAAGACCTTCTGCAGTTTAGGAACGTCCCTCTTTGGAGGCTTTCTCTGTAAATTATCCCCACTTTACAAATGCATCCACCTATTCAGACCTATAGGGTTAGGGTTAGGGTTAGGGTTTGATCTGCTCCTGAAAAGTGCTTCGCTGAAATGACACGGGGCAGAAAATCTCAGCAGGTGGATGTTCTGTTGTTGTCTGCATGGTGAGGATGTTCTAAAGTTATGGGAGCAGTGAAACACGCTGATTTATGTTTTGTTCCATAAGGTTATTTTCTTTTGGCTTTTGTTTAATTTTTAGATGCTCTTTAAGCATTTTCCCTTTGGGCTGCAACTGTTCACAACAAACTGACCAAATCCAAAAGGTCTTGAAGATGTTTTGGTTCTCTACTTCCTGGTACGAGTATTAGGGCCTTTCTCTAATGTAGACAAAAAGCCACAGATTCATCATGGAACCTTAAAACCTTCTCGATGTTAAAGTCCCATTAGTCGTCACACACTGTTGAAATTTGTTCTCTGCATTTGACCCATCCCCGTGGGGAGCAGTGAGCTGCAGACACAGCTGTGCTCAGGACTATTTGGTGGTTTAACCCCCCCAATCCAAACCCGTAATGCAGAGTGTAAAGCAGGGAGGCATTGGGTCCCATTTTTAAAGTCTTTGGTATGACCCGACCGGGATTTGAACCCACGATCTCCCAGTCTCAGGGCGGACACTCATACCACCAGGACACTGAGCTGGTTAATTCATGGGTCCAAAATTATAAAAGGTAATTCAGGTGAGCTGCAAAAAAAATAATTGGAGCATTTTGTGATAAAACTGCAACAAGAAACTCTGTCGGTCACAAAAAAGCAGGAAACTGTTTGCTGATGCATCGTCAATAGTTATAGGTAAGGAATTAGAACTCTGAAACGTTTGAGTTTATCTATACCTTAAATAAATAAATAAATTAGGGGTGGGACTCGATAAAAAAATCTAATTAATTACAGGCTTTGTAATGAATTAATCTTGATTAATCGCATTTTAATCGTTCAAAAAAATTTGCCCCAAAAGCAATTTTTTAAATAAAAATAATGAGACAGAGACTCAAACAATAGGCGTGGACATTATTATTGTAAATGCAGGCTCTTTTAATTTATAAAAAAAAATGCTTTTAAATTGTATTTCAGTTCAAAACACACACACACACACACACACACACACACACACACCACACACATATATATATATATATATATATACCGGTATATATGACTGGCAAAAATAATAATAATAATAATAATAATAATAATAATAATAATAATAACAATGATAATAATAATAATAATAACAATAATAATAATAATGGGTGGATAGAAAGTGTGTTCGATTTGACTTAGCATCATTAGAGACAGAAATGAAGGATTTCTGATCACTCATGTGACTGTAGTTCTAGTTGTGTTTGGAGCACATAAAAAAGGTTCACATGGTCTTGTAGCCAAGGCTCTGAGCTTTCTTTAGAGGCGCAGCTTGATAGATATTTATTTGCAACTATACTTCAACAGGGACCCTTGGGCTTAAAGATTTAAATTTTTTTCTAATTAATTATTCATAATTAGCATGTTAAATTCCCACCCCTATAATAAATACATCAGGTCCACTGTTATCAGTAGAAATGTTGGCCAGAGCACCTGCAGACCGCCAACTTTAACCAAACCGTCTGAGAGGTCGTATTCATGTCACGTACTTCACCAGACCTGGCCTAAAACGATGTTTTTCTGCATTTGCCCTTTATTTAAAGAAATCCAGAACAACAATAGAGTCTCATGTCCTTGCCTCATGAGGATCCATCTCTCTCTAACTAACGCTGTCTCATAAACCTGTAATCAGTCGACATTAGAGGAGCTGCTCCAGCTAATAGGTCACCTTTACGTCGACTCAGGCCTTACTTTAGCCGTACAACGCTCACAGGCAGCTTTAAAAATCCCGATGCACGCGGCTACGTCTAATATGCATTATGTGGTTATTTTGGTACAACTTAATCCAGGAGAGTCCCCTCTGCACCAGCAGGCTAAGGTTAATGTTATTAAGGAGCTTTGTTGCGTGTCATGCCTCTGCTGTCCCCCGGTGTTGCCCTCCATCCCGAACCATCATCACAAAAAAAGGAAAATGAAAATGAGTCATAATCCCGCCGATAATAATATTCCTGCTAAGTTTA
>SSNS01000692.1:106847-124049 GCA_006937985.1 Aphyosemion australe | reverse complement strand
TATATGACTGGCAAAAATAATAATAATAATAATAATAATAATAATAATAATAATAATAATAATAATAATAATAATAATAATAATAATAATAATGGGTTGATAGAAAGTGTGTTCGAGTTGATTTAGCATCATTAGAGACAGAAATGAAGGCAAAAACACATGAAGAGGGATTTCTGATCACTCATCTGATTGTAGTTCTAGTTGTGTTTGGAGCACATAAAAAAGGTTTACATGGTCTTGTAGCCAAGGCTCTGAGCTTTCTTTAGAGGTGCAGCTTGACTAGATTGATAGATATTTATTTGCAACTATACTTCAACGGTGACCCTCGGGCTTAAAGATTTAAATGCGTTAATTTTTTTCTAATTAATTAATCATAATTAGCATGTTAAATTCCCACCCCTATAATAAATACATCAGATCCATTGTTATCAGTAGAAATGTTGGCCAGAGCACCTGCAGACCGCCAACTTTAACCAAACCGTCTGAGAGGTCGTATTCATATGGTAAAATGGTAAAAATGGCCTGTATTTGTATAGCGCCTTCTTAGGGTTCTACAACCCCCCAAGGCGCTTCACAACACAAACAGTCATTCACCCATTCACACTCTCATTCACACGCTGGTGGGGATGAGCTACATCATAGCCACAGCTGCCCTGGGGCGCACTGACAGAGGCGAGGCCTGCCGTACACTGGCGCCACCGGTCCCTCTGACCACCACCAGCAGGCAAGGCGGGTTAAGTGTCTTGCCCAAGGACACAACGACAGCAACAGACTGAGCGGGTCTCGAACCTGCTACCTTCCGATTGCAAGGCGACCACTTAACTCCTCTGCCACCATCGCCCATGTCACGTACTTCACCAGACCTGGCCTAAAATGATGTTTTTCTGCATTTGCCCTTTATTTAAAGAATTCCAGAACAACAATAGAGTCTCATGTCCTCGCCTCATGAGTATCCATCTCTCTCTAACTAATGCTGTCTCATAAACCTCTAATCAGTCGACATTAGAGGAGCTGCTCCAGCTAATAGGTCACCTTTACGTCGACTCAGGCTTTACTTTAGCCGTACAACGCTCACAGGCAGCTTTAAAAATCCCGATGCACGCGGCTACGTCTAATATGCATTATGTGGTTATTTTGGTACAACTTAATCCAGGAGAGTCCCCTCTGCACCAGCAGGCTAAGGTTAATGTTATTAAGGAGCTTTGTTGCGTGTCATGCCTCTGCTGTCCCCCGGTGTTGCCCTCCATCCAGAACCATCATCACAAAAAAAGGAAAATGAAAATGAGTCATAATCCCGCCGATAATAATATTCCTGCTAAGTTTATTTGCTAATGCACCGTAGTTGTGTAAGCCTCTAAATATAATTATTCCAAAATAGAAGAATAGAAGTGCATTGTGGGTAAAGATGGGGCTGGTTTTTATATGTGCTGAGCATATTTTAGATCTGAAGCTCGTCCAGGAGACATTGTTATTATAAAATATTCAGATTATCACTACATCTATTTCCATTGGTTTTCTATTGTGCTGACAGTTTCGGCACAATATGGTAAAATGTTGCTACTCTGTGGGTCAGACAAGAACAGAAAACCAATGGAGACAGAAAAGAAACCCAACGAGGAGAATCGCCACATCTGCATGTGAGACAACAGAAACCCCCCCTTTCGTTTAACGAGGTTATTGACGACTTTAGATCCGTTTCCACTGCGCTAACTCTGCGTGTCGACGCGTATCGGTTATATGACAACATAATAAAATTCTGTCGAAGACAAATGCTTTTACTGGGACAGCCATCAGAGTCAAGTGCATTTCAGATAAATCCCCGAAGCAAACCGATTACATAAATGGCTAAAAACCAGGACGATGATGATGAGAGACATCCACAACTCAGCTAAAGCCACAAGGAGAGAGCACTTTGGCACCCTGACCAAAGGGCTCATAATGGCACGCTCTACACCTTCGCTTTACTGCACAAAGTGGTGCAGCTTAATCCAAACGTTCATTATGCTGATCCACAGAAATACCAGATTACTCCTAAAGTTTCTCCTCTGGTCCGTGCAGCTCAACAATTACATTTAGAGAATATCAGAGTCCAGAGAAAAGCTCCTTCTGTCCTTTTGCATCACATCAGGTCCAGATTTAGCCCACAGGAGATGGTGACTCTAATTTTATCAAAGTGAAAGACGGTCCTTTGTCCTTTTCATCATCAGAGCGGTCCAGTCAGTGAGTGACGGGCACAGATATTTAATCCCAATCTGCGTGGCTGATTAAATGATTAGTCATGGATGACACTCACAGTGAAAACAATAGTAATTATAAATTATAAAAGACATTTGATGTGTTATATTGTTTCCTACATGATTCAGAAAAATCTATTTATTATGATTAAACCAAAAAATCATCCAATAAACTTAATATTTTAAAGTTTTATGATTTAGTAGAGCTCAACACAGCTTTTGCAATATAAAAAGTATAATAAATGTAATAAATAATAATATTAATAACATAATAAATAATAACTAATAATAATAAACATAATAAATAATATTAATACACATAATAAATTATAATATTAATAAACATAATAAATAATATTAATAAACATAATGAATAATAATATTAATAAACATAATGAATAATAATATTAATAAACATAATGAATAATAATATTAAACATAATAAATAATAATAATAAAAATAATGAATAATATTAATAAACATAATGAATAATAATATTAATAAACATAATAAATAATATTAATAAACATAATAAATAATAATATTAAACATAATAAATAATAATAATAAAAATAATGAATAATATTAACAAACATAATAAATAATAATAAACATAATACATAATATTATTAAACATAATAAACGCTTCCCAACATAAATATAGAATTTGTTTGGAGTTAAAGAAAAAAAAGTGTCAATTAAGAGAAAAAGGTTTTAAAGTTCAGGACAAATAAAAACAACACATGTTGTGGAAAGGACTTAAAAAGTGTTGTTCACCTGTTAACTTAAAGAAAAAGTTAAAGGAGCAATATGTAAGAATTCTACAGCGAAACAATCACTAAACTAATGTCTCAATCATGTAGGAAGGAAGGTTTTACTGAAACAGATTTAATTCTCTGCCGGCTAGAGGGTTGTCAGTTTTTCTCCTTTCAAACAAAACAAAGGGACGTAGTTACTGTTTACACTCTGTGAGTTTGTGTGGTGGCCGAGTCTCGACACCAGCAGTCAAAAAGCTCCAGAGTTGTTTAAAGAACTGAAGCCAGTAAACAGGAGCGACCCAGAAGTTATCTCTTGTCCCCTAAGAAGCCACGGCATCTTTTTGTTTTACTCTAATATCAGGTGAAGCAAGCTAGAGGCTAACGCTGAGCTAGCAATGCTAACGGTGAATTAGAAGCAAATAGTCAGCTCTAAAAATATCTCAAGCTACTTTTTCAATCACTAACAACTCAATGTTACAGTGAAATGTGTGTGAAGTGTGTATGACTCATCTTTGCTTGTCATCTAGAATCTTCTGGCGCTGACCCGTAGCGGGCAACAGCCATGAAACTGATGTAACACCTTTTGTTTATAAAAATGGACTGCAGTAACCAAATCTGACCACAGGGTGTCATTCTTACTTTTCTTACATCATGCACCTTTAAATACTGAAAATGAAAAAAAAGAATCCGTCTGACTGTTTTTGGGTCCTAATCATTTACCTGACATGTCTTCACATCTGGACATGGTGCCTAAAAGATGGATTTGTGTTGCATTATGAAGACTTTGGGACATTTGGCTAATGAGGGCTGAAGCTGGGTTTCTAAAGCAGTGCAGGTGTCTGCCTCACGGATGGAAACTGAAAGCTGGAGCATGAGAGCAAAGCTCTTGTCGTTTAAGATAACAGTTGGTGACAAAACACTCAAGCACTAATTCAGATTCAGAGGGTAATTAATCAATTTAATTATTAGAATAATACACTTTAATGATAATACAAAATCTGCTGCATAGCTGAGCAGGCAGAGAATTTGATTTGGCTAAAATCTGGAAACAACTCAAAAACACACATAAAGGAACAGAGAGGCGGAGCTGAAAAAGAAACTATTGGGATGGATGAACAAGTCATTACAGGTGTGGTCATTTCAACCGTGGAACGACCTCAGCCTTTAAACTCCACAGGCATCCATGTTTCCGAGGACCTCAGCTGGTCACCCCAGAGATGGTGACGAGAGCACAGCAGAAGCTGCACTTCCTCAGCGCACTCAGGAAGAACCACCTGGAGAGGAAGCTGCTGGTGGCGTTCTGCCAGACAACCATCAAGAGCATCCTCCAGTCTGGTCTGCTGGCTGCTCTGCTGCAGAGGAAGAGGCCCTGCAGAGGTTCTGCTGTCCTCTGAACTCGCTGGAAGACCCAACGCTACACCAGCAGAGCCTAAAACATCGCCAAAGAGCCCTTCCTGCCCGGTCACCACCTCTTTGAACTCCTGCCACCCTGTAGGCTCTATGAAGCCTCAAAGCAAGAACCAACAGACCGATGCCATTAATCTACTATAACTTGAACAATGTCACCGCTGCTGTATCCAAGCTGTTTGCACATGCAGGAAAGATTAATTATATATATTCTATATCTACCTGTTTTATATCTGCTTTTTTCTACTCTGTCATATCAGCAGGAGCAGCAGGAGCTCAGGAGGTAGAGCAGGTTGTCCAGTAATCTGAGGGTTGTAGGATTGATCCCGGCTACCAGCAGATATTTCTGCTGTTGTGTCCTTGAGCAAGACACTTAACCTACCATGTGTGCTGGTGGTGGTCGGAGGGACCGGTGGCACCAGTGCTCAGCAGCCTCACCTCTGTCAGTGCAAACTTGATTCTAATCTCCTCAGCCTTCATCAGGTTCTGCAGGAGCTGCTGATCACTCGTTTTAACCGATCACGATCATTGCTAAAGCTAAAACATGTAGAATAAAGTTGAAAGCTAATCACCTACGCCGGGTGTACACTGTGCAATGTTTGGCCCAATTTGAGCCGATATTCCTCTCATGAGAGAATCTTTGAGGTCGGGCGAGATTTGCGTCGTGTAGCATACGGGGGGGTTACGAGAAGCAACAACAACTCACAAACAGCTCCCGAATGACAAACGTGCGTTCGCACAAATATCTAACATGTTTAAAGATGTGGCTCACTCGTTTAATCAACACATCTGCAGTGGGCTCTAGTAGGAATGAATGCCTTGTAAGTCGTACTCTGGGTGAAAAAAGCTCCGGTGCTCCTGTTGGAGGACATAGAATTCAGCTGGAGGAGAAAGTAGCTTCAGATGACAGGATCTCGAGTCTTACTTCCTGATATTCTGACATCTCTCCTCTGATTGGCTAACAGCAAGACGACTCTACCACTGACTCTGTTTGCTCTGCAATGTTGATGTTTTATCTCCACCAATAACACAAGCCTGGAGGAGTTCTGCTGTGTGGTGGAGTTGCTAATGCTAACGGTTAGCTTCTACCAGCTGTACTGTTTTCCCCCACATTACGTCAACAAGGCATTAATTCCTACTAAAGACCACAGCAAATGTATTGATTAAATTTTTCAACGATGTACCCCAGCTTAAGAGATACAGATACCATATAGCAGTAAACATGGAAGCCCTCTACACACACCCACAGTAACATTAAACCATCCCTGACCTGTAGGAAGGATGCTTTCTGTGAACATTTAAAGAGCAGATGTGAAATCAGGTTAATCATTTCTAACAGAAGATAATGTAACATGCTGCACAGAGCATCTGCACTATTTTGAGATTAAATTATAAACTGATAGAGCTAGAGAAGTGGACAGGGATTAAGTTACAGTGCCATTAAGAAGAGGAGAGTCTGCATAGGAGGGTTGTGACATTAATATAACAGTACAATGTACCTCTCTGAGTAGATGTTTGATGGAAATAGCATGCAGCTGTTATGTGCTGGGAAGCCCCCTGGGTGATTTTATCCCAGACTGACTCCTGAACTCAAAAAGGAGCTCAGAGGATTCAGCAAAAGTACAGTTATGGTGTTTAATTCACTATTACGCAAGTTTCTAGTTACTGGCTTAAGTTTCTGGGAATTTTCTAAACTTACTGCATTTGGTTATTGGGTTAGGGTTTGTAGAAGATTTAAAATGATCCGTGTGTGTTCTGAAGATTACATAAGAAAAGAGCAATACAAGGTGATCAAGTTTTTTCTACACCACCTGGATTTAACTAAGCAAACAGGTAGGAGCCTCCTGTTGGATAATTACTGCATGCATCTTTCAGCTGAAACAAGTTATTTACAATGAGTTGCTTCTCATGTCTTCAACAACCATGTGGAAAGACACATCTGGTGGTGGTGGAACAGATGTTAGTCTGTGTGAGAAGGGTCACATCATTGGCATCAAGCAGAGAAAACATCTAAGGAGATGCAGAAACGACTAAAACTGGGTTCAGAACTGTCCAACGCATTATTAACAACTGGTGTGATGAGTCCAGATGGAGCCTGTTCCAGAGTGATGGGTGCATCAGGGTAAGAAGAGAGGCAGATGAAGTGATGCACCCATCATGCCTAGTGCCTACTGTACAAGCCTGTGGGGGCGGGGCTATGATCTGGGGTTGCTGCAGGTGGTCAGGTCTAGGTTCAGCAACAGGATGTGCTCCAAGAATGAGGTCAGCTGACTACCTGAATATCCTGAATGACCAGGTTATTCCATCTTCCCTGATGGCACGGCCATATTCCAAGATGACAATGCCAGGATTCATGGGGCTCAAATAGTGAAAGAGTGGTTCAGGGAGCATGAGACATCATTTTCACAGACCTGAACCCCACTGAGAATCTTTGGGATGTGCTGGAGAAGGCTTTGTGCAGCGGTCAGACTCTACCATCATCAATGCAAGATCTTGGTGGAACATGAATGCAACACTGGATGGAAATAAATCTGGTGACGTTGCAGAAGCTGATGGAAACAACGCCACAGAGAATGTGTGCTGTAATCAAAGCTAAATTTAGAGTGCGTGATTTTTTTTCATTTTTTGGTGGCGACTTTTATTTTTCAAGCTCTTCAAATCAGTTACAACATTTCATTAACCCCTTAACGCCTGAATTTATTTTCAAATGTGTAAAAAAATATTCACGTGTTTTTGCTTTCAAGTAGATGCTAAGTTGAGTTGAGAAAAAAAAATTGACAAAAACACAGGAATGTGTTGGAAATGCTTCGCCGGGAATATCATGGTTGCATTTGGAGCGGTTTGATACAAATTTGCGACATTAAGGGGTTAAAATGAACAGTTGCATGTATTTTCTTTTACATATCATTTATTAATTTAAAGGAATCCTGCTTAATGATGTGCGTCTTTACCCAACGGTCATCTTTCAATATCTTGCCTGCTGTTATTATAGAATAATTATAAAGCAAAAGAACACCAGTGATCACCTCAGCAAGGCTCCCAGCACCATCAAAACACCTTCACATGCAGAATTACTCACAGCTCTGGCTATTTATAGCACAGCTATTTTCTAACGCAGATTTGTTTAGTCATTTTTAGGGCAGTGGTTTTAAATTTACCAGCATTTAACAGAGAATAATAATAATGCATCTGTTCTAAAGGTGCAGCAGGATGAAAAGATTTATGCTTAAATACAAAAAAATGACTTTTTAATCCCACTTGAGCATCTTTAATTCTTGACCTCAGGTTTTTGCACATCATGTAGCTGCAGTGTGTGTGTGTGTGTGTGTGTGCGTGTGCGTGTGTGTGTATTCCCAGAAGCGTTTTCCGAGCTGCCATTAACACAACAGAGCTGTGTTTACTGTAAACAGCAATAATCTCTCTCCTGCAGCACTTAGGGGAAAAATGAATAAAAACTGTTTGCTCATTTTGAAAAAACCCCGCTGAGACAAGATCGGCCGTTTTCAAACATTTTGCAAACTTTTATCATATTAATCTAATATTTTTCTGCTTGTAACATGGCACAGGAAAATCGAGAGAGGACATTTGACTCCAGGGGACCAAATGTCCTCCTGTTCAGAGTAAATTCTATTCCATGTGAGTAAAATGAACTCTGCAGACTTTATGACCTCTGAAAGGAAAACACACTTGCCGTTTTGAATGCATGACACTTTTATTTGCAGATTTAAGTTTTTTCTCCCTGTAATGAGAAGGTTCACATAAAATCATCCCAACAAAACATTTTTACATCACACTGACGTTTATGCAGGGCCACGTGATGTCATAGTGCAACAGAATTCATCTCACTTCACCTTCAGTGTGCTTGTAGTTGTGTCATCAACCCCTCCGTGAAGTCATTTCACATTTCTGTCACTTCCTGTCTCCTGCAAACCAAACTGAGAAAGGTCCCTGAACTTGTGATGACTGAATATTTGGAGAGGACTTTTTTTGCACAATTTTTGTTCAAAATTTCACGAGACTCATCTCAGGAAACCTTGCAAACACATTCAGATAAATCATCATAAATATAATTCATAATATGTTTCCATACGTGGCATCTCACTGAGATACTGACTTTCTTCTTTAGCTCCCATGAAAACAATAAGCAAAGGAATATATTTAGGTAAAAATGGCCTGTATTTGTAAAGTTAAAGTCCCAAGTCATCATCACACCCATCCCATCCCCATGGTGGGGAGCGGTGAGCTGCAGCTGTGGCCGCGCTCGGGAACTATTTGGTGGTTTAACCCCCCAATCCAACTCCTTAGTGCTGAGTGTCAAGCGAGGAGGCATTGGGTCCCATTTTTTCAAAGTCTTTGGTATGACCCGACCGGGAATACAGGTCCCAAGTGTTCGGGTGAGGACTCGAGGAGCACGTGCGTTCTCAATCTGTGCGCCTCGTCTCTGGACCCAACTCCCTTTGGCAGTGAGAATGGCCCCCTCTCTCCCTGATTTTAAGTCACGCTTGAAGCTTATTTCTATTTGCTGGCTTTTAATTCGGCCTAGTTTGCCTTTTATTATGTTTTTACTTTTTATTGTTGATGTGGTAGTGGTCATCTGACTACTCTTATCATTTCCTGTGCTGTATGTTTGGTTTTACTGTGTATGCCTGTTGTTTTTACTGTACAGCACTTTGGTCGGCCTCGGCTGTGTTTGAGTGTGCTCTAGAAATGATTGGATTGGATTGGGAATCGAACACTGATCTCCCAGTGCCGGGGCGGACACTAAGCCACCGGAGCTTCTTCTTTCAGCGCCTTCTTAGGGTTCTACAACCCCCCAAGGCGCTTCACAACACAATCAGTCACACACAAATTCACACACTGGTGGTGGTGAGCTACATTGTAGCAACAGCTGCCCTGGGGCGCACTGACAGAGTCAATGCTGCTGATAACAGGTGCCACCGGTCCCTCCGGCCACCACCAGCAGGTAAGGTGGGTTAAGTGTCTTGCCCAAGGACACAACGGCAGCATTCTCTGGCAGGAGCCAGGATCGATCAACCCTCCCATTACTGGACAACCCGCTCTCCCTCCTGAGCTACTGCTGTCTTTTTATTGACAAGATTTAAATATGTCCAAATGTAGCTCAAAACGTACCAAATCCTTTAATGTACCTTCATTTTAAAGCACCAAATGATGCCACTACCACTTATTTCATGTTTTCTATTTTCTAACCTTCACAAACACGGTGTCATCTGCTGCTGCCACCCTGGAGGGAAAAGCTGCTGCAGAACTGATATGTTGAAAATAGAACAAAGAAAAGTCACAGATCATTGACTTATTCATGGTAGACGACTGATTTTGGGCATTTGGAGATCCGCTCTTCTAAAAACGTTTGAACATTTGTGCAGTTATTTTCCTAAAAGGAAGGGATAGAATAGGATTCTAACTTTGGACTAAAACCAGTCAGAAAAGATGTTCAAATGTTTGCAACAAGTGTCGCTCCCCGGGGGAGTGCATGGTGGCTAGCCCCAAATCAGACACATTTTGTCCTTCTGTTGTTGCTAAAGGTGGCAGCACACCAGATGGGCTGATACATATTTCTGTGGGAAGTCATCACACACACACACACACACACACACACACACACACAAACACACACACACACACACACACACACACACACACAAGTGCAAGACCACAGTTGTGCCTGAAATCTGACAGCTAGGCTGCAGAGCGACTTCCCAGAGCCGACCTACTGTTCCATCTCCGTTTATAACGCCTCATCTGAGTCACTCTGCTTCTCAATTAGCCTGAAAACAACAGAAACTCACAGAAATGAGCTGTTCTGAAGCCTCGGAGACTTTTAATGCTTCACAAACATATGGCTGCTAATTATAAACATCTATTTGTTATTATTGCAGTTCTTTAATCTGTGTTTATAGAAAAAGCTTCAAAAGTTAATTGCAGCTGCCTTGCTGATTGTTTTTATTGGTTCTCTAACTCTCTGAGGAGCCAGAAGTCAACCAAAGTGACCCGATGCTGCTGAAGGTGAAAACATCTGAATAACATCAAAATGTTGAACTCAAGTCTTTTTTTATCCTAATAGAGGCATGAATGTGATGCTAAGTGGGAATTTAATTAACGAGCTGAGTGAGCTTTTAATTAGCGGATGTGCAGATGACCTTTTAGATATGAATATTCAGGGCCACTGCAGGGACAACAGCTCACATGATTGAAACAAACAGTTGCATTTCTGCTGTAAAGAGATCAAACTTAAAGAGAATTAATATATAAACAAAAAAATTCCCATCTCATCCTTTCCAAGCTCGGGTCCTCTACCAGAGGCCTGGGAGCTTGAGGGTTCTTCAGTATCTTAGCTGTTCCTAGAGCTGCTCTTTTCTGGACTGAGATGTCTGATGTTTTTACTAGGATCTGCTTTAGGGTCACGGGGGCAGCAGCCTAAGCAGAGAGGCCCAGACTTCCCTCTCCACAGCCACTTGGGCCAGCTCCTCCGGGGGAATCCCAAGGCGTTCCCTGGCCAGCTGAGAGACATGGTCCCTCCAGCGTGTCCTGGGTCTTCCTCTGGGTCTCCTCCCAGTTGGACGTGCCCAGAAAACCTCACCAGGGAGGCGTCCTAACCAGATGCCCAAGCCACCTCAACTCCTCTCGATGTGGAGGAGCAGCGGGTCTACTCCGAGCCCCTCCCAGATAACCGAGCTTCTCACCCTATCTCTAAGGGAGAGCCCAGACACCCTGTGGAGAAAACTCAATTGAGCCGCTTGTATCCGTGATCTCGTTCTTTCGGTCACTACCCAAAGCTCGTGACCATAGGTGAGGGTAGGAACGTAAATCGACCGGTAAATCGAGAGCTTCACTTTCCAGCTCAGCTCTCTCTTCACCACGACAGACCGGTACAACGCCCGCATCACTGCAGACGCAGCACCAATCCACCTATCGATCTCACGCTCCACCCTTCCCTCACTCGTGAACAAGACCCCGAGATACTTAAACTCCTCCACTTGGGGCAGGACCTCGTCCCTGACCTGGAGAAGGCACTCTACCCTTTTCTGACTCATGATATTAAAATACAATATTGTTATATATAAACATTTTAAATCAAAATTTAATTCATAGTTATATCTAAATACTTGGAAGGAAACACAACACAATGAGACGTTTGATCACTTAAAATTCCAAAAATGAAATTCACAGATAATTTAGAGCTGGACGAGGAACACCGGCCAAATTAATTAAGCCGGCAAAATGTTTAACACACAAAAATAGAAAGAAATTAACAATGAATTAATTATGATAATAATAATGATAAGAAGAAGATTGAATTATGTATCAGATTCCATGATAACTGTCCATGGTGCTGATCATCTACCTGTGGTGCTGAGCAGCGTAAAAGCGCAGCGGCAGCATTTGAAGTGCGTCTTCCTACCATCATTATAATGCAGCCATTTCCATTTGGTAAACCAGCTCGCTCTGAATGAACGACAGAACGTTTCTTTTGCAAAAGTCCTTCCTGGAAACCTGAAGCTAGTTGGTTGACACGGTGCCTCTGAAAGGTTAGCATGTTGACCTGGGATGCTAGCATGAATTGCAGGTGCACAGCTCCTGCCAACACACCCCTGGTCGCCATCATCACACCCTCCAGTGTTGCTGCTGCTGTTTTTGTCGTTTTGGTGGACTGGGCTGCAAGTGTGCCTCTAACTCACTGTTGCTGCATCTCCTTTTGTTTTCTAGAGGCTTCCAGAAAAAGTCTAAAATGCACTTTTGCACCATTGTGGTAAATAAAGATTTGAGGTCACCAGCAGGGGGTGCCGCAGCACCCCCAGCACTCCAACTTCCCATGGTACTGCATGAGACATCAGGTCCATAGAGCAGTTGTAAATGTGGTATTCTGCCTACAAGCAGCAGAGGGGGCTGAGGGATAATCCATCCACCCAGTAAAGGGTCATTTCATCTCCTACTGGCTCAAGAAAATGATTTAAAAACATGACAAAGTTACATATTGTACCTTTAAACGTCTATTTACTGTGTATTTAGATGGGATCATGAAGATGAGTCAAAAAAATCTAAGTGAAATAATAAAAAACAATAAACTTGAAGAAAAACTGCAAAATGAATAAAAACATTTGTAAGATCATAGTTAATGAAACCTGGTGGAGCATTTTCTTTTTTAATTTTGCTTAAGAGCAACTTAAAGAATACAACTGGCACAGCTCTGAAAGTTATCTTTTAGAGTATATGACGTACACATCGGCCCTGACATCAGATAAAAATAAGATGTTTTATTTTTGGACACAGCCAAAGTGTTTCAAACACTAAACCTGACAAGTTGCCATGTTTGCATGCACAAATGTGACTTCAAAACGTCTTTTAGCTTCAGAGACGTCCTGACGATGACACACTCGGCTTTTTACGCCTGCATCCACGTCACAACGAGGAAATGCACTGGAGCAGTCATGCATGCATACATATTCACTCAGCTTAAATCTTTCATCAGTGCTCTTCTACCGCGCAGGAACAAGGATTCTTTGTTTCTGTTGTAGATTCTGCAAGGATTGATGCAGATTTGATTTTAGTTATCAAATCACACACACACACACACACACACACACACACACACACACACACACAGGTCGATAGGGATGCATATTAGCAACACCCAAAAATGAGGACAAGTAGAGAAATCTGCAATGCACCATGTTAGGTAACATCTAAGAAGTTATTCATATCCATGCACACAACTTCCACGGTGCAGAGTTTTCACTTCTTAAGCACCCCACCAGGCATCTGAGAGACTAAAGGTTGAGCGGATGTTGCCACCACTTTCAGATTCATGAGACGTACTCGTGTTTAAATCTGAGACAGAGTGCTGCTGCTGTTTTTAGCTTCCTTCCTCCAGGAGCTGGCCTTGCTGCATGGCTGAATAGAACATGCACTGTTTCCTCCTGACTACATGGATTTGTCAGGGATTTTTATAAATAGCTCGGTAACACGTGTCTGCAGCGTACCGCAGACTACAAATGGAGCTCTCCGGAGCCATTGAGATGGTGATTTGTCAAAACAGAGAAGACAGGAGGACGAGACGAGAAATGAGGAGGCAGAGGGCTATTATGTTATTGACAATTTGGCACACACACAAACACTAGAGTCCCATCAATATGTCTACATCTCCAGTCATCAGCTGGGCTCGGATGTGAGCTGCACACTGAAAATGAGACTTGTTGCCTCGCATTCCAACAAATTAGTTTTCTATTTTGAGCAGAAGCAGCGTGTGGTTATATCCATGCGCTTGTAGTAAAATTACGTTTTATGGCCTTTGCAGTTGGACGTTTTTACGATATATTGAAGCATTATGTGAATTTACTGTTCATAAATGAAGTTATGCATCAAATCAAGACTGAAAGCATGTGACTTCAAAAACGCATTAAGAAAATGTGGCTCTTAGAATTTCTCGCTCTGTGATTAAATGGATCTGGGTAACAACAGACGAACACGCACTCTTAGAAAAATTGGTTCCAAATGTACCTTTAAGGGCCTAAATGTTTGTTTGTTTGTATATTATTTTATGCACTAGTTATTAAAAATCCCCCAACACCTAACCTTATATCAGCAGTAGCTCAGGAGGTAGAGCGGGTTGTCCAGTAATCGAAAGGTTGTAGGATCGATCATGACTCCTGGCAGAGAATGCTGCTGTTGTGTCCTTGGGCAAGACACTTAACCCACCTTGCCTGCTGGTGGTGTTTGGAGGGACCAGTGGCGCCAGTGCTCATCAGTCTCATTCTATCAGTGCGCCCCAGGGCAGCTGTGGCTACATTGTAGCTCATCATCACCAGCGTGTGAATGGATGAACGATAGTAGTGTAAAGCGCTTTGGAGTCCAATTTTATTTTTTGTGGTTCATCATAATACACAGAGCAAAAAGGGGTTGTTTTTACCTTTGCCGACATGTTTAGGCGTCCACTGCCGCCTTCGTCAGAACAACCGCCGGATGTTGGTGGCGTCAATTCCGTTTATCTGCGTCTTCTCCATTCATCACCATGTCCCATGCAAACCCTGCAATAAAACATATATAGGAGAAACCGGACGCCAACTTAACACATGAAAAATAGAACATAAAAAGGAGTGTGAGAAGGAAACAAGTCGAAGACACACAAGAGCAGCAAAACAAGAGTCAGAAAGTACAATAAAAAATCAGCCTTAACAGATCACTGTACAAGAGAAAATCATATAATGGACTGGGATAACACACGGATCATAAACACAGAGCAACAAAAATTCAAAAGATGGATCAAAGAAGTGATTGAGATAAGGAGACGTGGACCCAGGACCATAAACAGGGACAAAGGAGTATACACGCTGGACCACTCATGGGACATGGTGATCAACGGAGAAGGCACGGGCAGCAGAGGGCCATATCGTCCTCTGCTGCCCGCAGATAAACGGAATTGACGCCACCAACATCCGGCGGCTGCTCTGACGAAGGCAGCAGTAGACGCCGAAACATGTCAGCAAAGGTAAAAACAAGCTCTTTTTGCTCTGTGTATAATGAAGAACCACAAAAAATAAAATCAGATAAAAACACGGAACGAATGTAACAAAGACTTTGGAGTCCTGACTCTGAAAGGCACTATACAAGGGCAGCAGTAGCTCAGGAGGTAGAGCGGGTTGTCCAGTAATCGGAAGGTTGCAGGTTCGATCCCGGCTCCGGCCAGAGAATGCTGCTGTGCGTCCTTGGGCAAGACACTTAACCCACCTTACCTGCTGGTGGTGGTCGGAGGGACTGGTGGCGCCAGTGCGCACCAGTGTGTGAATGTGTGTGTGAATGGGTGGATGACTGTTGTGAAGCACCTTGGGGGGTTAAAAAGGCGCTATACTACCATTCATCATCATCCATTTATATGTACCTAAAGCACATCACAAGACAATATGGCCCATTTTTGTTTGTTCTTAAGGTGACCTGTATCTTTGTGAAACATGCTCGCAAAAAAACTAAAAACCCTCAAATAGTTTTTATTCAACTGAAACAAAAATGGTCACCTGACGTCCTACATTTGGAGCAATTTTTATGTATCCATATTTTTTTCTACTTTGTCTACCTTGTAGGTCATCTAAAATGTAGAAATAGTTACTCTTTTTTATTATCTACCTTTAATTTACTAAGTTAGGGTCATCTCTCTTCTTTAAAGGGACACTAGGCAGTTTTGGCTTGTTTTTAGCACCCCCTAGTGTTCGTTGGCGAAACCAAAAGTGAAACTTATCTCCTCGCTGTGCGTTGGTCTTTTTAACACCTTAATCTAACTGCTGAAACGTCTCCTCAGCCTTCATTAGTGTCTACAGGAGCGGTTCATCACTAAATCAAACACATCAGCTGTGTTCATGATCTAAAACATGCAGGAAACATGCTGGAAGCAGACTGCAGCACCAGGTAGGTCAAGCTTACCAACAGTAAGTGGAATATTCTGGCCACAGGGGGCCACAGGGGCTGGGTGGCCTTTCATTAACCCTGTAAAGGGTCATTTTAGCACAAACTGGCTCAAGAACATGATTTAAAAATATTAAAAAGTTGCAAAGTGTTCCTTTAAGAGACTTGGCAGAAATGGTGACTCACACACAGCCTCAAACGTGTTAAAATCCAAATAATTGAGACAATTTTAGTGCAAAAAGAAAGTATAGAAAAAGTGCAATAAATTAAAACCCATTTTCAGAGATTCCTCAAGAATGATCTGGTCTTTGACTTTAACCATTACAGACCATTGGTGCAGCAGACATGAATGTCCTGGGAGGGTCAACTTTAGGTTGTTTTGGATTAAGACAGTACTATATTTATGAAAAGATGATGCACAATAACAACGATGACCCTGAGGCTTAATTTTCAGGAGGGTACATGCTCCCTGGAGGGCAGAAAATGTACTTAAATGTACTTTACATCAACAGACTGAACCAGGTCTTTTCCTAAATCTAACCAAGTTTCTGTGTCTCAAGTAAAAAATCGTAAAAATGATTCCATATAATCTTTTCTATATCTTAATGTTTTATCTTTGTGAAGATCAAACAGCTATTGTGATGAAATCCTTTTCTCCTTGTGGTCACGTTTAGGCTTTAGGGCTAATAATTATGAAAATCATGAAACATACTTGAATTCTGTGAGTCTGTTTGAGCTCCTGCGTGTCAGACTCCTGACAGCATCGTTTTATAACCTTCATCATGCTGCTACATTTAACCTCCACCCACATTCTTTGCAATCCTTTAACTGTTCATTAGCAAATGAAGTGCACCTTGAGATTATGACTCATGATGATGACAAGCAGACTACCTTTCTATTTCATTACTTCTGTTGTAGACACAATAGCTGATACATAACAGCGTGTTTCTGGGTCAGGCTGCGTCATCCCTTCATCCTACTGGGAACGAGCTGCAGAGGCTGTGAGAAATGAGAGATTTCAGTGGAATTCCTGTAAAGTCTTCACAAACTCCCATTTCCTTCACTTACCTTCCTTTCCTCATGATGGCAACACCAGAACAACAAACAATTAGAATTAATACGCGGTACCAGAACCACATGTTCCTTCCAACACACAGAAGGAAATGAGGAAACACAAAGTGGAATTTTAAAAAGCCTTGGAATTCATTTGATGGATGCGGCCCATTAATTCCAATAAATGGCTGTCGGCTCAGTAATGAACCGTGCGTTTCATGCAATGTTCCCAATTCAAGGTCCAAGCGTCAAAACAATCCACTCCTCCATTATCCTGATGGTGGAGGAGAGAGAGAGAGATGCTGCAAAGAGTTAGTGAAACAGTGGCTTTGGGTGG
>SSNS01000692.1:84885-106821 GCA_006937985.1 Aphyosemion australe | reverse complement strand
TTGCTCTGCAATGTTGATGTTTTATCTCCACCAATAACACAAGCCTGGAGGAGTTCTGCTGTGTGGTGGAGTTGCTAATGCTAACGGTTAGCTTCTACTAGCTGTAACCGTTTCCCCCACATTACGTCAACAAGACATTAATTCCTACTAAAGACCACAGCAAATGTATTGATTAAATTTTTCAACGATGTACCCCAGCTTAAGAGATACAGATACCATATAGCAGTAAACATGGAAGCCCTCTACAGTAACATTAAACCATCCCTGACCTGTAGGAACGATGCTTTCTGTGAACATTTAAAGAGCAGATGTGAAATCAGGTTAATCATTTCTAACAGAAGATAATGTAACATGCTGCACAGAGCATCTGCACTATTTTGAGATTAAATTATAAACTGATAGAGCTAGAGAAGTGGACAGGGATTAAGTTACAGTGCCATTAAGAAGAGGAGAGTCTGCATAGGAGGGTTGTGACATTAATATAACAGTACAATGTACCTCTCTGAGTAGATGTTTGATGGAAATAGCATGAGGCTGTTATGTGCTGGGAAGCCCCCTGGGTGATTTTATCCCAGACTGACTCCTGAACTCAAAAAGGAGCTCAGAGGATTCAGCAAAAGTACAGTTATGGTGTTTAATTCACTATTACGCAAGTTTCTAGTTACTGGCTTAAGTTTCTGGGAATTTTCTAAACTTACTGCATTTGGTTATTGGGTTAGGGTTTGTAGAAGATTTAAAATGATCCGTGTGTGTTCTGAAGATTACATAAGAAAAGAGCAATACAAGAAAGGTGATTTAACTAAGCAAACAGGTAGGAGCCTCCTATTGGATAATTACTGCATGCATCTTTCAGCTGAAACACGTTATTTGCAATGAGCTGCTTCTCATGTCTTCAACAACCATGTGGAAAGACACATCTGGTGGTGGTGGAACAGATGTTAGTCTGTGTGAGAAGGGTCACGTCATTGGCATGCATCAAGCAGAGAAAACATCTAAGGAGATGCAGAAACGACTAAAACTGGGTTCAGAACTGTCCAACGCATTATTAACAACTGGTGTGATGAGTCCAGATGGACCCTGTTCCAGAGTGATGGGTGCATCAGGGTAAGAAGAGAGGCAGATGAAGTGATGCACCCATCATGCCTAGTGCCTACTGTACAAGCCTGTGGGGGCGGGGCTATGATCTGGGGTTGCTGCAGTTGGTCAGGTCTAGGCTCAGCAACAGGATGTGCTCCAAGAATGAGGTCAGCTGACTACCTAAATCTACTGAATGACCAGGTTATTCCATCTTCCCTGATGGCACGGCCATATTCCAAGATGACGATGCCAGGATTCATGGGGCTCAAATAGTGAAAGAGTAGTTCAGGGAGCATGAGACATCATTTTCACAGTCCTGAACCCCACTGAGGATCTTTGGGATGTGCTGGAGAAGGCTTTGTGCAGCGGTCAGACTCTACCATCATCAATGCAAGATCTTGGTGACACATTAATGCAACACTGGATGGAAATAAATCTGGTGATGCTGCAGAAGCTGATGGAAACAACGCCACAGTGAATGTGTGCTGTAATCAAAGCTAAATTTAGAGTGCGTGATTTTTTTTCATTTTTTGGTGGCGACTTTTATTTTTCAAGCTCTTCAAATCAGTTACAACATTTCATTAACCCCTTAACGCCTGAATTTATTTTCAAATGTGTAAAAAAATATTCACGTGTTTTTGCTTTCAAGTAGATGCTAAGTTGAGTTGAGAAAAAAAAATTGACAAAAACACAGGAATGTGTTGGAAATGCTTCGCCGGGAATATCATGGTTGCATTTGGAGCGGTTTGATACAAATTTACGACATTAAGGGGTTAAAATGAACAGTTGCATGTATTTTCTTTTACATATCATTTATTAATTTAAAGGAATCCTGCTTAATGATGTGCGTCTTTACCCAACGGTCATCTTTCAATATCTTGCCTGCTGTTATTATAGAATAATTATAAAGCAAAAGAACACCAGTGATCACCTCAGCAAGGCTCCCAGCGCCATCAAAACACCTTCACATGCAGAATTACTCACAGCTCTGGCTATTTATAGCACAGCTATTTTCTAACGCAGATTTGTTTAGTCATTTTTAGGGCAGTGGTTTTAAATTTACCAGCATTTAACAGAGAATAATAATAATGCATCTGTTCTAAAGGTGCAGCAGGATGAAAAGATTTATGCTTAAATACAAAAAAATGACTTTTTAATCCCACTTGAGCATCTTTAATTCTTAGCTGCAGTGTGTGTGTGTGTGTGTGTGTGTGTGTGTGTGTGTGTGTGTGTGTGTGTGTGTGTGTGTGTGTGTGTGTGTGTGTGTGTGTGTGTGTGCGTGTGTGTGTGTGTGTGTGTGTATTCCCAGAAGCGTTTTCCGAGCTGCCATTAACACAACAGAGCTGTGTTTACTGTAAACAGCAATAATCTCTCTCCTGCAGCACTTAGGGGAAAAATGAATAAAAACTGTTTGCTCATTTTGAAAAAACCCCGCTGAGACAAGATCGGCCGTTTTCAAACATTTTGCAAACTTTTATCATATTAATCTAATATTTTTCTGCTTGTAACATGGCACAGGAAAATCGAGAGAGTACATTTGACTCCAGGGGACCAAATGTCCTCCTGTTCAGAGTAAATTATATTCCATGTGAGTAAAATGAACTCTGCAGACTTTATGACCTCTGAAAGTAAAACACACTTGCCGTTTTGAATGCATGACACTTTTATTTGCAGATTTAAGTTTTTTCTCCCTGTAATGAGAAGGTTTACATAAAATCATCACACTGACGTTTATGCAGGGCCACGTGATGTCATAGTGCAACAGAATTCATCTCACTTCACCTTCAGTGTGCTTGTAGTTGTGTCATCAACCCCTCCGTGAAGTCATTTCACATTTCTGTCACTTCCTGTCTCCTGCAAACCAAACTGAGAAAGGTCCCTGAACTTGTGATGACTGAATATTTGGAGAGGACTTTTTTTGCACAATTTTTGTTCAAAATTTCACGAGACTCATCTCAGGAAACTGAGAAACCTTGCAAACACATTCAGATAAATCATCATAAATATAATTTATAATTTGTTTCCATACGTGGCATCTCACTGAGATACTGACTGTCTTCTTTAGCTCCCATGAAAACAATAAGCAAAGGAATATATTTAGGTAAAAATGGCCTGTATTTGTAAAGTTAAAGTCCCAAGTCATCATCACACCCATCCCATCCCCATGGTGGGGAGCGGTGAGCTGCAGCTGTGGCCGCGCTCGGGAACTATTTGGTGGTTTAACCCCCCAATCCAACTCCTTAGTGCTGAGTGTCAAGCGAGGAGGCATTGGGTCCCATTTTTTCAAAGTCTTTGGTATGACCCGACCGGGAATACAGGTCCCAAGTGTTCGGGTGAGGACTCGAGGAGCACGTGCGTTCTCAATCTGTGCGCCTCGTCTCTGGACCCAACTCCCTTTGGCAGTGAGAATGGCCCCCTCTCTCCCTGATGTTAAGTCACGCTTGAAGCTTATGCCTTTTATTATGTTTTTACTTTTTATTGTTGATGTGGTAGTGGTAATCTGACTACTCTTATCATTTCCTGTGCTGTATGTTGGTTTTACTGTGTATGCCTGTTATGTTTACTGTACAGCACTTTGGTCGGCCTCGGCTGTGTTTGAGTGTGCTCTAGAAATGATTGGATTGGATTGGGAATCGAACACTGATCTCCCAGTGCCGGGGCGGACACTCATACCACTAAGCCACCGGAGCTTCTTCTTTCAGCGCCTTCTTAGGGTTCTACAACCCCCCAAGGTGCTTCACAACACAATCAGTCACACACAAATTCACACGCTGGTGGTGGTGAGCTACATTGTAGCAACAGCTGCCCTGGGGCGCACTGACAGAGTCAATGCTGCTGATAACAGGTGCCACCGGTCCCTCCGGCCACCACCAGCAGGTAAGGTGGGTTAAGTGTCTTGCCCAAGGACACAACGGCAGCATTCTCTGGCAGGAGCCAGGATCGATCAACCCTCCCATTACTGGACAACCCGCTCTCCCTCCTGAGCTACTGCTGTCTTTTTTATTGACAAGATTTAAATATGTCCAAATGTAGCTCAAAACGTACCAAATCCTTTAATGTACCTTAATTTTAAAGCACCAAATGATGCCACTACCACTTATTCATTAGGGATGGAGAGATTCACCGATCTGAGCCGGTGGTTCGTTCATGACGTTAGCGATGCGACTGCACCGGTAGCTTCAGTGCGCACCGGTTATAACTGACGGCTGTATCGCAATGTATCTTCCCATGCGTGTCTCTCATCGGTTAAAACCATGGGTACATCGATTACTTCATTGTTTTCCTGCTATGTCCTCGTTTTTTGAGGCGCATTGAACGCACTGTCCTTCTCTTTTAGCGGAGGCCAGGTGGTGCGCAGCCACAGTTAGAAAAACCATCGTGGGACAATATTAACCGACGTACGAGCTTCCTGTCTTGTCAAAATAAAACTTTCTAAAGTCCGTGTGACCGGTTTCTGCAGCAGCGTATTCTTCCGAGCATTCTTGTTGATCTACACAACTAAAGCTTTGTGTGAGGTAATCTAAGATAATTCCTCATTATTGTAACATTTGTGCAGAACTAAACAACAGACAGAATGACATTTTAGTTCAGAGAAGTTCAATAAACAGCTGAGATGAACTCACATCTCAGCCTGGACTTTTCTCTTAAAGGAACAGTAACATTAGGCTACAACAGCTTTTAATATTGCCACATATGGATCATTACAATATTTAGAAGTGTTTTTACATTTTTACTGTTTCATAATAATTCCAAATAATTGAAAAATGATGAACTCTAATAATTTTCTGATTCTGTTGGTTTATTTTTCTGTCTAAACCTAGTGTCAACCCCCTTATTTCAAGTATTGTAGCAATAATGTTATGTATAATATGTAAAATATCACTCATGAAGTGCATTGTCTTTTAATGTTGCATTTATTGATTAATCAAAAGCAATAGAGGATCAAATACATCCTTCACAGAGGAGAGGGAAGATCATTTTGATATTTAAAAATCAGATGTGGGCTGGAAAATCTTTTTAATGTGTTGAATCGTTTAAAATAGCATCATGAAATGTATCGAATCGAAAATCGTTTTCAAATCATTAAAGAATCATCAGCAGGGATGAATCGTATCGAATCGTATCGCCAGAGGGTTTACCGTATCGTTAATGTATCGTATCGCCAGTAGCGTATCGAGATACGTATCGAATCGGCCTCAGTGGTGGAGATTCACATCCCTATTATTCATGTTTTCTATTTTCTAACCTTCACAAACACGGTGTCATCTGCTGCTGCCACCCTGGAGGGAAAAGCTGCTGCAGAACTGATATGTTGAAAATAGAACAAAGAAAAGTCACAGATCATTGACTTAGTCATGGTAGACGACTGATTTTGGGCATTTGGAGATCCGCTCTTCTAAAAATGTTTGAACATTTGTGCAGTTATTTTCCTAAAAGGAAGGGATAGAATAGGATTCTAACTTTGGACTAAAACCAGTCAGAAAAGATGTTCAAATGTTTGCAACAAGTGTCGCTCCCCGGGGGAGTGCATGGTGGCTAGCCCCAAATCAGACACATTTTGTCCTTCTGTTGTTGCTAAAGGTGGCAGCACACCAGATGGGCTGATACATATTTCTGTGGGAAGTCATGTGGGTGGGTGGGTGGATGGATGGATATTTAACTTGATTTCTTTGATAATAAACTTCTCTTTTGTGGAATTAATGAACTCTGAAGTTGAAAACCTTAAAGTCCCAAGCATCATCACACACTGGTAAAATTACATCTCTGCATTTGACCCATCCCCATGGTGGGGAGCGGTGAGCTGCAGCTGTGACCACGCTCGAGAACTATTTGGTGGTTTAACCCCCCAATCCAACCCCTTAATGCTGAGTGTCAAGCGAGGAGGTATTGGGTCCCATTTTTTTGAGGTCTTTGGTATGACCCAACCGGGAATCGAACCCTGATCTCCCAGTCCTGGGGCGGACACTCTACCACTAGGCCACCGGAGCTGGTTAAAGATGAACGTTGGTAAATCCTGTTGGAGACAGACTCAAAGGAAAATTTAAGATACATTCTATAAAATCTAGCAGATTAAAAATAATTACAAGCAAACATTAAAACGATGGTTACGTAACGTAACCCCAGATTCTGAGTATAGGCTCCGCCCCTTTAAGGTTTGCTATTCTGTGAAACTTACACCCAACATCAAGCCTTAAAGGGAGAAGCCTATAGCAAACAGGCCTAGGCAAACAGGGATAGGATGAGTTTTAATACATTTTCCAGTAAAGATGTGCCTGTAGCCTGTTCAAGTGTGGAAAAAACATCAAATATATTTTGCTTTTTAAATATACTGATGTAATGGTTGATATTTTCTAATCTCTCCTAGTTAAACAAAGATGCTTTATATTTGGTTTTCCTAAAGGCGAGCCCTCTCTGCATGTTTAACCCACCACTGTGTTCTTTTTCCTCACAAAATGTACCAAACGGTTGATTTGACCACCTTAATGTCCCTCCTGCCTCTCTAATGGAGTTGTTTTGATTTCAAAATCTAAAGATAGGTAGACAATCAACTCCAGAGTACACCTGTTCATCAAACGGCTTTTCAGTCCACTGTACAATGATGTGTAATTAAGGCTCTCCATATTAAAAACGTGATTCTGTTATTGGTTCCTATAGCTGTAAAGGCCTCTGAAGATACAGCTTATAAGCATAACTTTCTTATTTCTGGTACAAAGAAATGATAAAATAACCCTAAAAATGATTGTGGTGTTCAAATTAAAGAGCAACGACGTCCTTGTCTGTGAAAAAGCTGCTAAATAATGAGGAATATTGGTCCAGTAAAATGAAAAGTTGTGCTCTGAAACAACTTAAAAAGGGTAGAGTGGTGCAGGCTCGTTATAACAATGCCCCATCTGGCGTGACCCATGTGTCCCAGAGGCAGCGCGGTGACAAACAGAACACGACAGCAGCCGAGCACAAATGAGTCGGGACAGACTGTGATGAGAGACGAGGGCTCCGCTTCATCTCAGCGTGTTTAAATCTGCGTTTGAGTCGAGTGTTTGAAGTGTTTTTATTCCAACATCACATTAATTTAAACATGTTGTTCTATCAGGCAGGGACGTTTCTGTCGTGGGGGTTAGGGTCAATTATTATTGAGATTAACACTTAATAACGCATATTGTGCTGTGAAAGCATCGATTTTAAAGACCAAGTTCACTCGTTTTTTCAACACACCTGCAGTGGTGTCTAGTATAAGTGAATGCATTCTGAGTGTATCTCAATGGAGACAAAGCTCTGGCGCTCCTGTTTCAGGAACTAAAAATGAGCCAGATGAAAGTTGAGCTGAAGACGGCAGGATTTGGAGCCTTATGGCTCTTCCACGCTAGCATCCAGCCTAGCCGGGTTGATTACACACATGCTTCCACACATTCTTAGAAATGCGGACGTGACTGAGCACATGGGCGGTCTTCGAAACTGGTGCAAAAAATTGGCGTGAAGATATTAGTGATGTCATGAGTCCATCTCTGAGCATGTGTCTCCATTAAAGGTAATACATTCGATGTTTCTGAATTTCAGGAAAGAACCGCCTTCTCCACGTTTTGAAAAATGCACAACGCTGGAAAGTTAGAATCTAGTCGTAGATAACTTCTAGCAGTAATCTGAAATGCATTTCTACAAATAGCATGCTAAACTTTAGCTTACCTGTCGAGCACAAAACTGGCGACAGCGGCGTCTGTAGGGAGCCCAGCCTTCTCTTTCAGCACACGTCATCGTGCTAACCCAGGAGCAAGCACGTACGACGGCCTATCGTTAGCTTCACCAGAATGATTGACAGGTATGTGGACCAATGGTTTAGATGATCCACCTGGAAGTAAAGAATGTCTGCAATACCTCTAAATTAAACAAAGGCGGCCTGAGCAGTGTTGCTTTTGGAGACTCTGACTCTGATATTGCATCCTGCTTTGCTGTGTGTGTGTGTGTGTGTGTGTGTGTGTGTGTGTGTGTGTGTGTGTGTGTGCGTGTGTGTGTGCATTTATACACATATAAGTTGCTTTGGGTAAAAACATCTGTTGACTAAATAAACGTTTCTCTCTCTGACTAGTGGACGCTAAACTGAGCAGGGATCCAGATGCCAGCAAAATTCCAACCCTCATAAATGTTTGCAGACATTTCAGAAACATTTCAACTTTGTCATAAAACAGCAGCTCAGTGAAAGACCAGTAGCAGCTGTGATGCATGAGTGTAAAAACTGAGTGAACATTTTGACTTTATTCCCATGAATTGTTTCGTATGGAACAAAAGAGTATGGAATATGTGCAAAACAGTGAACTAAGATCTGTGTGTGTGTGTGTGTGTGTGTGCGTGCGTGCGTGCGTGCGTGCGTGCGTGCGTGCGTGCGTGTGTGTGTGTGTGTGTGTGTGTGTTTTCTCTCCTGCAGCACCATGAAGACCAGACTAGGTTGCCTGTCCAAGAAGTCGGACTCTTACAGCGACTTCTCCGAGTTTCTGCCTCCGGCTCATGAGACCACAGCCAGGTGTCTGAAGTGAGTCTGACAGCCACTCCTCATCTTGGTTTGATATCGTGCTATTTTACACCTTTCAGAGCAACAATGAGCACAATATATGATAAAATAATAATGTTGACACTGAAATGTGTTTTTTAATGGAATATAAGTTATTTTTGTGAGCCATTACTTTCCCCTGGAAATAAGACACTTGGATTCAATGAAACTCTGCCTCCCCGTGTGAATTCCACAATAATACACAGCTGCAGACCCTGAGACTGTAGGTCCACATATGCTGCAGATTCACATTGACATGCCCCACTCCCTGATGGAGGAGTGGGCCAGTGTGATATAGCAACCATCCCATCAAGCCGTCTGCAATAACTTAGCAAAGATTTGCAGACCTGAAGGGAAAAAACAGCTGAAACTGGGAAATGCATCCATTAAGCCAAAAATCACGTTGGGCTGTTTTTCATGAGGAAATAACAATAAAACATGGTCAAAAGCTCCAAAAAGTGCATTAAATAGGATCTTTTAAAATCAGCTTACTTTACTGGAACTGGAGTTGGAACATCACAACAACATTTAATCATTAAGAAAGTTTTTTAACATCTTAGAATAAAAGGTCACTACGGCTGTCATGGCTAACTAGCTTTAGCAAAGATAACCTTAACTCCATCCATTTTATTTATACCGAGCTTAAACTTGATGTGTTTGTAGCCTGGAGTCATCCCAACACACTCTTTGTAGCATTGTTGCCTTGCAGCAAGAAGGTTGAAGGTTTGAATCTCAACCTAATTTGATTCCACAAGATCTTTGTTTGAAACTTTATTCTTCAATATTGTCAACCCAATCTGTTAGCTAGCAAAATATGTTCTGAACTACTGGTGAAATTTTATAAAGCTTTCATCAGACAGAAGCTGTTTAAAGATCAGTTTTGGTCGATGCAGAGCTGGTTTGAACACGGTCACTTTTACAGATGTTGAGGTAGGATTTGGTGTGCTGGTTAGTGAAAGTCGTTCCTAACAGACACTCTCAGTGCTAAAGGATCAGACCAGATCCTATTATATTACATAGGATTGCGTTATTTATCATATTTTATGTAACTTTTATTATTGTTATCCTCCCAACTGCATATTTCTGTTATGATCTCGACACAAATAATGAAGGAAGGACTCTCCAGTTTCCTCCCACAGACCAAAAACACACCTTTGGTTCACTAACGGCATTGGTCGTTGTGTCCTTGAGCAAGACACTTAACCCATCCTGCCTGCTGGTGGTCAGAGGGATCGGTCGGACCAGTGTGTGTGTGTGTGTGTGTGTGTGTGTGTGTGTGTGTGTGTGTGTGTGTGTGCATGAGTGAGTGACTGGTTGTGTTGTAAAGCGCCTTGGGGGGTTGTAGAACCGTAGAAGGTGCAATATCTAAAACAAGATATTTACCAAGGAAGCAAATTCTTGTTAAATTTGGTTTTGATTGAAAAGAAAAAATCTTTTGTAAAAAGTCAAGAATGAATCCAGGAAGCTGTGAAATCGTTACAAGGCTGTGGGCTTGATGCTTTAGAATTTATAAATAAGAATACGTTTCACCAGAGATAAATGATGAATTTAACAGATTGATCTTCCACTTATTAATCTCTCGTGTCCATTTTCTCGTTTCTTTGTCTTTCTCTCCTTCAGACTGTCAACAGACGAGGTCGTTCGATGGTCCGAGTCCTTTGATAACCTTCTGTCTCATAAATGTAAGTCAGCTTTGATTGTTTTTCCTAGAAAGCTGTCCCTACCTCAGGCTGCTGCCTGACTTTTCATCTTTCCCTGCAGAATCCGAGTCGAACTGTTTCCCTTTTCAACTCCATCCTATTCGTGAGCGCTCTTTCCCACATAATGAGTCACATCCCGGTCTCCGACCTTCCCCCTGGACCAAACACGGACTGACTTTCCCCCACAAATGCTTCTGCGTTTTCTAGCTGCTAACAAGCCGTGTGACGTAGCATCGATGACCTCAAACCCACTGAACTGACAGGATTAAAAATAGATTCAGAGTGCATCTAATCTGGGAGATTCACATCGATTCAAATCAAACTCAAACGTTTTTTGACCTTCTGCCCCCGGTCTCATCCTAAAGCTATTTAAAATAGCTGAGTCATAGATTCATGAAGGACTGGAAACAGAAGTTTATGATTGATGATGAACATTGTTTTTTTCTGCATTTAAGTCACAAAAAGTCCCAGTTTCTCAGTGACATAACAGATCAAAAACCTTAAAGTCATATTTTATGTCAAAATGAAATAAAATGTAAAGTTATCTATTAACAGGATAGATAAAAAGGTCAAAGGCTGGATCCTAAAGTTTGGTATTTATGTAAAAATACAAACGCTCCAACATGTTGATGCAAAAACAATCAGATAAAAATGTAGTTACATGCAGCCTGCAAAATACTAAAATAATTATTTTATTTATTTATTCTTTATTTAACCAGGAAGGTCCCATTGAGATTAAAAACCTCATTTTCAGGGGAGTCCTGGCCAAGAGGCAGCAAAAGTTACAGTTACAATATTTTTCAGTTACACAGACATGTTACGTACAGAATTACAGAAGGCAGTTACAACACAGGGAATCTGTCTCAAGGGCTCTCAGTCTGGTTTTAAATGTATTCAAGGAGATGAGCTCGGTTAGTTTCCAGTTTTCCTGCAGCCTGTTCCATGCAGAAGGAGCAGAGTGAACAAAAGCCCTTTTGCCCAGTTCAGTGCGAGCAAACGGAACACAGAGTAACAACTGATCGTTTGCACGCAGACTGTGAGAAGTTACACTTCTCCGTGAGATTAAGTTACAGATGTAGTTGGGTAGTAATCCAAGCATGGCCTTGTAAATGAAAGTGTACCAATGTGCCAACCTCCTGGTGGACAAAGAAGGCCATCCCACTCGAGAATACAATTCACAATGATGGGTCAGTGGTCTACAGTTAGTAATAAACCTCAGCGAGGCATGATAAACCACATCAATCTCACCAAGACACTGTGCTGAGGCATTCATCTACAAAAGGTCTCCATAATCCAGAATAGATATGTTGCAGTAACTAGTTGTTTTTTGGCCTCAAATTAGAAGTCATACCTAAAAATCCTGAAGAGTTCTTAACATCAGAAGTCAAGCATCGCATTGAATTAAAGGTTGAATATGAAACACGAACACCACAGCGACATCTAGCGTGTGGAGGTTCTAGTTGCAACAACAACTCACCCATCCATGAGAAAGTTTGCAATTTCCGCGTGCGTTTTGATGCTGTGAAAATGGGTTTTTTGGGTCCATCTGTTGTAGGCGTCACCTAATCTCACTTAGATCTTTTATGGTCGCTCCTCTTCTGAGGATGACGACATCTTCTGGGCTCAGAAGCAGCTGCTTGACTTGCAGAGTCCACCATTTTCCACAGTGTCAGCCTCGCTGTGTCGAGCGGACTGTTTACCATATTTGAAAACCTGCAACGGTGCCCTCTAGTGGCTGGTAGATGTTTTTTTAAAAACAGCTTTAAATCATTCCATATTCAACCTTTAATGCCATATACACATTTTATTTATGCTTTCCTGAAGCCTGTTTAAATATATTTTAAGTATATTAACTTCCTTATAAAAAAATTTAATTAAGGTTCAGATTTAACTTAGGGAAATAATGTTATAATGTGAGGACTAAAATGGGGTCTGTCAGGGAAGATCCACCTTAAAGGAAAAGTTCGCTTTTTTAGACATTAAGTTTTATGTGTTCCTTCACCCACCCAGTGCTCTGTAAACTTTGACCCATTTCACACACACCCCCCTGCTCAGAGATTCTCAGGGGAGAAGTGATTCAGAAACATAGTTCTGGCTAGTTTCGGGGGCGATGTATCTACGCCGTTTAGCCTCACAAAAGGATTAGCCTCTGAAAGCATGGCTAATTTACATCTCAGAAACAAAGCTGATAAATTTACAACGTCACATTACAACGGGACTACTTTTTGTCATTCATATCCCTGCGCCGCTCACCGCAGAGATTGAGCGGCGCCTCGCGTGTGTCAGTTGTTTCACTGCTGAATGCCGAAAACATGTCAGACTCCGTCTCATCTGATGACGAATTTCATTTTAACACAATACCAGATGAATCAGATGAAGAAGCTTATTTTACTACTACCATGTCAAAAGGATATATTTATGAGCCAGAGTACAAGGATGAAGAATTGCATTTGCTACACAAAACACACACATCAACACAGATTGTTGACAAAGCTACTGCAGTCTATGATCAACCATCGGTGTAAAGATGATTGCATAAATAATGCGCTAAAATGTGAAGATGATAGCATCAATACGGCGGACATAGTGGAATAAATTACTTTTAAAAAACAAAACTTACCCAGATTTCTAGTATGGCCAAACTCTTCAAAAACAGTCTTTCACTTTTCCCGAATTCTTTCCTGATGTAATCATCCTCTTTGAAGTGTGCACTGCACAAACGAAAGGTTTTGACTCGTTCCAGCCGAGTATCCTTGGAGTAGCCGACTGCTAAAAGCCACTGATGCCTTAGAGAAACGTCCTTAGCAGGAAAAGCGTGAAACCGAAAAGGTGACCCTCTAACATCCTTATTGTTACAACCCGGGAAACTGCAAGTACGCACCATGGCTCGATATATTTAAGAAAAACTACTTTTAAGTGACTTTAGAAGTTATTGTTTCACTATACAGCCAGGATTAGCAGCCAGACGCGACGCCGTTCTATCGCTGCGGTGAGCGGCGCAGGGATACGAATGACAAAAAGTAGTCCCGTTGTAAGGTGACGTTGTAAATTTACCCAGCTTTGTTTGTGAGATGTAAATTAGTCATGCTTTCAGAGGCTAATCCTTTTGTGAGGCTAAACAGCGCAGATACATCGCCCCCAAAACTAGCCAGAACTACGTTTCTGAATCACTTCTCCCCTGAGAATCTCTGAGCAGGGGTGTGTGTGAAATGGGTCAAAGTTTACAGAGCACTGGGTGGGCGAAGGAACACATAAAACATAATGTCTAAAAAAGCAAACTTTTCCTTTAAAGAGTTGGTGCAATCCCATGTCAGTAGAAGTAAAGACCAAAATAAAAAGTAAAATAATAAAATTGAGGAGGACACTGTTGGGTTTTGAAGGTCTTAATGTGAGGGAGCAGCTAGTAAGTAAGTAAGTAAGTAAGTAAGTAAGTAAGTAAGTAAGTAAGTAAGTAATCTTTATTTGTATAGCACCTTTCACAGGAAAACGCCACAAAGTACTTCACAACATAGTAAAAATAGTAAAAATAGAACAATAAATAATTAGTACTAAAAAAGCAAGGAATAAAACAGCATAAAATATAGCATAAAACATAGCATAAAAGGCCAAGATCACATAGAAATCATAACTACTCAGTTGAAAGCCTGAACAAATAGATGGGTCTTAAGTTCGCTCTTGAAAATGTCAACTGAATTAATAAAACGCAAGGAGAGGGGTAAATCATTCCAAAACCTAGGAGCTACAGCTTCGAAGGAACGGTCACCTCTAGTACGGAAATAAGTGCGAGGAACTTTCAGCAACTTTAGATTTTTACACCTCAGAGCCCGCGCAGGGGTGTAGGGGTGGATCAAATCACTAATATATCCAATCCAATCCAATCCAATTTTATTTCTATAGCACTTTCTACACAACACTGTCGACCAAAGTGCTGTACAATAAAAAATATAACAAACATCAATAAAACATTAAAAACACATCACAATAAAATATAGCCTAAAAAAAAAAAAAAAATTGAAAAATAAAAACATTTAAAAAATTTAAAAAAAAACGAGCAGATGTACAACAATCAGGTTGTGTTAAACGCGAGTGCATAGAAGTGCGTCTTAAGAAGGGTTTTAAAAACTCCAAGCGAGGAAGCTTGCCTAATATTGCCCAGCAGCTGATTCCAAAGGCTTGGAGCCGCCACAGCAAAAGACCTATCACCTCTCCGCCTCAACCTCGTCTTCGGAACCACCAACTTCTGCTGGTCAGCCGACCTCAGCAGACGTGGTGGTTCATATGGCAGGAGAATGTCGGAGAGGTATGCAGGTGCCAACCCATTCATAGATTTATAGGTCAGCACAAGAATCTTAAACTTAATTCTAAAAACAACTGGAATCCAGTGAAGAGAAGCTAGCACAGGGGTGATATGATCACACCTACGGGTGCCAGTTAGAAAACGTGCAGCAGCATTCTGCACCAACTGCAGTCTTGAGAGACAACCTTGACTCACCCCAACGTATAGACCATTACAGTAATCCATTCTTGAGGTAATAAAAGCGTGAATGAGTCTTTCCATGTCCCTCTTCATTAATACAGACTTAACTTTAGCCAGCTTCCTTAACTGGAAAAAGCAGGATTTTACCACCCCATTTATTTGCTTATCAAATTTCAGCTCTGAGTCTACCTTGACCCCCAGATTAGAGATGACATCTTTGGGACAAGGCAAGAATTCATCCAAAAGAGGAGGAGACACAGCCGATGACCCACTAGGTTTAAAAAAGATAATTTCAGTCTTGCCCTCATTTATGCTCAAAAAATTAGAGGCCATCCACACTTTCACCTCCTCCAAACACTGTAGGATGCCCGCCACCCCTCTAACCGGAGCATAAACTTGACAATCGTCCGCATAACAATGAAAGGCCAGACCATATTTCCTAAAAATAACACCCAGAGGAAGCAAATATAAAGAGAACAGTAGAGGACCAAGCACTGAGCCCTGGGGCACACCACATTTAAGGGGAGCCTCCTTGGAACAAAATTCACCAACACTGACAGACACGGACCTATCTGACAGATATGATTTGAACCAGCTCAGGGCAACGCCTCTTAATCCAACATAATCTTCCAAACGTGACATCAAAATGGAGTGGTCAACCGTATCAAAAGCTGCAGTTAGGTCCAACAGCAGTAATAATACGGTTTCACCAGAATCTGTAGCCAGAAAGATGTCATTAAAAACCTTTACCAGTGCAGTCTCAGTACTGTGGCAGGATTTAAAACCTGATTGGAAAACCTCAAAAATCTGGTTCCCATCAAGGAAAGCATTCAATTGCATAAAAACAACCTTTTCCAATACCTTGGAGAGGAAAGGAAGCATAGAAATTGGCCTAAAATTAGATAAAACTGTTGTGTCCATACCAGGTTTTTTCACCAGCGGTCTAATGATAGCATGTTTAAAAAACNATCAGCAGCAGCAGCAGCAGCTTTATTTGTATAGCACTTTTAACAATCCAAGGGATACCCAAAGTGCTGAACACTACACATTAAAAACATTCACAAAAAAGAAAAAAGATTGTATAAAAAAGAACACTACTATTGACATTAAAAACACTAAACCATAAAATGACACCACTAATTACTGTGCAATGTGCTTAAAAGCTAGTGTGTAAAAATGCGTCTTAAGCCGTTTTTTAAACACTTCGACTGAGGAGGCCATTCTGATGGTTAGTGGCAAAGCGTTCCACAGCCTTGGTCCTGCAACTGAAAAAGCTCTGTCCCCTCTTGACTTCATTTTTGCTATCGGAGCAGCCAGCAGGAACTGATTGGTGGATCAAAGTACGCGAGGAGGTTCGTACAAGCAAAGCAGCTCAGCCAAGTATGAAGGCGCTAAACCATAAAGGGCTTTAAAAACGAATAAAAGAATTTTAAAACTGATTCTGTACTGAACTGGTAGCCAGTGCAACATGGCCAAACTGGAGTAATATGCTCTCTCCTTCCGGTACCTGTTAAAAATCTAGCTGCGGTGTTCTGGACCCTCTGTAGCCTAGCAATGGAGGCCTGACTTATCCCTGCAAGCAGGGAGTTACAGTAGTCCAGGCGTGAGGTCACAAACGCATGGACAACAGTTTCCAGATGAGCTCTTGATAAAATAGATCTAATCTTAGAGATGCGCCTTAAATGAAAAAAACAAGATCTAACTGTCCCATTGATGTGTTTTTCCAAAGTGAGGCCATCGTCCATTTTTACTCCTAGATTGGAAACAACCTCCGTTCTAAATGCAAGAAATGTTGTCAACTCTGGGGCCATAACGTTCGCACATCTTGCATTTGGGCTGAAAAGGACGGCCTCGGTTTTGTCGTTATTAAGACTCAGGAAATTGAGTGCCAGCCATGCTTTGACCTCTGATAAACAGTCCAAAAATGGCTTGACCGAGGTTGTTGCGCCACGCTTTAGGGGAATGTAAACTTGGCAATCGTCCGCATATAGGTGAAAACTGATCTCATGTTTGCGGAACAACGCAAACGGTCTGTCAGGGAAGATCCACCTTAAAGGAAAAGTTCGCTTTTTTAGACATTAAGTTTTATGTGTTCCTTCGCCCACCCAGTGCTCTGTAAACTTTGACCCATTTCACACACACACCCCTGCTCAGAGATTTTCAGGGGAGAAGTGATTCATAAACGTAGTTCTGGCTAGTTTTGGGGGCAATGTATCTGCGCCGTTTAGCCTCCCAAAAGGATTAGCCTCTGAAAGCATGACTAATTTACATCTCAGAAACAAAGCAGATACATTTACAACGTCACCTACAACGGGACTACTTTTTGTCATTTGTATCCCTGCGCCTCGCGTGTGTCAGCTGTTTCACTGCTGAATGCCGAAAACATGTCAGACTCCGTCTCATCTGATGACGAATTTCATTTTAACACAATACCAGATGAAGAAGAAACTTATTTTACTACTAGGATATCTTTATGAGCCAGAGTACACGGATGAAGAATTGCATTTGCTACACAAAACACACACATCAACACAGATTGTTGACAAAGCTACTGCAGTCTATGATCAACCATCGGTGTAAAGATGATTGCATAAATAATGCGCTAAAATGCGAAGATGATTGCATGAATACGGCGGACATAGCGGAATAAATAATTTTTTAAAAACAAAACTTACACAGATTTCTGGTACGGCCGAACTCTTCAAAAACAGTCTTTCACTTTTCCCGAACTTTTTCCTGATGTAATCATCCTCTTTGAAGTGTGCACTGCACAAACGAAAGGTTTTGACTCGTTCCAGCCGAGTATCCTTGGAGTAGCCGATTGCTAAAAGCCACTGATGCCTTAGAGAAACGTCCTTAGCAGGAAAAGTGTCAAACCGAAAAGGTGATCCTGTAACATCCTTATTGTTACAACCCGGGAACCTGCAGGTATGCACCATGGCTCGATATATTTAAGAAAAACTACTTTTAAGTGACTTTAGAAGTTGTTGTTTCACTCATACAGCTAGGATTAGCAGCCAGACGCGGGTTACGCAACGGCGTTCAATCTNGGAGTTTTCATTTAGCCATTTCTTTATTTCAACTAGACAAAGGAGCAAAGAATCTAACTTGTTCATCTCAGACTGGTTAAAAGAGCAATACAGCTGAATATCATCTGCAAATAGATGGAACGAAACGTCACTAAACCTTTGAATGATCTTACCTAAAGGGGTCAAATACAGCAAGAAAAGAACTGGACCCAGGATAGAGCCTTGGGGCACTCCACACAACAAATCTGCAGATTTAGACCTTATTTGGTTTGCTGAAACACTAAAGCTACGTCCTGATAAATAAGAAGAGAACCATTGAAGAACTGTCCCTGAAAGTCATATTTGATCCCTCAGTCTCATGAGCAGAACCTCATGATCAACTGTGTCGAAGGCCAGAACAGTACGTTTTCCAGAATCAGCAGCCATCATAAGCAGCAGCTACAGCTCCTCCAGGATCTAATCTGCTCCACCTCACATCCTGCTGACCTCAGTGACCTTTCAAATGTGAAAAATTTGAATATCGGAAAGTAGCCCAGTCAATGATGGAAAATAATAAGATTTTAATCCCATTTTTGCCTGTGAGAAAACCAAATTTACCCAGATATCAAAGTAAAATTCAAATATCCTTTAGAAATGATTTAGATCTGAGGTGAAAGACTGACTTGGCCTTAAGGTCACCAGCTGGACACATTCATTTGTCTAGAAACAAAACGTGTTTTGGAGCCTCACACCCAGGTCCAAGGAGAATTTCATCCGTTTTCTGTCCAGCTATGATGGGAAATCATCCTGAAATCCAATAACCAGAGAGGTTTTAATCCAAACTCAGCCTTTAAATCGGTTTTAGCATCAAATTAAAGGGCTGATGCAAAAAAAGCACAGAGGTTCATGCAAAGTCACTCTACTAAAGTTTAAATGCAAATACACCTAGAACTATTAATGTAATGCATTATGTGACAATTAGTTCAGGGGACGTTTATTATGCAGATTTCATTTTTTACATTCATTCTTTTGCCTCTGCTACAGCTAATACATGCTAATGTGTCGCATTACATTTTTAGGATGTTTAAGATTTGCATTTTCCTTTTTTTGGTGCCAGACTGCAGATTTGCTGTAAATTATGTAAAACTGTTTCTCTCTAGCTCTAGAGCTCGTCTAACTTCACCACGACTTGGCAGGAAAGTATTTACTGGTCAGCTGGCAAATCTGCTCCACTTCCATTCCGTTTTAACAGGGAAAAAAAAGCTAAATTTAAGTCTCTCTGGAGAATAGTCACTAAATGTCCCACATCTCAGGATGTAACGGTCTGTTTTTAGAATGGACAACCACCGCTACATAATAAAGACACAAAGACATTAGAAAGGTGCCCAGAGGAAGCATAAAGCCAGTAAAGAGGGTTAGGGTTAAAGCCTGGTAAAGAGGCCTCCCCGGGCGGAAAAGGTGCAACACACCTGGGCTTTTGATTCAACTAACCAAGCATTAAAGAGGTCCACCACTATGTGTGCATGGACACACAAACACACACACATATTCTGTTACATAAGTAATGACAAGACAAAAGGGGCACAGCACCGAATGTTCCCTTTGGAGGAATATTGCATCCACACAAGCCTTAATTTGATTGAAAGGGATGAATAGTGCATTAAACCCGACAGAGTTTTGTTGTTATTGAGGGCCGGACCTCCACAGGCTGGCAGCGCTCACATGTCTGCACAGAGCCCGGACACAATAAACAGCCCATGTGCTGCTTATTNGCCTGGTTCTCACGACGTCTTTGATTCCAGCTGTTACGACATATTTTCATGTAGTTACAAGTCGCATCAGTGCAATCAGCTGCAGGGAGAATCATGTCCAACTACATATAAGCATAAACAACAAACATTCTATTAAGAAATAAATATATACACAGACAGACATACAGAGTAAATGATTATTATTGTGATTATAAATGACCACATATGTGGATGGTGGGTCCCAGAAGGTCAGGGAGGACTTCCTGCTCCAGTAGGATAAAGTTTTTGTGTTAATGTTGGGGTTGCAAAGTATGTAACCTTCATTTAACCAGGAAAGAAAATCTCATTTACCAGAGTGTCCTGGCCAAGGCAGGTAGCAGCTCAACCAGCAACAAAGATCAACGCACTTACAGATCATAAAAATCACAAAAACAAACAAACATTAGACTAATCAGCAAAACAACCAGCAGAGTCAATAACAGAAATCACATTTCATGGCATTTACACCCAGATGTCTCAGTATCTAAAATGGTTAAAACCCATTTAAACTCATTCAGTGAGACCAGTCCTTTCACGTTCAGCTGGTTTTGGAGCTGATTCCATGAATAAGGAGCAGTGGATCTAAATGCTTTTCTCCCCAACTCCTTACAAACCCTTGGCACATTTAAAAAGAACAAGTCATGTGAGTAGCCTCCAGTAGTCGTTTGACAAATGTATTTCTGCTAATATGTTGGAAGGAAACCAAGAACAGTTTTATAGATAAAAACATACCAGTGGTTTAATCTATGACGAGGCAAAGGTACTGAGACTCCATCATGAATGGGCTTGACCACTGGCGGACTGGCAATCGGGAGCACCGGGACGTTTCCAGGTGGCCTGACAGCTGAAGTGTTGACCCCCCCCCCACGCTCAAACAGAGAAACCTCACAAAAAACTTTAAGTTTCCACAATTAAAGTGAGACAGGTGTGTCGACCACAGGTCCTGCAGAATCCAGAGTTTTGTCACCGCCAGATTTCCCTTCCTGTCTGATAAAATGTAGATTTAAATTCTCAGAAATTATATTCAGTAAAAAATCATAATAACAGACTAATTTTTAAATAGGTGTGTGTGTGTGTGTGCGTGCGTGCGTGCGTGCGTGTGTGTGTGTGTGTGTGTGTGTGTGTGCGCGTGTGTGTGTGTGTGTTCCGGTGCTCATTTACACGAGCATGTTGCAGTAAACACCACTTGATGTTTCTGTATAATTAATGAGCTAACTCCCTCAGCTGTTAGGCAAACAGCAAAAAAAAGGGGGGGGGGGGGGGGGGGGGGGTGAATAAAATGTCAACATGACACCAGCTAGTAGGAAAACATGCCCTTCCTCTGTTAACATCAATAGACTGATCACTTATCTGGAGCGATGAGGAAAAAGCCCAACCGGATTGTGGGTGTTTTGTGTTTGTTTCTGTTTTTGACCAGAAAGGTCTTTCCCATGAAAGGAAAACGTCAAAATCTAATGTTGTATAATATTAAACAGAACAAGTGTGGTTTTAATCATTCATCTTTATTTTCTGGTTTATTTGTTTCTGTCTTTTGTCCCAGATGGACTTGCTGCGTTCCGGACTTTCCTCAAGTCAGAGTTCAGTGATGAGAACATTGAGTTTTGGATGGCCTGTGAGGATTACAAAAAGATCAAGAGCTCAACCAAGCTGCTGTCGAAAGCAAACAAGATATTTAAGGAGTTTATTGAGGTCCAGTCACCAAGAGAGGTGTGTTTGCAAGGCTGGTGCTAAAATATATATATATTTAAATTAAATTAAACTAAATGTTAGATTAAATTTATTTAGTTTGTAAACTAAATATTTCGCTTTAAATGTAATATTTAGTTAGTAAAAATAAACATTTAACTCTAAATTAAATATTTAGTTGGGAACTTTAACATTTATAAATGTATGAATAACATGGTGAAAATATGATTTTGAAAAATTAATTCCCTGTTTTTTCTCTTATGATAGGCTAAATAACCCAAAATATTGCTGTTAAGTTATGACATTTTGACCTTACAAATGGCACCCCATATTATTTGTATGGTAAAAGAATGCCTTTTGGGAACTTTCTGTGGAAAACGATTTGCTCTTTGCTGTCCTCTACCTGACAGGTAAACATCGACTACCGCACCAGGGAGAAGACCAAGCAGAGCCTGGCCGATCCAACTCCAAACAGCCTCAACGAGGTCCAAGGTAAAATCTACAGCCTCATGGAGAAAGACTCGTACCCACGATTCCTCAGGTCCAAGATGTACCAGGATCTAGTCAACAGGGCACACGCACAAGGCCAGAGGAGGTCTGTTTGACTCGCTGGACATCAAACTGAACTGGACCTGCACTCTAGATCAAATATTAACCC
>SSNS01000692.1:70027-84788 GCA_006937985.1 Aphyosemion australe | reverse complement strand
GGTGAATAAAATGTCAACATGACACCAGCTAGTAGGAAAACATGCCCTTCCTCTGTTAACATCAATAGACTGATCACTTATCTGGAGCGATGAGGAAAAAGCCCAACCGGATTGTGGGTGTTTTGTGTTTGTTTCTGTTTTTGACCATGTTCGTACTTTCCCATGAAAGGAAAACGTCAACATCTAATGTTGTATAATATTAAACAGAACAAGTGTGGTTGGCACAGTCTGGTTTTAATCATTCATCTTTATTTTCTGGTTTATTTGTTTCTGTCTTTTGTCCCAGATGGACTTGCTGCGTTCCGGACTTTCCTCAAGTCAGAGTTCAGTGATGAGAACATTGAGTTTTGGATGGCCTGTGAGGATTACAAAAAGATCAAGAGCTCAACCAAGCTTCTGTCGAAAGCAAACAAGATATTTAAGGAGTTTATTGAGGTCCAGTCACCAAGAGAGGTGTGTTTGCAAGGCTGGTGCTAAAATATATATATATTTAAATTACAACAAAAACATTCCAGAACACAAAATATCCACTTCATATGATGTGGTTTTCTATGCAAAGATTATAAAACAGATCTGTTGTTAACAACTCTATGAATAATTTTATAGGCTGCCATTTGTAAAATCAGTCATAACAGCAATATTTTGGATTCTTTAGCCTATCATAAGAGAAAATAAATGGGAATTAATTTTTCAAAGTCATATTTTCACCACGTTATTCAAACATTTGTAAATGTTAAAGTTCCCAACTAAATATTTAATTTAGAGTTAAATGTTTATTTTTACTAACTAAATATTAAATTTGAAGCAAAATATTTAGTTTACAAACTAATTATTTAGTTTACAAATTAAATATATTTAGTCTAATATTTAGTTTGTAAACTAAATATTTAGCTCCAAATTAAATATTTATTTTGGAAAAGAAATATTTAGAGCCCAGCTAAATATTTATTTTGGTCCTAAACATTTACCGTAGTTTGCAAACTCAATATTTAGGTCTAGCCCCAAAATAAATATTTAGCTGGAATCTAAATATTTAGTTTGGAAAATAAATATTTAATTTGGAACTAAATATTGAGTTTGTAAACTCAGTATTTAGCTCCAAATTAAATATTTAGTTAGTAAATTAAATATTTATTTTACAAACTAAATATTTAGGTCAGACCTAAATATTTAGTTTATAAAATAAATATTTACTCTAAAATAAATATTTAGCTTGCTAACTAAATATTTAGTTGGGAACTTTAACATTTATAAATGTATGAATAACATGGTGAAAATATGACTTTGAAAAATTAATTCCCTGTTTTTTCTCTAATGATAGGCTAAAGAACCCAAAATATTGCTGTTAAGTTATGACATTTTGACCTTACAAATGGCACCCCATATTATTTGTATGGTAAAAGAATGCCTTTTGGGAACTTTCTGTGAAAAACGATTTGCTCTTTGCTGTCCTCTACCTGACAGGTAAACATCGACTACCGCACCAGGGAGAAGACCAAGCAGAGCCTGGCCGATCCAACTCCAAACAGCCTCAACGAGGTCCAAGGTAAAATCTACAGCCTCATGGAGAAAGACTCGTACCCACGATTCCTCAGGTCCAAGATGTACCAGGATCTAGTCAACAGGGCACACGCACAAGGCCAGAGGAGGTCTGTTTGACTCGCTGGACATCAAACTGAACTGGACCCGCACTCTAGATCAAATATTAACCCTTCGACGTCAAATCAATACTGTGAATCTGCAAGAATGGAATGTGCTTGACTGTTTCCGTTACACCAGCTCCATGCATGCAACCCCTGTAGATAACCCACGTCTCAGGACGGGCCTGTACAGAGAGGAGATCAGTGAGTGGATGTATGTAAAATCTCTCAGAAACAAGGCTGATTGCACTATACGACTATATTCATCTTATGTTGATAAAACACCATGTGATTCAGATTAGAGTGAAAGAAATGAAAATACACATAAAATACCATATGAAACATTTTCATTTTGTTGTTGCTAGAAAAACAGCTTGAACATGTACAGAAAAGCATGAAACAGTAAAATATTTAAAATTACTTATAAAAATCTGCATGGATTTGGTCCTAAAATGGTCACAAATGAATTATTTACTGAAAACAGTGACTTTATTTTATTTGCACCAACGGTAACTCCTGCCATGAACAAACACTTAAGTGTTCGTGTAACATTAAAGAAAAATAAGATCAAAATCTAGTTAAACTGCCAAAACAGAGTTTTCATTGATATGCACAAACTCACACTGCCTCTCAGTCATTTGTGATCAGATTGTATTTCACTGTGAACTTTTGCACAAACAAAGATAAAGATAAAGATTTTACAGTGTAGTTTTATCTCACATCAAACAAGTTGTGCTGCCACAGTCTAATGAAACCATCCATGTAACAATCAGCAGTTTACCACTAATACATCTCAAAGTACATCTGGTATTTTTATACTGAACATTAAAACTAGCTGTGGGCAGCTAGCTTATCCGTTAGAACACATTCTTTCTTACTGGCTTCAGCCTCGTTAGCTGCTGATCACGGTGCGGCTCCGCGCTCAGATTAAAGACATATTAGGTTAGTGATGGATAAAGATCTGGTATTGGTGGCTAGTAACCGTAGCAACCATAAGGCCAAAAAAAAGCTAGATTTTTGACCTCAGTCAAAATTTATACGTCTATCCTCCTGACACCCTGGTCGACGTCTTGCACTGTAAATAATATTCTGTTGAATTTAGACCTTTTTTATTATTTTGTAGGGAGCCTAGAGTAGAACTTTTATTTTCTTACCTTATTTTAGGTCATTTATTTCATGAAAAAAAATCTATTTATTTATTTATTTAATTAATTTTGAACTATTAAATTTTTTATTTATTAAGTTTTTTTAAATTTAAAATAGCTAGAAAAAATTTTTTTCCACACAAAAAATAATTTCTAGCCTTCCAGCAGATCCTTTAGAGAAATTATGAATTAAAATTTACTCTTTAAGGCACTGAAAATGTTCCCTATAGTATGGAGTTTCTTTATTAATCAATCAAAAAAAAAAGTTAAAAACAATTTTTGAAATTATTTTTAACTTTGTTTTTTTGTTTGGAGTACGTTTTTTATATTGATTAATAAAGAAACTAAATAATCTCCATACTATAGGTAATATTGCTGTTGAGATTAATTTTGGGATTCTTTCTTCAGTTTAACCAATTTAAACCATTCAGTGTTTTAAACCATCTGTTAAAGTCAGTGAACACAGTTTTACACGTTTCTTAGTTAATTAAACCCTTTATACTTAGCTGATGTGTAAAAACATACACTACCATACTAATTTTCCACCATTCTTTATTTAACAATAGTTTCCCAAATCTGGGATCAACAAAGTACATCTCATCTCATCATCTGATCTCATCATATGATGTCAGATTTACTAATCAAACCTTAATAAACTATATTTTTAGTAAATGTTTTGCTTACAGATTGTTTACCACCTCAGACAGAGAGGGAATATCTGTAGCCTCTGATATCAGCAGATCCTGATCAACAAACACTTTGATAAATATTAAACCTTGCACTGCATAGTGGGACATCATCTAAGGTGGTTAATTTATAATTAAATAACGGTTTCCCATCTTAGAACTCGTGACTCTAGATGAAATTAGTTTTTCTGTTTCATGCTGTTACTATGGCAACCAGGGATGCTGTGTCAAAAGACAGTTATTAACTAAGATAAGCATCACTTTGATAAACGATTTGAGCCATTTTGGGTCAAACTCAATTTAAAGGAAACTGACTTAAATGAAAAAAATCATAATTTTAATAAGTTTCACTGTTTCCTCCTCTGTAGATACATCGTTGAAGGAGGGTCGTTCACTTTCTCCGCACACTTCCCTTTATTTTCTCTTTATTTATTGTTGATTTGTAAATAATAATTTAGTTTTTGTTTATTTTCTGTGGCAGAAGTTAAATTAGGATGCTTATAATGAATGTCATCATTTTCCTGCTGGTGTCTTCCTTTACGAGTGACTACCGTGGTAGAGTCTGTTTACAACAAACAACCAAGTCGTAGCTTTTCATCTCAAGTCGCGCCAAAATAGTCAAATTTGATCTGGATCTGAATATTGCATCATCCTCTGTGCTGTAACCTATGGCTGGTATTCTATGTGAAATTAGCAGGAATTAAATTAATGGAACAAATGTGAATTTATTTTCTTTTGTTGTCATATTTGGTTTATAGTGATGATGAGACCATGTCATAACTCTCCTGTAATCCATCAATGTTGTTTATTGGTTAGATTTTATTTATGATGCCACAGAACAGGAAACACGACTGATTCAATGATTCCACTACCTAGCCAGCACACATAGGTGGGCCCCATATGGGATCTATATGGGCAAGCCATATTGGTCCCAACAGGGTTTGTCTACGGTTTCCACGGTGACCCTATGGGGGTTAGCCCAGACAGATTTTTGCCCACATAGGCCTTACATGGGTTTTCAGAGGGTTTGACTAAAAAACGGGCAAACCCCTGTGGGGCCACCATGGAAACTGCGGACAAACCCTGTTGGGACCTGTATGGCTTGCCCATATAGATCCCATATGGGGCCCACCTATGTGTGCTGGCTGGGGAGACATAAATGTTGGACATATGTCACCAAAAAGAGCAGGAAGTAAAAATGTGATTTACAATCAAGAGTTCACTTTAAATACGATGAAAATAAAATTTGTATATATTTATTGTGAATTTAATGAGTTAAATAAACTTCCATAGATTCTATTTTTAACTTGAAAAGTGTGTTTACAGCATGGCGGACGTTTCAGGACACCTATAGGCTCTGCAGCAGGTTATTTAAGCTACGGTAAACATTCCTACTGCCTGTTGCCCTTTAGATGAGCTGATGAACCACCTGTCTTTGATGCATGTGTATCATATTATTACATATTAGCCATAAATGGTGTTTCTGTGTTCCGTATGGATGTGCCCTCTCACATATATTTTGTGAATAAAAGGTCATTTAAAGATAAATATTCAGTGTGTGGTTTTTGTTTTAGCAGACGGGGTTCAGAAATAAGGTTAACTGGACTTTTTTATTTGGTACCAGATGTTCCTCCTTTGATCCGAGGAGCTTTCTCACTTCAAACAGAAGTATTACGCTGTTAGACTTAGAGAGAGCTTTAGTGATGTGTGCAGATTAACAAATCAGGATCATTATAGTATTGATCTTATGTATGTACAAGGCAGGGCTCTATAACCCTGGTCCTGAAGATCCGCTACCCAGCATGTTTTAGTTGTTTCTCTGCTCCAACACACCTGATTCAATAGGGCTTTGAAATCGATATCATAAAGCAATGCATTATGGGAGTGCAGCGCCATCTCAAACTGTTTTGGCCTATTTGAAAATAAAATGATAAAGAACCTTTTTTGAAAGCAGTTCTAAATCAAACAGGCTGCATTGAGACAGATTGCATCCATATGCAAAGAAATGATACCCTAGAAATCTAGACAGACAGTAGCAGAAAAAAAGATTTGCTCTGCGAGTCGGTCTAGTCCGCTCCATTGTAGCCTCAGCAGGTCTACTGTTGACCTGAGCAGTTTTGTGTCTGGCCAATCACAGCGCTCTATCGGTTTGGTGGGTGGGATTACCAGAGCTGTGATGGAGCGGAACAACAAAGACGACGACAGCTTATTTGAAACAGCTTTGGCATCAACTTTGGGCTTTTCTTTAAGTCAAGAGCAGACAGAGGTACTTAAGTCCTTTATTTAGAAAAAGGATGTATTTGTGACTGTGATGTTGTGTCTGATGACTGACATCTGTAGCATTGTTCGTTGTCCAATAGACAGTTTGAAAGACAACCATAGACTCCGCCCCACAACTGAGCTCTGTCTATGGGTCGTGGATTATGTATTTACATATATAGGATGGCTTGCCAGGCTAGCTGAGACTAAACGCATAATGAGTTTTCAGTTTTCTCAATCTTACAGCAAAGCCCTGAACTGAACGTAACCTCCAGGACATTTTAATGCATTTAAATTATAATTTAAACATTCCTTAAATGTGGGTCGGGACAACAAAGATCCTGACATATTCCAGGAGGGAGAATCAGACGACTAAAGTAATAAAGAATTCCACTCGTCCTTTCTTTGGAAACATGCTGGATTATTATTCCCTGGATGACCGACGCCCTCCACTAGCATTGTGTCATGAATTGAACCAGCTCAGTGGTGTGAGAGTTCACCCTAGGAATGGGAGATTGTGGGTTCAAATCCACAGTTGGGTCATATCAAAGACTTTAAAATGGGACCCAGTGCCTACTTGCTTGACCCTCAGCATTAAGGGGTTGGATTCTGGGTTAAACCACCAAATGGTTCCCGAGCGTGGCCATGTCTGCAGCTCACCGCTCCCACAGGGAAGGGTCAAATGCAGAGATGCAATTTCACCAGTGAGTGATGATGACTAATGGGACTTTAGCTTTATATAACCAGGATTAATTCATTATCTGATTAAACAGACCGACTGACCTAATTTATCCCGTTATTTTAGAATAGATCTGGCATGTATGTCCATTTTCCTTTAGAAATGCCTGTTTTACCTTTTTAGTTTACAAATAAAGTTTTTAGGCTGCATTGTGGTGCAGGGCTGTAGTGAGTGAGTGAGTGAGTGAGTGAGTGAGTGAGTGAGTGAGTGAGTGAGTGAGAGAGTGAGTGAGTGAGTGAGTGAGTGAGTGAGTGAGTGAGTGAGTGAGTGAGTGAGTGAGTGAGTGAGTGAGTGAGTGAGTGAGTGAGTGAGTGAAAATTCTACTGAAGGTATTAAAACGTGTGAAATAGGTCATTTTTTAAGCTGCTAAAATCATGACTCAACATTCTCAAACTACAAATTTAAAAACCTTCTACGTCGGATGTCTGTGCCTATTTAAAAACTGAGTCATACCAGAGTAAATAATTGACAGGATTCCCGTTTTACACACTTTTCTCTCTTTCTGATGCATCAAACATCCGTGCTACCGTGTTTTGTTTTGCAGAACCCTTTCCTCGTATCTGGGGCACCAGTGGGATGGATTTACCCACCATTCCGAAGCACATCCATTAACGTTCCTGTTTTGGTGTCGGTCAGCCTGGAAACAAAGAGCAGGTTAAATGTGGGGCATCACGACTCTCAGCAGACAACACAAGCCTATGTGGGCCAGTAGACATCAAACCAGGCTGACACACATCTCACCCAGGATGGGATTACAGGAAGAGAGTCGCTCTGCACCTGATTACCATCGTTGATTAGAAACGTTTAATTACAGTAAAGTAACAAATATTAACAGTTAGTCTTCCTCTAACAGAACTTTAGAGAGTGAACTTCTTACAGTTATTTCTCAGTCTTTATTATTTCTGTATCTCTGTTTCCTTCTAAGGCTTGGTTTATGCTTGACGCATGTACATTCTGCGTGGAAATATGGCGCTCGGATGGAACGTGCGTCAGTACTTGCAGCGTTTATAGTTCCTTCCTACCTTGTCTCCGCTGTGAGCCAATATTCTCCCAGACTGTAGGGGGCGGCATGGAGCTCTACGGCAAGCATCCAACACTACACCATAGTAGAAGTAGAAGTCACTGATGTTTTACACTTTTTTACTGCTTCCTTCTGCTTCTCTCCACGAATTATTAACAATATTTTGATCACGGTGATCTTTATGGGCCGACTCATGGAGAGTTTGTATTTACGAACCTCCGCCACTACAAGCTCTTGCCAGTCCGCCATGTTTTTCCATGCGGGACCGTCCACATAGTTAGACAATTTCCTAGGTGCGTGGTGCGGAAACTTTGGGCCACGCGGAGCGGCGTGGTTGCTTAAATTACGTAATTTGGCCGCGCGGAGCCGTGCGGACCTCGCGGACGCGTCAAGCATGAACCAAGCATTAGTCTCTGATTTGTTATTTATATCTCATGCCACAGCTTTCAAGAAGCACATAAAGCTACATCACATTACACGACTTGATTTATAATGTGTGTTGACATTTGGTAAGCAAACATGATGCAAATGCACAACAAGAAATTGGCAAAATGATCAGGAAATAAGCTTTTTTCTCTGCCGTTCGGAGAATAACGGTTTGCGACGCAGTGCATTATGGGATACTTTGCTGTCCCAGGTCCGCAGAAGGATGCATTGATGCATCCTCGATATATGGGCGGAGCAAGAACACATCCTGGAACTTTGAGTGAACTTGCCATGTTACGGTAAATGGTTTGTATTTGATATAGCACCTTCCAGAGTCCTAGAACCCCCCAAGAGGCTTTACAACACAATCAGTCATTCATCCATTCACACACACATTCACACGCCGGTGGTGATGAGCTACATCGTAGCTACAGCTGCCCTGGGGCGCACTGACGGAGGCGAGGCTGCAGGACACTGGCACCAGCGGTCCCTCCGACCACCACCAGCAGGCAATGATATGAACTCAGGACTGGAACAGTACCTGGGCCGTCGTTGATGATGTTTCACAAGGACGTGAGTACACAAGTTCAGATGAGTACACATATTGAGGAGCAGCCATTGTTTTTGTTGTTGTTTTTTTTTTTGTTAAAACATTCTTGTGACCAGGTACATTGTGTGCACTGCAGTACCCTCCTTTTCCACCTAAAATGGGGGCGCTATAGTGACAACAGATATGACAAAGACTCAAGCCTGGAGTAGAAGAAAAAAAACAACAAAGTCCTTTTGGTAGGAAACAGCACAGACATATATACGTTGACGCCTCGTGGACTGGCGCTGCCTATTGGAGCTGCCGTAGTGGCCGGCCGCCATCTTAGTTGGGTCTCCATTCGCCCCCAGTGCATTCATTTCTACTGAGGAAGGTGTTTACACAACTAAAAAACACATTTTATCAAGCTTTTTCACTAATTCAGACACATGGTATGGCATGATAATTAAAATACAAACATAATTAAACAAAATAAATGAAAAAAAATCAAAATATAAAATCCCATCAGGTAGGCTAGAAAAGTCAATAGTCATCCCTCATGATCTGTTTTCAATAGTACGCCGGTTGTTGCAACCGCAGGCTGCACATAAATGGGCATAGTTGCTCACCCTGCATTGACTTGGAGAGTGAGGAGACCCATCCAATATGGCGGCGACGCTGTTACACTCCCCAGCGCCCAATGGGGCGTCTACGTATTCATGTCTATGGGAAACAATGAGTTAAGAGAAACTTGTTTCTCATTTAAACGTAGATAGTTATTCAGTCAGGGACAACAAGGACACAAACAGTGAGTGACATAACTTTAAACATAGTTTACAAATCTGCTCATTATGGCCACACACCAACAGTCTGTCTGTGCACATGAGGAAAGTTTGTTTCCAACTTTACTTAAATTGTAAATGACTCTCTTAAAGTCCAGACAGAGTAGTCTACCCTAAACCCCATTAGGCTCGTGTAACATATCAGCTGCGTTTTCTGTAAAATATAAATGAAGGCTGTTTTTATAAGTTTTCATCTCCTTAAAGTGTTTCAAATACATATAAAGGTCCATCTGTGCCACGACAGGAATCTTCTGTCATTTATCGTTCAAGAACGTTTTTAATAAAAGGGATTTTCAAACGGAGACTGATTTCTATGCTGAAGGTAAACAGGTAGATGTATTTATAGAACTTCAGTCAGGAAGCAGGAGCCACAGGTATGTGGTTACCACGGCAACACTTTATCATTTGAGTTGATCTCGCTTACACATTCTGTACTGTTTATGCATGACAACAGGTATTTTTGTCTGAATTCCCAGATTATTGTTACCATCATCATTGGCTAACGTTGATGGAAGAAGCTTCATCTTTTCTCCTGTTAGCTCACATCACAGCTGCTTTAAAAACATTTCTGTTGCTTTCTCTCATCTCCCAATCGATAGCAAACACAATTCCCATTGTGCAGCTCTCTGTAATAATTATGGATCATAGGGAGAATGGGAGGACACTTGATTACTCCTCCTGTTCAGCTCTGAGATAAACAACAGAAGCCTGGTGTTGCAAAACAACAAAATATTGGACTGTCTGTTCTGTGAGAAGTTGTGTGAAAAACAAACCATTTCTGGGAGATTGAACAGATCCAACCTGCAGAACGCTCCAGAACTCTGCAGCAGGGACCGGTCCAGCCTTTTTCCTGGTTCTGGCTTTAATTAACTGTTTTGTGCTGCAACTCATATTTAAATAATGAATTTGTGAATCATATTTTTTGCCAAACAGAAAAAGACTAAATAATCCATTGTGTTACACTGATCATATCAATAGTTTGGATTTTGCTGGGGAGTAGAGATGGTTACACTTTTTTTTATATTTCATGTCCAGAATAACATTTTTAAGGGTCAACGTTAATGAAAAAACATTTTTAATGATTATTTCTGATTCTAATGGGTCACTGTGAGTTTTTCCTGCAGGCTGAACATGAAAATCGTCTCCTCCACCTATCTCCTGCATCAGCTTCTGATAGAAAATAGAAACTCTAGGATTAGAAAATCCTGACAGATCTGTGGCAGGTAGAATAAGTATTAAATCACCTGAAATCTGTCAGTACTGAGAGAGAAGCCCCGCCCCCTTTCGATACTAATTGATATCAGCTGCTTTAGTCCTGATTGATGGCTTATAAAGGCTCCTCATTACCCAGGAGGCACACAGGAAAGACTTCATGGATCTTCATAATCCTACTATGGAAAAATGGTTAGGAACATGAGAGGGGCAGCAGCAGCTCAGGAGGTAGAGCGGGCGTTCCAGTAATCAGACGGTTGTGGGAACGATCCTGGCCTTGACAGAGAATTCTGCTGTTGTGTCCTTGGGCAAGACATTTTACCCACCTTGCCTGCTGGTGGTGGTCAGAGGGACTGATGGCTCCTGTGCTCGGCAGCATCGCCTCTGTCAGTGTGTCCCATCAGCTGTGGCTACGATGTAGCTCATCACCACCAGCGTGTGAATGTGTGTGTGAATGGATGAATGATTCACTGTAGTGTAAAGCGCTTTGGAGTCCTCTGACTCTGAAAGTTGCTATACAAGTGCGGGTCATTTAAATTTCAGAGGTTTTATTTACCTCCTGAGTTCATTGGCCAGTTTCTTCCGTTTTCACACCTGTCCTCCTTTTGTTAATCAGCCAGTTGCCTCTTAGGCCCAATCCCAAAACTCACACTTGTGCCCTTTGATAGCGCGTTCCCGGTCAGGGGTGCGAGTGCGTAGGGTGTCCCGATTCTCAAGTGCGGCAGTTGACCACGCCCCTTTTGCACCCTTAATCCGCACTTCGCCCAAGTCCACGTTGATGTGGGCAAGGGTATTACCCACAATCCATTGCTGTGTGGGAATTTTGAGAAGAAGGCGGAGCAATGACTCAAGTGCCTTTTCTGAAAACATGAATTTTCAAATGAAAGAAGTTCATTTTAAGACGATTAATATTTATTCATGCTCTGAATGTTTTAGACTAATATTTAATGTGGACAGTGATGAATGTAACTTTTGTTTGTTTGAAAGTTGTTAATAAAGGTTTTTTAAAAAGTAGCACAAACAGCGACCGGCATCCCAGCAAGCGTCACGGTCGATCCCTGTCCCAATTCAGCACACTTGTGTACTACGCACTCGAAGCCTTACTGCGCACCTCCTAAGTGCACTTCACAGACGAGCGTAGGGTGCAGTGCAAGTATTGGGATTGGGCCTTACTCCTTTCATTATAAGCAGTCCTCCATTTTAACATTTTATTTATTTACTTATACCATGGGTCAAGGTGACCCAAAGTGCTGTACACATAAAACACATTGAGAAATCTTTATAAAATAAAAATAAACCAACTGGACCAAAACACTATCCATCTATCCATCCATTATCGTCTGTTTATCCGGAGGCCCAGACTTCCCTCTCCCCAGCCACTTGGGCCAGCTCCTCCGGGGGAATCCCAAGGAATTCCCTAGTCAGCCAAGAGACATAATCCCTCCAGCGTGTCCTGGGTCTTCCTTTAGGCCTCCTCCCGGTTGGACGTACCCGGAAAACCTCACCATGGAGGCGTCCAGGAGACCTCCTAACTAGATGCCCGGTCCACCTCAACTGGCTCCTCTTGATGTGCAACAATATTAAAACCAAGACCTGCTAGCCAGCAGATAAGGAGAAAAAGTGCAAGATTAGTTTGGCTTTAAAACTCTGCAGACCATGCTCTGTTGAACAAAGGGACCTTGATGCATACACAGACAGGGTTGATGAGAGGTTGGACGCTGCTGTCCCAGCCAGAGACCGATCCGATGCTGCAGGACGCCACTTCAGAGAAACCAGGAATGGGGACACACGTTCAGCCCACAGACAAACCTAGCTGCTGCAGCAAGGGCATGTCATCTCTCACTCATTTTAAATTTTCTATAATCATCCATCCAGCGTTAGCGGCTGCATTTTTAGGCCTCCTCAGTCCAACACTTTGTGACACTTCGTCAACAGAGAGGGACTATTTTCAGCATTCTGGCTCGGAGGTTGGTGTTTCCTCTGTCAAAGGTCATTTTCAAATAACTTCATGCTCGTAGCAGAATGAAAGGAGAGGGCAGAATAAAACGGTGGCGTTATCCAACAGCTGTCTACAGAAATATGGGAAAGATGTCATGTGGATTTAAAATCCAACACAACAAACACACAGGGTTTATGGCCCTTTTTCTGGCTCCCAGTTAGGAAAACCACAGCAGATTCTGGTTTTTTGCATTCCCATCCTGCAAAGAAACTAGTCAGGTTGATTTAAGACTTCCCTTCTTTCTCCATAAAGATCTGGTGTAAGCAAATGAACAGCTGTGGATGAATTCTGTATTCTAACATCTTGTTTTCAGTGCGACGCTCTGTGGGAACGACGGTACTCGCTGACGTTACTGGTTGTTTGTTGTGATCTCCAAGGCAGCAGGTGTGTTAATACTGTGTCATGTTGACAGGAGTCAGATATCAGTTGTGTTGTTGTCTGGGACATTTCACAATCCCCCTTCTGGAGAACAGCCTCAAGTTAACGATTACCAAGGATCTCTCTAGAACACGCTGAGATCGGGACTATCTACCTTTGCTTAGGAGAGCGTCATATTCTATTGATGAAATAGGCTCAAACTCAGCCAGACGGTCCAATCTGCTTTCCACTTTATACCGTAAAGACATTCAAAAACATTTACAGGGTTAAATCTGCCACAGATGTCCATCAACTCAATAACGAATCTATTGAGGGTGAATTAAAGAGCAAACGTGACCTAGACGGACACATTAACTCCAATCGAAGCACTTCCTGTGCAGAAAGAGTTTTCTAAAATGTTGCACGGCTCTAAATGCACTTGTGTCTGCTCTGGTGACACGTTGAACCGCTGGAGCATCAGAGCACACGCAGCGCCGTGTTCTCTCTGTGACTTGATTGCTCCACGGTTATATAAAAGCACAGTTTGTCATCTTGGTGGTAAATGTCCCCGGTGCTGGAGACAGTTTCTATGTACGTGAGTAAATAGACACATATAATAATGTCAGAAGGAACAGGCTGGGATTAGAAGACTCTGAAAGTCAAAGAGGAACTTAGCTGTGTGCATGGCAATTAGCTAAAGGCTACCTTAATGATCTTAGTAGGGACTCTTTTGTGCAAAACAGCTTTACTCAGATTGATAACAGGCATGCTGTGGTATCAGGGACCAACGCAACAGTAACAGATTATTAAAAACCTAAGCAGCTGGGATGAGAATCAGCTCCTCTAAATCCGAGACCATGGCCTTGAGTCAGCAAAGGGTAGAATGCCTTCTCCAGGTCAGGGACGAGGTCCTGCCTTAAGTGCAGGAGTTTAAGTATCTCGGGGTCTTGTTCACAAGTGAGGGAAGGGTGGAGCGTGAGATCGACAGGCAGATTGGTGCTGCGACTGCAGTGATGCGGGCATTGTACCGGTGTTGCACCAAATTCTGCGACCCATCACATTTTGTGACTCCAGGGGGCAGTGTTGAGCTCTGTTGCGTCTGTACACCCCAAATTAGCATAAAAGAAGAAGATGCTATGTTAAAACCGTAAGTTACGCAAACTGACGTTGAGGAAGTTGTGCGGCGCGGTAGACGGTCACACTCTGTGATAGCTGCTACCATATCCTGTGACCTTACTGTAACTTCAGTTACAGTTAAATGCACTGTTTTATAAGCTAGATCATCAGAGAAGTTAGCAGAAATAGTTTGTTTGAAGTTAAAGCCGTTATAACTGAAGTTGCAGTAAGGTCACAGGATATGGTAGCAGCTAGGGATGTGTATTGGTCAAATTCTGGCGATACGATACGTATCACGATACAGGGGAGACGATACGATATACCACGATGTATTGCGATACATTCAGCCAGACGATATTAGCGATTTTTTTAGACTGAATTTATTGTAGGAAACTACTGTCACTTGTTTCTTTTTTTAAATGGTAAATGGTAAACACAGATCAAAGAGTTGTTTTTACCTTCTTGTTGTTTCCATCGCAACCTGCGATCTTCCTCAGAGCCACGTCACGGTTGGCGACGTCACTTCCTTCTCCGTTAAACAACTCTTTTTGATCTGTGGTAAGAAAAGAAACAAGTGACAATAGTTAAACAAAACGAACAGAATGAACGCCCAAAAGATGTTATTGTAGGAAAATTCAGTAAACAGTCCGAACGGATACGTAACATTTTTAACATGAGGTATCTGAACCATAATAGAGGGATTTACATTTTAATGGTGGAAACAAAACCCATCGCACACTGCTGCCAACTAGCGGTCGGCGTTTGAATTGCACCAAAAGAAAAGAAAATACAC
>SSNS01000692.1:55513-69976 GCA_006937985.1 Aphyosemion australe | reverse complement strand
CTGCAGCAGGTTATTTAAGCTACGCTAAACATTCCTACTGCCTGTTCCCCTTTAGATGAGCTGATGAACCACCTGTCTTTGATGCATGTGTATCATATTATTACATATTAGCCATAAATGGTGTTTCTGTGTTCCGTATGGATGTGCCCTCTCACATATATTTTGTGAATAAAAGGTCATTTAAAGATAAATATTCAGTGTGTGGTTTTTGTTTTAGCAGACGGGGTTCAGAAATAAGGTTAACTGGACTTTTTTATTTGGTACCAGATGTTCCTCCTTTGATCCGAGGAGCTTTCTCACAGAAATATTACGCTGTTAGACTTAGAGAGAGCTTTAGTGATGTGTGCAGATTAACAAATCAGGATCATTATAGTATTGATCTTATGTAGGTACAAGGCAGGGCTCTATAACCCTGGTCCTGAAGATCCGCTACCCAGCATGTTTTAGTTGTTTCTCTGCTCCAACACACCTGATTCAATAGGGCTTTGAAATCGATATCATAAAGCAATGCATTATGGGAGTGCAGCGCCATCTCAAACTGTTTTGGCCTATTTGAAAATAAAATGATAAAGAACCTTTTTTGAAAGCAGTTCTAAATCAAACAGGCTGCATTGAGACAGATTGCATCCATATGCAAAGAAATGATACCCTAGAAATCTAGACAGACAGTAGCAGAAAAAAAGATTTGCTCTGCGAGTCGGTCTAGTCCGCTCCATTGTAGCCTCAGCAGGTCTACTGTTGACCTGAGCAGTTTTGTGTCTGGCCAATCACAGCGCTCTATCGGTTTGGTGGGTGGGATTACCAGAGCTGTGATGGAGCGGAACAACAAAGACGACGACAGCTTATTTGAAACAGCTTTGGCATCAACTTTGGGCTTTGCTTTAAGTCAAGAGCAGACAGAGGTACTTAAGTCCTTTATTTAGAAAAAGGATGTATTTGTGACTGTGATGTTGTGTCTGATGACTGACATCTGTAGCATTGTTCGTTGTCCAATAGACAGTTTGAAAGACAACCATAGACTCCGCCCCACAACTGAGCTCTGTCTATGGGTCGTGGATTATGTATTTACATATATAGGATGGCTTTCCAGGCTAGCTGAGACTAAACGCATAATGAGTTTTCAGTTTTCTCAAACTTACAGCAAAGCCCTGAACTGAACGTAACCTCCAGGACATTTTAATGCATTTAAATTATAATTTAAACATTCCTTAAATGTGGGTCGGGACAACAAAGATCCTGACATATTCCAGGAGGGAGAATCAGACGACTAAAGTAATAAAGAATTCCACTCGTCCTTTCTTTGGAAACATGCTGGATTATTATTCCCTGGATGACCGACGCCCTCCACTAGCATTGTGTCATGAATTTAACCAGCTCAGTGGTGTGAGAGTTCACCCTAGGAATGGGAGATTGTGGGTTCAAATCCACAGTTGGGTCATACCAAAGACTTTAAAATGGGACCCAGTGCCTACTTGCTTGACCCTCAGCATTAAGGGGTTGGATTGGGGGTTAAACCACCAAATGGTTCCCGAGCGTGGCCATGTCTGCAGCTCAACGCTCCCACAGGGAAGGGTTAAATGCAGAGATGCAATTTCACCAGTGAGTGATGATGACTAATGGGACTTTAGCTTTATATAACCAGGATTAATTAATTATCTGATTAAACAGACCGACTGACCTAATTTATCCCGTTATTTTAGAATAGATCTGGCATGTATGTCCATTTTCCTTTAGAAATGCCTGTTTTACCTTTTTAGTTTACAAAAAAAGTTTTTAGGCTGCATTGTGGTGCAGGGCTGTAGTGAGTGAGTGAGTGAGTGAGTGAGTGAGTGAGTGAGAGAGNAAATGTTTGCATGTAAATTCTTCCAAAAAATCGATACACGACTTTTAAATATCGATATAATACTGCAGGAAAAAGTATCACGATATATTGCCATATCAATATTTTCTTACATCCCTAGTAGCAGCTATCACAGAGTGTGGCCGTCTACCGCGCCGCACAACTTCCTCAAAGTCAGTTTACGTAGCTTACAGTTTTAATGTAGCATCTTATTCTTTTATGCTAATTTGGGGTATACATACACAACAGAAGTCAACACTGCCCCCTGGAGTCACAAAATGTGAAGGGTCGCAGAATTTGGTGTAACAAGGTTTGTCGTGGTGAAGAGAGAGATGACCCAGAAGGCGAAGCTCTCGATTTGATCTACGTTCCTACCCTCACCTATGGTCACGAGCTTTGGGTAGTGACCAAAAGAATGAGATCACGGATACAAGCGTCTGAAATGAGTTTCCTCTGCAATTTTGAGCTAGTTCATACCTGCTAACATATCATGTTAAGCTAGTTAGCAATGTTGTTTTTACCTCTTACGTACCTTAGCTAGTTAGTTCATGCTGGGAATAAACCCAATGCTCTTTCATTTCTGTGCAGAACGTGTGCTCACGGAGGCTTTCCACATGTCTGAAATAAAAAAACAGTCAGGGAGGGTCTGTAGGTGAGAAGAGTCTAGGTGGCTGGGGAAAAAATGCATAAAAAGGACTTTGAGGTCATTTTCCATAGTAATTTCACTTCTATTCATCCCAATTCTTTTTCATCAGTCCACCTGATTTTAATCAGCAGGTGATTAACAGGCTTCTGCAGAGCCTGATGAGCTGCTGAACACGTGAATCAACTGTGTTGAAGCAGGGAAACCTCTAAAACGTGCTGGATAGCAGCTCTCCAGGACCAGGGTTCCCTACCCCTGCTAGAAAAAGGTTAGATTGAATGTGAGAGGATGAAAAACAAGTCAACAGATCTCTGAAGAATGTGTCCCCCTCACTGCTGAGATGATGGCTATGTGACATTCTCGTTGTTTCTGTTCCTCTGCGTTTTGGCTGCAAGCCTGGACCGTATCCACTCCAGCAGTTGTTTCAGAATGAAAGTCTAGCACTCTTAGAGCGATGGCAGCGTTTCTGGTGTGAAAAAGACAAAAGGGTTTGCTGGGAAATGCAAATAATGCCAGGGTGCTGATAAATGTCTGTCACTCCAAATGGTGAGAGGTGCCTGTACAAACATGTTAGCAACACTTGGAAAGCTGATGGAAGAGGACGTGGCTATTCAGTGAACGCATTAACCAGGTTTTTGCAGCTTCTGTTTAATTGGAGTCAGAAGATGTATTACTAGACAGGCTACAAAAATCAATGTTCGATGGTGGTGTGGATGCTACATTTTAAATGCTTGGAACTTTTTATTTTTAAACCAAAAGCCAAAGTCAATAAAAGTCTTAAACCAGTAGTTCACAGGGGTGAGACTGCTCACAGCACACTGTGAAAAGCATGAGGGAGTTTCAAAAATGTCTTCAAAATGTTTGCAAAAGTCTTCATTTGCAGTAAATTGCTCATTTTTCAGTGGAGTTTGCATGTTGAGTTTCATCAGAGTTGTGTTTATCTGAGTTGAGTTAGAGATGCACTGTGCAGACTATGGCTAGGCAGCATAGTGTCCATCTGTGTCCACATTCATCTCCCCACATCCAGCACTAGAGGTCTGCCTGTCCCACAACTAGGGATGGGTACCTTTGACATTTGAATCGATACGGTACCAATTCCCGGTACCTATGAATCGATACCGGTACTTCACGGTACCTATTTTCGATACTTTTGAGTGTTTAATAATTATTTAAATCTCATTTTTAATAAAAAATGTATTTTTTCTCAATATATAACCATATTTGATAAACATCACAATAAATAACATACAACTGTTTGTATTTTGTCATCGTAGTGTTGTACAAAATTCTTCAATATGAAAACCTTTAACCACAACTGTTTCTAAATGATGCAGAAACTAAAACCCAGCTCCATGTGCTCCTATTCCTCTCCTTTCCCCTCTGGACAAATTGTGTGATGGTGCGTCCTTGTAGTATTAGAAACTGCTGTGAACTAAATTTACTGTGTATCTTCATTCATTTTGCCGTTCTTTTTCAAACAGTTGATTTTTCCTACTCGGAAGTCGGAATTTCCGAGGAGGAAGTGAACGCACCATTAGCTGTTAGCAATGTTAATGATAGCTATAATATCAAGCTAACACTATCTTAAACATAAACGTTTATTTTGCTGCTGGAGCAGATTAAGATGATGATGCCTCACTTAGATCGTTGTCGCTGGTTTCATCATCACCCAATCACCCACTGCATTTAGTGAAGTGAAGCCAAACTTTAGAGCGCGTTCGCTTTCTCCTAGTCGAAATTTCCAAGTTCCGAGGAGAAAGCGAACGCACCATTAGCGGGACAGGAGCTAAAATATCAAGATAACGTTATGTTAAACAGTTTATTTACCTGCTGGAGCAGATTAAGACAATGATGCCTCACTTATATCATTGTTGCTGGTTTCTTCATGACCCAGATCCCATTTAGTAAAGTGGACCCAAACTTTAGAGCTCTTCCTCTGTGCCATGCTGCTTGCTCTGTTTACAGCTTGCCTGCAGCGACTAGCGACTTTCCGCTCCGGTGAAACACTTCTCGAGGGGGGAACACATATCGACATAACACCGGCGCTGCTGTCTATTTTGGCAAATTGCTGTCTCGCAAGTTCTCGTTAGGTCAGGTACCGAAACAAGGCACCGTTTCTTGTCATGTGAATTGGTGCTCGGTCGGTTCGACGGAATTCGGTCGGTGCCTTAAAAAGTACCGGTTCCGGTACCCATCCCTACCCACAACCATTTCATTTTTAGGCTATTTCTGTTTTTTTCCTTATCTCCTCAATATATTTATAGCTGTACTATATGAGAACATTGTTAACCCTTGGAGGTCCTTTAGTACATTTTTTGTGCAGGCAGTAGTGGTTTTTTTACAATGCAGCTTTTTTTTTTATAAACCCTGGCATTAAAGGGGTTAAATCTAAAAAACACACACATATTTTATTATGTTTAGTGAGTGCTGAAGCCAAGGATGGAATCTGTGTAAAAAAAAAAATCAGACTTCTGAAATATTATATAATTTTAACTCCACCTTTTGTTCAAGGACATTTATTTGTGCTAAGGGTCCCCAATGTGACTTTTTTAAGTGACCTCCAAGGGTTAAGAGGCACGAAAAGAATGTTTTGAGCTAGCTTGTTTTACAGATTTGCCATTGTAGCTTTAAAAAGGGGTTTAGCCTCCATTGTGTGAGAGTTCCTAATATATTTATAAGTAGTGTTTTTCATGTTGTATTTCAGATTCCTGCATGAGTTTCACGTGTTTCTTAAAAGTTAGAGAGGGGTCGTAATGCCCAAGTATTTGTATTGTAGTGTGTGAATGGATGAATGATACACGGGCGATGGTGGCAGAGGAGTTAAGTGGCCGCCAAACAACCGGAAGGTTGCAGGTTTGAGCCCCGCTCAGTCTGTTGCTATCGTTGTGTCCTTGGGCAAGACACTTAACCCGCATTGTCTGCTGGTGATGGTCGAAGGGACCGGTGGCGCCAGTGTACAGCAGCCTCGCCTCCGTCAGTGTGCCCCAGGGCAGCTGTAGCTACGATGTAGCTCATCACCACCAGGGTGTGAATGTGTGTGAGAATGACTGATTGTGTTGTAAAGCGCCTTGGGGGGTTCAAGGACTCTGGAAGGCGCTATATCAAATACAGGCCATTTACCATTTACTGTAGTGTAAAGCGCTTTGGAGTCCTCTGACTCTGAAAGGCGTTATACAAGTCCGAGTCATTTATCAAGTATTTGCTCTCCAGAGTCTCTAGTCACAGAGTTACCATAGATGTCTGCAAAACTCTCAATTTAGTTTCCACTAGTAAGTGTGCAACACATGAGAGACAACTTTGAGAGTGGTTTGCAACCAACTTTAATAAAAGATGCAAACAAATCAAGACATAAGTCACTGACTTTACTGCAAAAAGGACATTTCTTCATGTCACACTTGATCCGGTAACATGAATAATCTAATGCAAACATATATAATTACCAACTCTATGCAGACAAAAAAATGAGCAAATGTTTCTATAAATTTGTGTCTCTAGTGTTTTTGCCAACAACCACAACCTGGTAGGATCTGGGAAATGGGAAATATTTTGTTACTAGAAAGACTCCCTGTTTGTTTTCCCGGGAATTAATGAGTTTTGTATTATACTGGACCATGCCAAAAACGATCCAACATTTTACAGCCGTTATTTAGGTCTAGAAACCAAATCCAGACAAATAGAAAATGAGATTTCTAAGATGTAGGGCACAAGAATAATGAAGCAAGAAGAACGGAGTCACCAAAGCTTTCTTCCCATGATTGCATTGGGAAATGAACAACTGGCAAACAAGGAAAAAAAGAACACAACACAACATAAGTATTAGGAATGTACTGATGCTGAAATGGGCCACAGAAACATTCAACACAGTTGATGTCTGAAAATGGATGTTTGTGTTGACAGATGGTGCATCTCTAACCTCAAACACTGGACTGTTTCTGAAGACCTGAGAAATGTTAACTAGTTCCACACAAAGGTGTTTCTAGGCCATTTAGAGGGGTAATCCCAGCACCCCTAAAAGTGATCAGGGGACTCAACGCCTCCCCCACCATCCCCACTCCGACAACGATCCGAGTGAAATTCATCTTTATCTGTGGACGTTCAGCACCCCTAAACCTCCGGTCCTATGATTAGCCTTTCGCCGGCCCCGCCCCCAAAACGGCTATTGTCCAATCACACATCATAGCAACCGTTACTATCCGACAACTTCAAACAAGATGATGAAGCTAAGCCTAATTTATACTACTAAGCATTAGCCTCGATAGTAGTCGTGTCTCCTTCGTTGGGTATGGTCAGAACCTCCTCATCGAGCTCAACCAGAGGAAGGTGTCATGATCACGTGATGAATTAATGCCGAGCTCCGGCTGGGAGCTATATTGAAAATTAAAGTAAACACGGGCATAAGTTTCGTTTTGTAAACAGAACCAGCTGAGATGATAAACTGGAGCGATGCAGCTCGCCAGGAGATTCTCTCTGTTAGAGCTGGAGCTCAGATCACCAGGCAGCTCACGGGGACTGTAGCTGCTTGTGAAAAAAACTTAAGGAGCGCGGCTTTGATCGCAATAAAAAGCAAGTTATGTCCGTCCAAGACTCAAGGCCATGACATCGCAGATACCACCCCCATACCCCCTTTATGCCGCCATTGCGTAATCCTTTATACAAAGGACACAATTGCGCCACGTTACCACAACGGTCTGACCTCTTATAAATGACCTAAGGCTCCCACCGCATCCCCGCCACCGCTCCTCAGATCCACGTGTTCCCAGACGCCGCCTTCTCCCGAAATCCCAACTCCTTGTTCCCTGCTACGCTTCGCTCAGCGGAGCCGACACTAATATATCCCTCCACTGCATACTGTAACCCTTTTTGCCTCGATCTGGATGATATTGAGGAGAAATTGCTCCAAAAAATGTCGCTGACACACATTTGTCTACTCCTTTCCATCGCGGCAATCTGCCAAGCTGGTCAGTGTTTGACCCACTTGGACGGCGAAAGGTCAATTGAGCCTGGTACCACATCAAATATGAAGAGGGATGAAATTACTAACCCTCACCCTAAAACACATTTTATCAAGCTTTTTTGCAAAATCAGACACATGGTATGGTATGATAATTAAAATACAAATATAATTAAACAAAATAAACTAAAATATAAAATCCCATCAGGTAGGCTAGAAAAGTCAATAATCCCACGTGATCTGTTTTCAACAGTAGACTGGTTGTTTCAACCGTAGGCTGCACAAAAACAGGCATAGTTGCTCACTCTGCATTGACTTAGGAGAGTGAGAAGACCCATCCAATATGGCGGCGACGTTGTTACGCTCTCCAGCGTCCAATGGGGCATCTACGTATTCATGTCTATAGTAATGCTAACCACAGAACATCGCTAGCCTGTGCTACTGCTAACGCTAGCCTGCGCTACTGCTAATGTCCTTGTTGAATCACAGGAAAACCACAAAGAAGAATGCTGGAGCACCAATCATATTTTAGGATGAACTGGGAATGTCTAGACTTTGAAGAATGCAAGATAGAATCATAGTTAGGAGTCTGGTCAAACAGAGTATGGACGCAAACTTATTTAATGTTACTACCACACACACACACACACACGCAAACACCAGGGCTGCCAACTCTCACGCATTCAGCGTAGGACACACGCATCTGACCCTCTTCACGCTCTCACACCACACTTCCAATATCTCATGCTGAAGACCCCCCCCACGGACAACGGTGATTGTGATGATTAAGAAGTCTTCCCTAATCCTGCTGTGCTCGTCTTCATTTAGGTCAATGTTAGTGTAAAAGAAGTACTTGACACAATAGGAGCACGTTTACAAAACAAGTCAAATCCATGCAAATGGCTTAAAGAGAACAATAAACGTGATTAGGAGGATCAATGAGAAGCAAAAATAGTTTAAATTTGACTTCTATTGGGAAGTTTGTAGGTTGTACGCTCAGCTGACCACTTCCTGCAAAGCCCTCTGGGAGCAGTTATAGATCATAATGTGACTGAAGGGAAACCACACTCCAGTGGTTATTATTTAACAGCCTCTGTGAGCATCTGGCCGGGCCTGCAGCGGGCCGTTCCTCCGCTCCCAGAGGATTATCAGACAGATGAGAAACCTGAGGCTCGGATCCAAACGCGCTCCCAGAGAGACCCAACGCAGCTAAATCACAAATCCCAGCACTTTTGGTCTGGTTCTGCTTGGGTGGGTTACAGACTCATCGTCCCAACAAAGAGATCTATTTTTATCCTCATTACATAAAACCCAAGTTTTCCAGCTAAGACTCTAAATTCTTATCCAGCTGATGAATTTCCATACATCAACACACTTTTTGTTGTGTTTGATTGCACGATTATCAGCAGTCATTCGTGACTCTTATATCAGTGAACCTCTGAATAGTCACAACCCAAGCAAACATTGACTTGGCATCATTTGAAGGTGTTACCATTTAATGACACGCCACTTCCAGGAATTAGGTCAGCTAAATCATGTGACGCCTCTTCTATGTTTACCTAAACACGTCTTTATGGAGCGAGGGACTTCCAAGCTGACAGCTGGAAACTAAAAACTGTTGATGTTGTGACAAGAAAAGTAGAAGTCGTAAATTTTTATAACCAGGAAGAATAAAACTGGGTCTTATCGTCCGTGGCTGAAAGGCGGGTATTAATGTTTTTGTCTGTTGGCAAAAGAAAATTCTTGTGAAAAACTTTCATAAAGTTTTCATTCTACATGGATCTACAACAGATACATGACCTCTAGTTTGTCAGGCTCCTCACCTTGGCTCAACCTGAGTGAGTGGAGCTGTAGCACGTGACAAGACCCAAACGCGGAAGTGCTAGCGTTGGGGAGGCATCTGACACGCAGTTACCTCAAACTTCAAAGGGAAACGAGGATGTGGCGGCGTTCCAGAAAGCAAAAGAACGAGCTCACTGTTCAGGTGCAGCTGGAAGAGATGAGCGTGGGAGCTCTGAGTGGTCCGGCGTGAATCAGGTGGCCGCGACGACAGGAACGTTTGAAGGCTATGACTGTCCGGCGTGAATCGAGAGCCATGACGACCAGGACGCCAAAGAGTGAGGTGAGCGCGGAAGCTCCGGGCGCTCGACGCGACCTATTGAGATGAGGCAATGGAGAAAGTAAAAGCTGAAATAACGGAAATACGCTAATTAGCGAGGCGCCGTTTGAGGTGACAAGAAACGGGACCGCCAAGGCTACGGACAGAAACCAATGACTGAGCACCGAATATTGTAGCGGACTTCCTGACATATGGTGAGCGTGATGACGTGGAGAGGAATTCCGATGCAGGGGATGCTGGGAAGTGGAGTCCTAGGTAACCCTAACCCTAGGTACGGTTTGTTGTAAGGAGGATGGCTGGAAGGCAGGAATCGTGATACAATTCAAGATGGCTGCCCAGCTCAATCAGCTTTGAATGTCTTCAACTCAGTCAGCTGTAACTGATGTGACATCCCATCATAGATTTGCATGAGATTTTGAAATAGAACAAGACCTTTTGATTGATGGGATGAAAGGTCATAAGAATGGCCCCAACACTTTGGAATGATCTTCCAGTTTAAATTAGGTAATTTTCCTCAGCAATGATCTTTAAATCCTTCAAATTCTTCTTTTTTTGTCAAAACGTTTAATTAATCAGTTCCCATCGGTATGTGAAGAGAATTTCAAGCAATATGGCAGAAATGCTCTTGAAACCTCTCCTCTCCTACTGCGTCTTCAAATGATGAAAAATATTTTCATGAATACATTTTTGTAACGTGAGTTTAAGTCGGAGTAAAACCAGTTTGATCGTCTTTTTGGGTGATTAGGTCTTTAGGTGATTGGCTGCAGTCTTCCATCTCTCCATGACCTGTATGCCTCAAGGACCCGGGCGCGAGCAGGCCGAAGTGCAGGCGCCACCTCTCGCCATGGTCACGGACTGTTTGAGCCGCTTCCGTCTGGCAGGAGGCTACGATCCATCAGGACTAAAACCTCTCGCCTCTCTGCCGTCTGTCTCATGAACACTCTGTGATATCTACATATACCAGTCACTGTAATAGCATGTTGCACTGTTTATCCTGCTGCTAATTGTACGTATTATCTACCATCTATTACCTATGATGTGTTTTTATGTGCGTTTATGTTACACCTTATCACTGAAACAAGTTCCTAGTCAGTGAGCTGCGTTCAATGACAATGGCAATAAAAAAATCTTCTGATTCTGATTTTTTGTGTGAAACTGCAACATGACGAGTCACACAGTCGTCTGCTGATGTCACGCCCTTCACTGGGTTTGTGGTTCCTCACTTCCTGTTTTATTTTGGTAGATTCACCTCTTGTGTAATTTCTGCTTCCTGTTTGTGATCCTCTCCAGTTGTTTCCAGCTGTGTGTATTCAAGCCCTTCCCCTTTGTCGCAGTCGGTGGCCATTTTGAATTTGTGTTCATTGTTCTTGCCTTTTTCATTTTACCGTATATTTTTGTGTTTTGGCTTTATCTTTATTTTACTTTACTTTACAAATGTGGATTTGGATTTCTGTGTTCTGACCTTGGACCGGATTAAAGGAATTGTGTCTTCGGAGTCCTCCCTCCCTGTAGCCTAGGGTTAGGGTTAGGGTTAGGGTTAGGGTTAGCTGATAAAGACCACTGGGGTCTCTCTTCTGTCTCAGGCATGTATAAAACTCACTGTGTTCGTAAATCCATAAACAAAACGCTTAATCCCGCTCACAGATCTCATCCTCACTCTTCTCTCCTGCCATCTGGGAATGGGAGCATTAGGGTTGCAGCGACCAGACTGGTGTTCTCTTTTATTATTATTTATTTATTTTCTCCTCTGCTCCATTAGACTTCTAAGCCAGGAATAAACTCAGACTTTTACCGTCCACAAGTCAACGTCTTTGTTATTTATTATAAATAATATAAAAATAATCCATCCACCCATCCATTTTCTGTATAAAAATAATCATATAATAATAATATAATATAAAATAATTAATATTTATTATTAATTATATATTTTTAGAATTTTATTAAATTATATTGATATATTATATTATATTTATTTTATAATTTATAATTATATATATTAATTATTATTATATAATAATAATTATAAAAATAATATAAAAAAAATAATAATAAATAAAAAGATAATCATGCCTACTTATTCTTGCATGTCTCTTCTGTCTGCAACATTCCATTTTGTGGTGGCAATGTTTTGCATCATGAGCCTGTAGGGATTTTGATTTACTGTAATCATGGTGAAACCTCAAACAAGCCCTCACCTGTTGGTAATGTCACCTTTGGCATTCCATGAATATAATGAGGAAGACTGGAAATCCCACTTCCGACAAACTCCTACACCCGAAGAGGAGCGCCAGAGCTTTTTCCCACCAAAACTGATTCATAGAGGATTTATTGACAAAAAAAGTGAATCAGACAGTTAATCGTAAAAACTAATTCTGACCCATTGCAGGACTATCTGGAATTAGTCTGTCATAAACGTGCAGGAATTTTAAATCTATCTATAAAACCTAATAACGTTTTATTTGCTGGGTAAAAAAACACGACCTGAAACGTTCGTGACTCATAGAAGTGCTGAAAACATTTTTCATTATTTAGCCTACTTTTTTTTCTCCCAACAATAAATATTTCCAACTATCTGACCCAAGATAACCTTTTGTTTCATTTGAAACTTTTTAATCTGATTCCGTGTCGAGAACTTCCCAGTAATTTGTCTTTTCTCCTCGTTGGTGAGCTTTGAGCTGTCCTCCTTTGCTCCGGTCTGAGTCACCGCTCTGAGACCTTCAGAAACAAAAACAAACAAACAAACAAGCTAACGTAATACCAGGAAACGTTGGCGAAACTTCATGTGGCACTGACCTGTAAACCAGGATGTTTTCTTTTGGTTTGGGTAGTAAAACCACTCAAAATGTTAACTTTTGTGTCTGTGTTTGATGTAAATAGATGTTTTGTTGACACGCGTCGGTGGCCGGAGAATGAACTGGAGGTTTACACATGAGGTGGAGCAATGCTAACAGCTGCTCAGTGTTCTTATTTTTAGCCTAATGTGTACACTCTGTGTTGTGGAGCTGACAAAAGCAAATTTAACAGCTGGTTAATGATCAGTGGTGAAAACACAACATGTGCAGAATGTCTTCAGTTCTCTGTTCAAACTACAGTTGCACGAAAAGTATGTGAACCCTCTGGGATTATATGCATTTCTGCACAAACTGGTCATGAACAATAAACAATCACAGTCTGCTTAATTGAATAAAAAGCAGTTTAAGCAGACGTGATTGTCTATTGTTGTGACTTAGATGAAGATCAGATCACATTTTATGACCAGTTTGTGCAGAGATCCATAAAATTCCAAAGGGTTCACATCATTTTTCTTGCAACTGTAAACATTTCAGTTCCTGCTCAACTTTGTGAGAAAAATAATAAGAAAAAAAAATCAATTCTGGAAAATATTCAGCCAATTTTCACCAAGTTTAGACGAAAACACAATCCTGAAGGTTCGGCATTCTTCCATCATAGTTTGCTTTAATACAATTTATTTGGTGAAGGTTCTCAGTCATCAGGTCATGGTAATCCAAGGGGTTCAAATGAAGGCAACTGGACTTCTTTGGTTTCTTGAAGACGTTTCGCTTCTCATCCGAGGAGCTTTGTCAATTCTGACTGGAATATGGGAGGGTCGATCTTATAAACTGTAGCTGTCTATTGTTGCTCAACGAGCAGCATCTGCCTGTGAATGCCCCTCCTCCCTACCTCTTGATGAGTCGTTAGCCTCGTTAGCCTCTATTGTTTGTGAGTCGTTGTTTTGATTAGATGCAGGAGGGTGTGAACTGGACTGAAACTGTTTTGGAACTTGGTTCAAAGCTGCATTGTAGGTGCTGGAAAGGTGAAACCTGAGTCCTCCTCCTCTATTTAATGATGGTTTCTCCATTTTGACATAGATGGCTTCCTTCACTCCTCTCTCAAACCATCTATCTTCTCTGTCCAGAATGTGGACTTCTTTGTTGATTTCACAAAGGCCCAGTTGGGGTATCTGCAGTTTTGGAGCGCTTTCCTAACGTGTTTCTCTTCCTTTTGCTTTCCCTCAGTCTTTGTGGGGATATTCTCTGCCCGATGGTGTAAAGTCCTGTCAACAAAGAAGTCTAGAAAGGAATCCACAGCAGCAAACAGCAAAGAGAAGGACAACAGGCGCAGAGGTACCATCATCCCATATGTGGCAGGAGTCTCTGAGAAACTGAGAAGAATTTTCTCCAAACATAACATCCCTGTAAACTTTAAACCCAACAATACCCTCAAACAGAGGCTGGTCCATCCTAAAGACAAGACACCCAAACAGAAGCAGAGCGGCGTCGTATATGCAGTCCAATGCAGTGAGGACTGTCCAGAGCTTTACATAGGGGAAACTAAACAACAACTACACAAGCGCATGGCACAGCACAGGAGAGCCACCTCTTCAGGCCAAGACTCTGCAGTCCACCTACACCTGAAGGACAAGGGCCACACCTTTGAAGATGACAAAGTCCACATTCTGGACAGAGAAGATAGATGGTTTGAGAGAGGAGTGAAGGAAGCCATCTATGTCAAAATGGAGAAACCATCATTAAATAGAGGAGGAGGACTCAGGTTTCACCTTTCCAGCACCTACAATGCAGCTTTGAACCAAGTTCCAAAACAGTTTCAGTCCAGTTCACACCCTCCTGCATCTAATCAAAACAACGACTCACAAACAATAGAGGCTAACGAGGCTAACGACTCATCAAGAGGTAGGGAGGAGGGGCATTCACAGGCAGATGCTGCTCGTTGAGCAACAATAGACAGCTACAGTTTATAAGATCGACCCTCCCATATTCCAGTCAGAATTGACAAAGCTCCTCGGATGAGAAGCGAAACGTCTTCAAGAAACCAAAGAAGTCCAGTTGCCTTCATTTGAACCCCTTGGATTACCATGACCTGGATGACTGAGAACCTTCACCAGCATA
>SSNS01000692.1:31391-47772 GCA_006937985.1 Aphyosemion australe | reverse complement strand
CCCCCCACTAAATATACTAAACCAGCAATCCTGATCAGATAAAATCACCGACACCAAAAAAGAAAAAGAGTCAAATAAATTAAGAACTGAAGGAACAGGGAGTCGTTTTATAAAGATTCTTAAAGCAAACAGAAATATCAGCTTCTTCATCAAGTGGAAATCAGTTCCAGGAAAATATCCCAGCTCCCCTTTAACCGTCCACTCCGGAGCGGCTTCAGAGAACGGAGGGATGAACCGGATCAAACGAAAAACAAATTTGACAGATTTATTAGTTATTAGCATTTCTGAGGACATCTTCTAGGTTTTCTCACTAACACACACACACACACACACACACACACACGCAGACAGGACAAGGTACTGAATGTAATGACCAGCTGTTTTTAGTGGGATTCCTCTGAAAGAGGGAGTCTGTCTGTGAGACTTCTGAGTACCGGATCAGATGCCCGGATGTGGAAAACAGATTTCACATGGAAAGTTTTCTTTGAGGGCTGAATCCAAACAGATTTTTGACCTTTGCTGCCCAAAAATGACAAATATATTGTTTTTTATCTGAAATTCTCCCATAAAAATAGGCTGTAAAAGAACAACGAGCACATTATCAGTTAATAATTATTATTATGAATTAATAGAATTTTGTCTCATTTATTCATATTAGATAAATATTAATAAGAACCATTAATAAAGCAGATGACTGATCAGCTACTAACTAGTCATTAAAATGGATTAAGAAAATCTTCATGTTGTTTAAATAATATTTTAAATTAAATTCTTGCATGTCTTTAAAACTGTAACCCTTTAACTTCCACATTGAAATAGTAATCAATACTTTTTTATTATTCATTTGGGGCAGAAAAGAATTATAATATTATGTAAGTAATAATGTCAATCAATATCGATATAATATTTAATAATAATAATAATAATAATAATAATAATAATAATAATAATAATAATAACAATAATGATAATGATAATAATAACAATAATAATAATGATAATAATAATAATAATATTAATAATAATAATAAGAAGAAGAAGAATAACAATAATAATAATAATAATAATGATAATAATAACAACAATAATAATAATAATGATAATGATAACGACAATGATAATAATAATGATAATGATAATGATAATAATAGGAATTTTTGGTTTGAATGCTATATAGTTTTTAGAGCTTTTTTGTCAGTAATTTATTTAATGTTTTAATTTTAGGTGGCACGGCGTCTTTTTCCATGCAGTTGACCAAGTTTGTGATGAAACTAATAAACGTTAAAGGAGACGTACCAGGACAGTTTTTAAACGTCACACAGCAAATTTAAAATGGTTATTTTGGTCCAATTTAACACTTAGAATAGTTCATTTAACACTCTAAAGAGTTATATAGTTGATATGTAACACTGACATGAGAGTCAAACCCGAAGTGTTTCCTAATCAACTCTGTAGGAGTCACTTTGGACAAAATAACTCCTGAAAAGCTAACTCTGAACTCCCACAGCGGCTATAAGACCTGCAGAGTTAATTCACAGACTCCACCCCTTTATTCTAAAAGTTGGACTGGTAGCGACCGATTGGCTGCAGGAGCTGCAGTGAGTGAGGTGCATTGTGGGTAGTCAAGTTTTTAGTTAGTTTGTTCTGTTTTGGGATGTTTATGTATGTTTATTTTGGGGGGTTGTGTTGTTTTTAATTATTACTTTGTTCACTGTTCTAAATGTGGCGTTACTTGTTGGTATCTTAAGCGGTTCCATGGTGATTTCCCTTATTGTGATGTCACAAATGGGAACTTTTTGAAAGGGCTTGTTTTAGGCTCATAAAACCAAACACTGACAGAAAACAGATGGACGGATGTTACTCATGTTTGGAGTTTTCGTAGCGGCAGTAGCGACCCGCACACAGCACTAAAGGTGCAAAAGTGAATTTAGCGTAATATGTCTGCTTTAAGCTTTGTTTTTATTAATACATATCTGCTCAAATTACAATGATCAGACAAATGAAGATGGAATGTTTTAGTTGTATTGATAACCCGCGCAGAGTTTAAGGATCCATGCAGAATAATGATAAAGACGGTATAATAAGTTATGTAATGCCAGGCCTGCATATGATGAAGTTTGCTATTGTTGCACTTTTCTGTTTTACTTGTGCATGGGGGTTTGCATGGCCTCCCAGCATGTGTAATCATTTTGAAAAGGACTGAATCCTTTTATAGAACAACACAGCCTAACATTATCCAAAACCGCTGCTGTTTTGTTATTTCACCGTTCTTCTGTCATGTTTCGTTTCAGATCCTCTGACATCCTTTCATTCCGCATCATAAAACAAGCAAATCTTAGATAAGCAAGTTGCAGCTCGCCATCTGGGAGACAGTCTCACTTCAGCTTTATTGTGCAGCTGACAGCACATCCCACCTACTTTCAGTAATGTAATTAAAGTGAGACAATATTATCTCCTTCCCATCAGTCCACTTTTATCAGTGTCTATAAAAAGTCAAAGTGTGATTATGTGTTCCTCTAAAAGGATAAAGGAGCTGCTGAGGATGTGAAAAAGGCCGCCGATGTGCAGCTGAAGGTCAGAGGGTCTCAGGTTTCCTTCTGTGCATGGTCTCCATGCTTATGCATGGACTCATGAGTCACTTGACAACCTGTAATAAAGTATAGCTGCACCTCTTTTAGAATACAGCAGGACTTATTATTCTGAATATATTCTTAGGTTCTGTTTTGCACCTGGAATATTTCTGCTTCTGTTTAATTTAAATCAAGTTTAATCAAGTCTAAGAACAAAAAAAACTCACGTTATTCAAACTAGCATGACTTTGTAGTCTTTGTGTCATCAGACGTTTGTTTGTGTTTAGGTAAAGAAGATTTATTTTCCTTTACAGAGAGCTAGAGTGATTTTTTACTGACTGGGTTTGTTGACTAAAACGACTCATTTAAAGGTCAACTTTACTCATATTTTTAATGCATCTGCAGTGGTCTCTAGTAGGGATGAATGCCTTGTAAGTCGTACTCTGGTGAAAAAAGAAACTGTTTGAGGACGTAGAATTCAGCCAAAAGAGAAAGTAGCTTCAGACGACAGGATCTGGAGTCTTATTCCTCTCCTCTGACCCACTGTGCAAAGACCTAGTTGGGACGTCCTACAGACATGTTCTGGACCGACAGATTCTATATAGACAAGATCTGAACGTCCATGCGACGTTGACTGTTTGCAAGGGATTGGCTAACAGCAACACGACTCTACCACTGACTCTGTTTGCTCTGCAACGTTGATGTTTTATCTCCACCAATAACACAAGCCTGGAGGAGTTCTGCTGTGTGGTGGAGCTGCTAATGCTAACGGTTAGCTTCTACTAGCCGAGACCACAGACATATATACATAGACGCCTCGTGGACTGGCGCTGCCTATTGGAGCCGCCGTAGTGGCCGGCCGCCATCTTAAATAGGTCTCCAATCACACCCAGTGCATTCGTTTCTACCGAGGAAGGTGCTTACCCAGCTAAAAAACACATTTTATCACTAAATCAGACACATGGTATGGCATGATAATTAAAATATAAATATAATTAAACAAAATAAATGAAAAAAAGTTAAAATATAAAATCCCATCAGGTAGGCTAGAAAAGTCAATAGTCATCCCTTATGATCTGTTTCAATAGTACGCCGGTTTTTGCAACCGTAGCCTGCACAAAAACGGGCATAGTTGCTCACCCTGCGTTGACTTTGGAGAGTGAGGAGACCCAATATGGCGGCGATGCTGTTACGCTCTCCAGCACCCAATGGGGCGTCTACGTATTCATGTCTATGGCCGAGACGTTCTCTGCTGTTTCCTGGACGCTAAACAACAACAGCCTTCCCCGTCGTGAGTCAAGATGGGTGAGTCCATGATTGTTAAGTGACAGTGTGACGTAGATCTGTCAGGATTTTCTAATCTATGTCTATTTTCTATCAGAAGCTAATGCAGGAGATAGGGGTAGGAGACTATTTTCATGTTCATCCTGCATGAAAAACTCAGAGTGACTGAAAAATATAAACAATAACGAGCCCCCATCCATTTATGTGGAAAATAAACAAGAAAAATGTTCTAAATATTTAGAATAAAGTTTGATTTGCAGATAAATGAGGTGGGGGTGGGGGTGCTTTTGTATTTCTAAGCAGGGCTAGAAAAGCTTTGGATGAGCTATCAGAGCTTTTTATCATTCGGCAATAATTCCCCAGCCTTGCCACGGCTTGTTCTCCCACATTTACCGTCTCCCTCCTCCCTCCTCCTCTGTGCCTCTCTGTGATTGGCTGGCAGAGCCGATGACACGTTAGAGGCAGGGGGGCGGTGGGACTATAAACGCTCTGCTGCAGCTCTGCTCAGACACAGAATAAACGGATATTTAAGCACAACCTGACAGACGCCACCGTCTCCAACCTGCTGCTATGTGTAAAGGACTGGCAACGCTGCCCACCTGCTGCTTGGAAAGGTAAATCCAGCTCCACAAAAACCTGCATCGGCTCTTAAATCACATAAAATCAGCTTTGCATCTATGTCTGAGTAAATTATATCAAGCTTTGACTTGTGCTGCATTGATTTTTTTGTTTAAGACACATCTAAGCAGTTTTTTCTTTCTTTCTCCAGGGCCAAGGAGCTGAAAGAGAGGCTGGGAAGCATTCTGCAGAAGCCCAACTGGACTCTAGCCTGTTGCAAAATAGGAAAAAATAAGTAAGCATCACACAAAAGTCAACAGTTTCCCCATTTATTCACTCTGATGCTTTTCCAGATTCCATCTAAACGTGTTTTTGTGTTTTCAGGCCGACGCTGGAGGAATGCCTCCGGTGGAAAGAATCCTTTGAGAAGCTCCTCTCCAGTAAATGTAAGTTAACCTTCAGATCTGAGCTTCTCCACCATTTCCAGTAAAAGGCCCACATTTCCACGGCGATTATATCTGATTACTAATTGAATTTCCTCTCTCTGCAGATGGACTGTGTGCCTTCACAGCCTTCCTGGTCTCTGAGTTTAGCGAGGAGAACGTTGCGTTCTACTTTGCCTGCGAGGATTACAGGAAAACCAAGTGTCCTGCTAAACTACCCGCTAAAGCCCAGAAGATCTACAACGAGTTCATCGGCAGCGAGGCTCCCAGGGAGGTGAGGAGATGCCGAATCAGAGAATCAGATGCTTAAAAGTCTCTCTAACTTTCCTAAAAGAACCTCAAACTGACTTTTTGTCTTTTCCTGCAGATAAATATTGACCATGAGACCCGTGACATCACCAAAGCCAACATGCAGGAGCCCTCACCGTCTTGTTTTGACCTGGCCCAGCACAGGATCTACATGCTGATGGCCAAAGACTGCTACCCCCGTTTTCTCCACTCTCCAGCCTACAGGAGCCTACTGTGCCAAGCCAAACCACGTGCCAGGGCCATCAAGCTGCCCCAGCAAGAGAAGAAGGTGTGAAAAGACGAAGTGGGCGTTAGATTTGGAAACCAAGCCAGGCATTTGTTGCTGCACGGTGAAGGGAAGCTGGTGCTGAGATGAGCGCAGACGCAGAGAGCTGCGCTGGATGCTTCTGTTCTGCAGAAGCTGTTTGCTCAAAGACACGAGGAGGCTGAAAGGGAAGGAAACTGGAGGCAACTCTGCTGCCGTGAGCGGGACTGATGTGCCAACAGAGACGGAGTTCGTCTGAACTAAACAGACAGAAAGACAATCCAAACTTAGGAGAATGAGGAGCTGGAGAAGCACTTTCCTTTGCCATTAGGCAGACTTTTTTAGCTGTCATGTGCAATGTTCTACTTTAAAAATGTGGGATTTATGAATTTGTATTTATTTGTATTTATTTGCTTGTAATGTGTTTGTTGTATTTTTACAAAAAAAAGTTGAAAAATGTGCAATTTCATCCTATTTATACCAGTGTTTTCCTTCTTTTTTATATCCGACGGTCGTTTTAATTAATGTTTGAAAAATAAAATGAAAACATGAAATGTGAACGTTGTCTTTATTGACCCAAACCATCCTTCAGGAGTGTCTCTATGGGGGCAAAACACGCAGTTGCTTAGCAGAGCTAAATATTTAACACAAAGGGACGATCGATGACGCGGGCCGCCGTTACCGCCCACATCTTTGCTCCGGTGACACAGATGAAGCATCGATTGAAAACAATCGCTCCTGTTTATCATTCACAGCATCACCGGATAGAAGCATGACAATCACATTATTTGCTGTCTTTTATGAGGCTTTTTGTTGCTGCTGTGTTGTGCAAAAACTGTGGTTCTCCCAGGAAACGGCGTCGGTGTCATAAAGGACGCAGACGGCGGCGCGTTGGCCCTGTGTTGAATAAATAAGGAGCTTTCGGGCGGTCAGGAAGCCCAGAGGATGATGTGGCAGCGCTAACGTAACGGGATGAGCTGTAAAACTTTATTATTGCCATGCATATCGTTTGCATCAACGCTGTGCAATAAATGACAGCAAAGTAGACTTTCTACCAGGCTAAAGCTACGTCCTGCAAAAAAAGATAAAAAGTAATCCAACAAAATCTAAAGTTTGTGTCCGAGCTTTTTTCCAGGATGCGTGTTGTCAGTATTATGGCAGATTTCAACTGCAGGATGAGCAGAAAATGTGGCTGAATGTCAGGTTTGTGTATTCAGATGTCATCAGTGCAGAGTGGAGCCATTATTAGTGGACAGCAGCTGGCCCACAGGCCTGATCCATATGCACAGCTCATAATACCACGATAGTAACCCTCTGACATTTCTGCCTGCAGCTGCACACAGCAGCCTCGGGTTTCTGCAGAACATGCACACTTTAGTTTCTACAGACCTTTCCGTTTGTAAAAGACACAGTGGAGGGTTAGGGTTAGGGTTAGGGTTATTGTTTTAGTGTCATCAGGGAGGAGTTGTTCTGTTTTTAACCATAAACTGATGATGTTTCAGGATTTTTCCAGAAAAATGAAGAAGACTAAACTTTATTGATCAAACTAAAAGGCAGCAGGGCAACAACTTTACCTAAATTAAATTTAAATACTTTTAAGGAGATTCCAGCTCCTTCCATTGGTGGTTTAAACAATCATCATATCTGCTCTAATAAGTCTCAAACGTTAGTGTATTACAACCAATTTCACTTAGTTTTAAGCACTTGATTCAGTCTTTAATCAACTGTAAAACCCTGACGATACCAGTTTATAATTTAAGCTTTTCCCAGGATTTCAAGCACCTTCAAGGACCAGAAACTTAAAAGCAAGAGACAACTGAGGAATGAAGCATGTAGTGGGGTCAGGGGTGAATAAGGCTAGGTACAATGTTCTGGGAAATTTGCAGCTGCACTAACAAATATTCCTCTTTTACGGTTTAATGATCTGATCCTGGAAAAAGAAAAATACGATGGGAGTCAGTTTAAGGTGCATCAGTAGTAATAAACCGTGAGCTGTTTGGAGCCTGAAGAGCTAATTCATTCAGCTGAGCCAAAAGCAGCTGCAGTTTTCACCTCTAACAGGAAGATTTGATGAAGCTAGGGAGTATATGTACAGGGACAGGTGATTCCTGACACGGGAAGCAGGTGAGCACCACAGACATATATAGGTGGACTGGCGCTGCCTATTGGAGCTGCCGTAGTGGCCGGCCGCCATCTTAGATGGGTCTCCATTCACCCCCAGCTAAAAAACACATTTTATCAAACTTTTTCACTAATTCAGACACATGGTATGGCATGATAATTAAAGTACAAATATAATTAAACAAAATAAATTAAAATATAAAATCCCATCAGGCAGGCCAGAAACGTCAATAGTAATCCCTCATGATCTGTTTCACTAATACACCGGTTGTTGCAACTGTAGGCTGCACAAAAACAGCCATAGTTGCCCACTCTGCATTGACTTTGGAGAGTGAGGAGACCCATCCAATATGGCGGCGACGCTGTTACGCTCCCCAGCGCCCAAAGGGTAGTCTACGTATTCATGTCTATGGTGAGCACACAGACGTTTGTTTCATAAAAAAATGGCGCCACTTTGCTGCAAAGGGAGGCGGCATCAGGGAGCCTGTGGTGGTAATGTGGCGTGATCATGTTTTTTTCACCAAAGATAAAGCGATGGCGGTATAAAGGGAGTGTGGGGGTGGTCTCTGCGCTGTCGCGGAATTCCTTTTAGCTCAGACGTAACTCGTTTTTGTTTTTTTCCTGATTGAAGCCACGCTCCATACGTTTTTTCACGAGCCGCTCCAAAAGGTGGCTGTAGCTCACAGTCCCCGTGATCGGTGCTCCGGCTCTAACGGCCAGAAGCTCTCGGATCTCTGCGTCGCTCCAATTTGCATCTCAGCTGATTCTGTTTACAAACGTGAAGCCCGTGTTTACTTGCATTTTGAATAATGTTTCCGGCCTGGGCTCAGCAGACATTCCACATGAGATCATCACCCTCCTCCGGCATTGCTGTAATATTACTATCAAGCTTGGCGGCATGAATGCCACAACAGCCTGCATCGCCACGCAGCTTTCGTAAGACACACCATGGCGGCAGCATTGCCCTGATTTGCCACCATGGTGCCTCCTTTGAAAGTGGCTAGAGAAACACGTGATGATGAGCAGGAGCTAATAAACTCAGAGCAGACCAAAAAGTCAAATCCAAAGAACAAAAGGAGGTTCAATGAAAAGAAACAATTTTTAAAAAAAGAGCGTAACCAATTAGGATGTGGAAATAATAAACAAAAGGAGATCTCCATCAGAGAAAAACAGAAACTAGTCACTGTCCTGCACCCTCACTAACCTCATTCCCATGACTATTGTCTAAGCACCACCCTGTGTCACACTTGAGGACCACGCTATGCTAGCTTAACGCTTAACGCTGATGCCAGAGTAGCTAGTCCTGTGGACCCGTGTCACATCAAAGCTGTGTGGCTAAAACCTCAGTGGTCACGGTCAGAACAATGTTTAAATGCTAGCTTCACTGAGAAACCGTTTTTTTACTTGTTCTTTTTCAAATATCAGTCTGAGTTTAACATGCAGGCTAAATGTGAAAATAGTCTTCTACCCCTATTTCCTGCATTAGCCGCCTACAGAAAGTAGACAGGGAAACAATCGGATGTAAATTTTGCACATCACATTGTTAAAGTAGCTTTCATAGACTCAGCCATCTTGGCTCACGATTAGCATCCAGGAGAGAGCAGAACGCGTCTCAGCTAGTAGAAGCTAACTGTTAGCATTAGCAACTCCACCACACAGCAGAACTCCTCCAGGCTTGTGTTATTAGTGGAGATAAAACATCAACGTTGCAGAGCAAACAGAGTCAGTGGTAGAGTCGTGTTGCTGTTAGCCAATCAGAGGAGAGATGTCCACATATCAGGAAGTAAGACTCCAGATCGTGTCGTCTGAAGCTCAACTCTGCTCTGGCTCACTTCTAGTTCCAGAAACAGGAGCGCCAGAGCATTTTTTCCCCACAGAGATTGCGTAACAAGGCGTTCATTTAGACTAGAGACCACTGCAGATGTGTTGAAAACATGAGTGAACTTGGTTTTTAAGTCAATATCCGCTCAAAAAACCATTAAGGCTACCTTCAGGGTAGGAAATATTCAGGGTGCTTTTGCAGAGATTATTTACTGTTTCTCTACTGTTGTTATTTCAAAGCATTACAGTTAATAACCCCTACAGCACAACGGTTAGATAATTATGTAACACAGCTCATCACTACTCTGGAAGACATTTGTGTTGTTAAATCACTTCCTCCTGTGGAATCCTGAATAGTTTTGTCTTTATTTCCCGGAGTTGAAGGATTTTTTTCCTCTGCTGCCACACCTCAGTGGAAATTAATTCAGTGAGGCTCAAAGCGTGTTTCGGGAAACTCTAGACCTAAACCACAAACCTTGTGTAAGCAGATTTCAGCGTGTTTTCCCTGAACACAGGAAAAAAATGCTTTCCTTTGCTGAAGTCAGAGCTCTAGTCCTTTTACCAGTCTGAACCTGTCTGAAAACGGGCTAATTAATAAAGACATTTAATTTTAACTCACGCTAAAGGTGAAGACGTCGGTCTTTAAACCATCTAGACATTAAAACAAACGCGTTAATACTCTATTAGCTGTGTGGTGAGTTCTAGTTTTAATTGTTTCTGTTACATATAAAGCTAAAATTACTCTTGTGCTCTAAGCTAACGCTCAGCTGATGTGACTCTTTCAGACAACAAACGGCGACATGGAGCTGAACCACAATAACCGACTGTTCTCCTCTCATGACCAAACGCAGAAATAGCAACAGTTGTTTTTATAAAGTTGTATTTTTGCACCAAACAGCCTGCAGTCTTCATAAAGTTCTAAAATGTCATGAAGGCTTTCACACGTTGGCCCCCCCAGAGCAGGAAATGCCCTGGATGACATGCAGGAGTTTGCCTGAGCTAATAGTGAGCTCACAGCGACACCTAGTGGTCAAGGATGATAACTGCTGGTAGAAAATGTGACCAGGGGTGAAAAGAAGTGAGAACACATTTTTCAGATCTGTTGAGTTATTTTTCATCTTCTCACATTTAATCTCACCTTTCTCTAGTAGAAGAAGAAGAAACAATCTTTTATATAGCGCCTCTCAAGATAAAAATCATGAAGCAAAAGTAATCAGTGGATCCAGGCAGAAACAGCAGCATGAAGAGAAGGTAGTGATGAAGAATCAACAGGAGGTCCCACCAAAGCCACCTGAACAGGTGAGATTTTAAAGGAGACCACTGAGTCCACTGATCTCAGGCTCAGGGAGAGAGAGTTGGTTTAGTTAGTATTAATAGTGGTTCAAACACAGTTCTTCATTTTCATTAATACTATTATTAAAATGAATAGTTAGGGGCTCCACCTGCTCAGCAGGAACAAAGGAGAACGTCTGAATAGCAAATATATATATATATATATATATATATATATACACACACACACACACACACACAAGAAAACATCCTACACAAGCTGAAGTAGCCAGTTGAGGTGGCTCGGGCATCTGGTTAGGATGCCTCCTGGACGCCTCCCTGGTGAGGTTTTCCGGGCACGTCCAACCGGGAGGAGACCCAGAGGAAGACCCAGGACACACTGGAGGGACTATGTCTCTCATCTGGCCAGGAAACGCCTTGGGATTCCCCCGGAGGAGCTGGCCCAAGTGGCTGGGGAGAGGGAAGTCTGGGCCTCCCTCCTTAGGCTGCTGCCCCCACGACTTGACTCCGGATAAGCGGAAGAAAATGGATGAATGTGTATATATATATATATATATATATATATATATATATATATATATATACATACACACACACCTTAATGGTGTGAATGCAGTCAGAATTTAACCTGATGGCTACAAATTAGTAAATTAGAGTGACATGATTGTTAAAAAGTACGCTGCTTTTAATTTTGGGTTAATGTGAATGTCAAGCTTTTTAATATTTATTTAATATAGCACATTAAAAGCAACAGAACTAAAATGTTTTACAGTTCAGTCACACAAAGTTAAAAACAGCAAACCAAAGTAATCAAACATGAGAACATTTTAAAAGAGTCATCACATAACACCGTGGATATCTACGTCCTATTATAGTCTTTTAGACCATCCATCCATTTTCTGTAAGCGCTTATCCGAGCCGGGTCGCGGGGGGCTGGTGCCTATCTCCAGCAGACATCGGGCAAACAGGCGGGGTACACACAGTCTTTTAGACCATTAAAATAAATTATATTGAAAAAATAAATTAAAAATGTGATTTTTTGATCCTTTATTGTGAAGGACATATTTTCTTGCGAGATCACACGCGACATTTCAGCTGTCTCGGACGAGCGCAGGACTGAGGGGCGCGTTGATTGGTGGAAGGAAGCAGCTTCAGCGTCTCGCTCCAAAATAACAAAAGTTATAACTGAACCCGACCTGGCAGTGACCTACGGGATCTAACAGTACGAGCCCGGGCCTCGCCTCGTGCTTAATGGCGTCCTCGCTTGTTGTTGAGTTGGGACAAAGCAAGCTAACAGCCAGGCATCGGCTCTTATGCTGTTGTGAAGATGGAATACACAAACCGATCAGAGTTTGTTTCCCATAACACGGATTATAACATGAGTCGTCAACGGTGAGACATCATTTATGCGTTTCACGTTATGAAATGAGCTTTGTTGTGCTGGTTTGTTCGCTGCTGGTTCATATTTGTTTATATTCGACCTTTGTGACGACATATAGGCTACTCTTGTTTTGGAGTGCGCGTGCTCGTGGGGTGCATGTGAGCTGGTTGAAGAAGGCAAGATTAAACAAACGCGTCAATGTTAAATGTCGGCTTCTCAGCCAGTGAAAAATCATTAGGAAACCATTATAGACATGTTTTTAAGTGGAAAAGTGAAGATTTCAGGTGACGACTCCTTTAAATAAACTCTTGCTCAGGCTCAAAGCCACTGAGGAAAAAGATAAAAAAGAGTTTCAGAGGTGGAAATGTCAACTGTTCCTGTGGTTAAGGCTGAGTTAAGCTTTTTGTTAACTTTTATCATTTAAATACAGTTTCTACATTTACTGTGTTGTTGAGATGTAATGTGGATGCACATGCTCCACAATAGGTTTAAGAGTTCTAGCCAAGCAACCTTCACTAACCCTATTTAACTATTTTTTTTACTCAAAACAAGAAATTTTGGATCATATTTAAGAATATTTACCTTATTTTAAGTCCTGCTATTTTTCTAGAGATGTTTTTTTTTTTTTACTTTTTAGACTAAAATAAGACAAAATGCCTAAAAAATTTGTTGTTTTTTTTACTTTCTTAGAAATCAGTTTATCAGTGTGTAGCTTTATTGTCTGGACAAGAACCGGGCCAGAGTTTTCCATTTATTGAATCACCTGCTGATTAAAATCAGGTGAGTAGGAGCAGAGAAACAACTAAAACATGCTGGATAGAAGTCGTCCATAGGGTCGGGCACCCCTGCCCTATAGCAGTGTAGCTAGCCCATCATTCATCTAACATCATCTGCATGCAGCAGCATGACTCAACCTACATGGTTTGTTTAGCAGAAACTGCAAAGAGGCGTCTTCTGCTCTGCTGGGATAGTGATGATGAACTCTGAGTGGATCCCAGTTTCATTAAGCAGGTCTGACTTTGTTCTCCAAACGCACAAAAAAGGTAAGATAATATTATTTATCATCCACATAGGGGGGGAAATCTTCCTTATTCTTTTAATTCTCAGCAGCCCTAATATGCATATGTCATATGAACCTCATAATATTGCATTTAAAGATATTCCAAGCTATTAGAAAACAAACCACATTCAGGTACAGGTCCGATTTATTATTATAGAAAAAGAATAACATAAGGAAGCAGCTTCTCTGAATTTCTGACCTTGATCAGTTTCTCTTATGAAGGTAGATTTGAAATAAATTCACAATCTGCCAAAAGTTTTAACTTAAATTTAGTTTATTTATACTGAAGAAGCCCTGATTTAAAATGTTTTCCTCACTAGGGGGCAGCAGAGAGCTGTGAATCAACTCATCCATGCATTCCTCATTTATTCTCTACGTTCGTCTTTTTCTGACTTTTACTCAAATCTTCAGCTGTAAAGTTAGAAGTTATGAGAACAAAAGGTGGGAGGATAAAGGTGCAAACTATGAGATCAAAACAGAAATAATCTGTAATTGGACATGATATGATGGAAATGGAAATCCATCAGTCTCTAAAACATGAAGATGTTTTGGTCTAAAAGAGAAGAAATGAGCCTAAAAGACATGAGAGTTATAAACAGATACATGTGTGCATGGGTGTGTTTAGCCCATTTCTGGGGGTGCTGAAGCACCCCTAACCCCAGCAACCCTAAAATTTGAGAAAACCTTTATTTTTACTGTGTTTTTTAAAGACACTAACAAAATATAAAAACCATGTGTGCTTGGTTGAAATGTTTTTAACAATAAAAACACAGCAACCCCCCGCCTCAAAAATGGTTTGATCCGGCTCACCTTGGCCAGACTCGGCTCTTAGCACAGAGAGATGTGCTGCCCTCGTGAGTGTCTGATAAGCTGTAGTTATCCCTACTTCACACTGGAAGCATCAGCGGTGCGGAACGGGAGAGGAACGTCGCTGCTTCAAATAGAATCCATTATGGTCTGTGGGGGTGATTCAAACCAGCCGCGATGCGGAAATTTTCAGGCGTGTCCCAGAAGCGGCGCTAAAGATAAGATCGGGTTGTTTTTTTTTTTGGCCACGAGCTTCTTCTGGAATGCGTCAATTTCCGCAGTTAACATAGGGCTAGACAGGAAATCACATGCCGTTTCAGTGTAAAATGTCTGGTAATGTTCAAAAAAAAAGTCTATTGCAGTGATGCGATTTCATATCTATGTAGATTACGTCTATACGTGTGACCTCACGGCTTATTTACTTACCGCATCGTTTGAGAAGTGCAGCGTTGTGTTTTTCATGGCTTTAATCCTGGCAGTGGAGAGGAACATTATATACTGTATGACATCAAACAGTGATGTCATACGTGATTTCCTTCTTTTTGGTTTAATGGCGGATGGCATAACTAAACCGTGACCTTTGAAGTCTCGAGGGATCTTGTGACCTCGCGAGTCCAGCAAGGAGCGCGGCGGAGAAGCGGCGGAGAAGCGGCTGAGATACTCCCGGTGTGCACTGGCACTTGGCGAAACTCGCGGGTAAACCGTTCGGCTGCCATTCCGCAACGCTGATGTTTCCAGTGTGAAGTAGGGGTTATGGAGACCAGATTTCCTGCAAATTGAGACACTGGCCCAACATTGTTGAGTCTCCCGTTTCCTGTTTATATCCTGCACAAACTGATTGTGTGGTAAAAGCAGTGGCTGTCAATCAACGTAGGAGGCGGGACTTTAACACAGGTCCATCAAAACCATCAAAACAAAAGGAACAAACCTGGACTAGCTATCTCGCCATTAACAGCAGTCCTTAAAACATCTTTATCTGATTTGTAAAATTAAAATAAATATTTCAGCCTTTTATTTATTTAGGCCTATTTATGTTGCATCTGGTCCAGCGCAAAAACTACAAGACTCTTCAGACCCAGACTAGATTATTCTACACTAAGAGCAGAATCCGTAAAACATTGTTTGGCATTTGTGAAAGAAGTGTTTTGCTTTTCTTTCACAAATGTGAAATTGTGTTAAAATGTACAAACCAGATATTGTTCTCGTGTCTGAGGCTACTAAACAAGTTTCCTGGGAAGATTCGCTTGGAGGAAGATCTCCAAGTATGCGGGACTGGTTAGTGTTTGTGCAGATCCATGGCTCGAGCGTTGTGTTTCCTTGGCATCGAGGGTGAGCGTAAGAGACTCATCCATCCTCAGCACCACTGAAGGCCTCCAGATGGCTGTGGCTCAAGAGAGGAGAACCGTGGAGATGTTGTAGCAGCAGGTCAGCTATCTGGACACAGGTATGTTCAACCATAGCTGGGTCACCAGAAAGAGAGTGTTGAAACATCCAATGACTCCAGAAAAACATCACTGATGTGTCCAGAGGACTACAAAACTGTGAAATGACTCTTGCCTGAAGGTGCAGCTCTCTGGGTGCTCAGCACCCCTGAATCGCCCCTGCATGTGTGGGTTCCATCATGTATTTTGGCTGAACTGAACCCGTGGCCCAGAGATTAAAATAAGTGCTGCACATGGAGGCCACACAGAGTCCCCCGTGGACGACCACGGACGCAGGGCGGCCCTCATGGTGGCCATAAAAACGGGAGCAGATCTGGATCAGATGACCCAGTGTGCACATTCCTCCTGGTCTCCCTCAGGGCCGGACATGCGCTGTGCAGACGCACCTCAGCGTGGCCCCAACTTCCAAGGAGGCTTGTCCCTCAGCACATCCCGAGTCCGACGTAGGTGGCACCAAAGGAATCCGGGATTAGAGAAGCGGTCCCTCAGAAGGATCCGCTCCACCTCATGGATGAGAATCACCGTTGGCTGTTAAATACTAAAATGCTTTCATCTCTTCTATCAGTTAAAAACGTGACTAGTTTCCACAGAAGAGCGAGAAATGAAAAGAACAAATTGGGCGGGGGGGTTTCCATGGTAACTGACCATATTAGATGAGTGGGCGAGAGGAGAGGGAGATGAGAATGAAGGGATGTGACAGCAGCAACATCTTGCTGCAGCGTGGGAAATCTCCTGGTGTGAGTCCCTGGTGAAAAGACGAGACTGTTCAGTTCTTCAGGGTTCACATCCTCCTCTTGTCCTCGCAGGATCACGCTCGGCTCGGGCCTGGAGGAGAGGCAGAAAAGAGCCGGTCTGCACAAATACTTCATCTTGGTGCCTTATTTTTAGATGAATGTGGTGTTGTTGATGAAGGAACCACATGACAGGACAGTTTGTGTTTCTGTGTGACTGACATGTTCCTGTAAAAATCGCCTGATGTGCAGCTTAAACAGATGGATTTGAGTCGATTCAAGAATCTAATGAGGATATTTTAGAGAATTTACAGTTT
>SSNS01000692.1:0-15247 GCA_006937985.1 Aphyosemion australe | reverse complement strand
CAGTGGCGGCTCGTCCATAGGGGGCGCTAGGGCGCCGCCCCACCACTCACAGGAAGGAGAAGAAGAAGATAGGAATCACAAAATATATTTAAAAAAACATAAAAAGTAAACTAAACGATCTATACACACCATATGGACTAAGTGCTGTGTGTAATCTGTGTTTAATAATGTTCTTTTTACTTTTAACACGGCCGAATCGTCGACGTACTTGTCACGTGTCCTCTCGCGGGCGCAGCAATCTTTACCATTGACTTAATATGGGCTAACTGGCGCATGTGCAGTGGGTCCCCAAACCGTCCACAACGAGAAAGAATAGGAGAGCGGTTGGTCGCATCTTTTAGCGATCGTCGCCGCCTCACCGGGTGAATTCTGCTCAGACCAGGGGGAGGAGATCGCTGATTGGTCAGGTTGTTCACCCCGCCCTGAGGGGAAAACTTTCCACAGGCTAGCGCGTCGTGCTAGTTCAGTTTGTTGTTGTAGCTGCTGCCGCGCACACCTCGACTATGGAGAAAACAAATACAGTTGCGTCTTTGAAAAGCGATCCGTTTAGTAGGAGGACACAACAGGACAAACTTGGCCTTAAAGAGCTTGGACCCGACCAGCCGGACATTAAAATAAAGCAACAAACGCAGGACAGAGGGAGAAGTTACACAAGGATATTTTCCCAGCAAAACAATGCCAGCAAACAGTCTGATCAGCTCAGGATGTAGAACTTCACGAACCGAGTGGATTGTTTTTACTACACCACACGAATTATGGCCATAACCTGCAGGTAAGTCTCATTTTAGCTTTTGGCTTCAGGAAATTAGCATGCTGCCTCGTTAGCGGCTAGCACCGCTCCATACGGTTTGAACTAAGAGTGTTACTTCTATTCTTCTTGCTTTAATATAAACGCCTGCTTCTGTGAATATCTTGCGTTGTGTCACTGTGTGTTTTTCTGGATACGTGTAGCGTCTATTTTACGGCCTCACGTTTTTTTACAGCTTATTGGGTGTTGGTAGAAAGTGGATTCTATTGATTAGATTAGCCTACTCCCCTTAAGCGTGTGTGCAGTTTGTGTAATATATAGGTGAATGGATGAATATTAAGAACGTTTTTGTCAAAAAGATGACTTTTTGAATAACTTTGTTGCCGGAAGCGCTACTGTGACCGTCAGTTGTGTGACGCTGATGCATAAGAATCAATGGTAATTTGGCGTCCCCTAGTGGTGATATGTGGTTAGCGCCCCACCCAAAAAAAAACTCACCGGCCGCCACTGGTATGAGGCAATTAGCCCCCGTTATAGTGGATGGTTTCCTTTCCACCAGCAGCTAAGTGTAACGTTATGGAAGCGAAGGGACACTACGCTTTGAGTCTATTTTTTACGCGCTTCCAAAACACGTCAAACTCCGCCGTTTAGATCAGGCCAGACAGGAAGTCAAACACAAAGGCAGTGTAAAACATCCGAAAACTTTCAAAATAAAAGTTACGTGCAGTATGTCATTTCCTGTGAAACCCTCGTAGCCGATGTAAACAGCTACATGCAGCCGTATTTCTCCTTGCTTTTTATTGTGTGGACTTCTGAAATCACGCGTGGTGCTGCAATTCTCCCGTGATTTTGTGACCTCACGGAATCAGCAGTGTGGAACGCTTTCGCGTCAGAATCGTTCCTGGTTGGGAATGAGCTCGCAGGTAAAACGTCGCCATTACGTTACGTGCCGCTTTAATGTCCAGGGTAAAGAAGGGGTCAATTCAGAGAAATAGTTTACATTCTGATGAGCAAACAGCTGGTTTGAGAGCAGCTGAGACCAGAGTGTTGCAGACATCTCCAAATAACGCTGACCTCCTGGTTTGTGCAATGTTGTAGTTTTAAAAACAACCATTTAAAATTTAATTTAATTTGTTATTTATCACCTGCAGCAGAAGAATGCCGAACATCTGGGGCATTTAGGTTTTAGGACCAGCAGGAATTTAGCGTTTAAACCCTTTTTTAGCTGGTTGTAGTTGTGCATTATTTTTTGTGGAAACATTAGGATTTGGATTTTTTTTAAATGAATGTTTTCATAATTTGCAGCGCGTGACCCATAGATAAACAGAAAGTGCTTCCTTATGCTGTTTTTGTTCATATTTACACTTATGAATAACCATAAAAATCCATGTAAACAACCCTAAAGGATAAAGGTTTAGAATAAAACAGCACTTGGCCTAGCCGTTAGCTCATCAGTCAGTAAACCCTACTTCTCCAAGCTGAGGCTGTTCAAGAGATGTTTACACAGAAACTTCAAAATGGCAAAAAGAGTAATGTTCTATTCTTGTTTTCCTAAGACGTAATAAACTAAAGTGGATGGAGACATTTTTATATTAAACACACGAAAGATTAACGATCTTAATAAATCTGATGTAACGACTCTCATTAAGCTCCGAGTTTCTAACATCAGATACTTTTAATAACCAAAGATCAGAGCGTGGATCGGCACGCAGACGGAGAAAAAACAGCTTCTCACTTTTATCTTTGTTATGACTCGGTTTGAATAACAACAAGTTTAGCCAAGTAACGGATGAAAGATAAAGACTTGAGTAGTCTGGAGCGTAATAACTAAAATAACACCCTCTCACTTGATTAAATGTCATAAAATATGAAGTCATTTAACATTAAGGTCATAATTAGACTTTGGCATCAGCAGGAATGATTTTTAATTTTAGCAGATTTAAGTCACAATAAATATTTTATGAAATTTTACTAGATTGAAAGAGAAGTCGTGTGTCTTTTTGTCTGCCTGAATTAAAATATTTTTCTCTATCTTATGTAATCTTTCTCATAGGCAAGGTCAACGATGTGGATGGAGGATGTTTTGCTAAATAATAGCCATGAAAAAAGGAGATATAAAAAATGAATTAATTTTCTATGTAAGAGAACTCAAATCAAAAACCTACAGCTTAAAAATATCAGTTAATGCTGTTTGATCTTTATCTGACAACAGCATTACAGCTCCATTATTTTGAGCCCTAGATGTTTTTAGGTAAATGTGTGTGTCTGACTCTTATTGTGAAAGATCGTGGTGAATTCTTCTGTGAATTATTATTTTGTGGATGCTGCACATTATATCTGGTTCTGTCTCAAAGATCACTTCTCTAAAGTATTTTATTAGGGCAAGGAAGTTTTATTTACTGTATATAGCACCTTTCATACACAGCAGCAATTCAGCTGCAAGAAATTACAGCAAAAACAACTCAGTTCACTTTAAAATCAACACAACAATATAGAACAGTAGATTTTAAAAATTAAATTTGAAATGAATTAAAAAAGAAGAAATAAAGTTAAAGCTACAATGGTAAATCTGCAAAATAAGCTAGCTTAAAACATTTTTTATACTTCACAACAACATTCTATAGCTATAACTGTATTGTAGAAATAAAAAAAAACGAAAAATAATAATAAAGTGGTTTTCTTGCATTTGTCTAAAAACCTCCACCAATAACACGTTTCAGACCAAAACCAACCATTGGACCATCCAGTTGTTGGTCTCACCGTACCGCCCCACTTCCCTGGGTCCTCCACTCATTCCACACTCACATTCAGCACCAGAACACCACTGGTGTGAGAGGTTCTCCCTCAATAACATGAGAGAAGGAGAAACAGCCGGCTGCTACCACTTCACCTTTAGGACAAACTACCAGAGTCCCTAAAAGAAAAACACCATTTGAAGTCACGGACAACAAAAGACGTTTGGACCTAGAAAACAGAGACTGGTGTTCAGAGCTACCTCGTTTCCTCTGGAATAAACTTCTTTTATCATTATGTAGCATCGACCACAGACATATATACGTAGACGCCCCATGGACTGGCGCTGCCTATTGGAGCTGCTGTAGTGGCCGGCCGCCATCTTGGATGGGTCTCCATTCGTCCCCAGTGCATTCATTTCTACTGAGGAAGGTGTTTACCCAACTAAAAAACACATTTTATCAAGCTTTTTCACTAATTCAGAAACATGGTATGGCATGATAATTAAAATACAAACATAATTAAACAAAATAAATGAAAACAAAATTAAAATATAAAATCCCATCAGGTAGGCTGAAAAGTCAATAGTAATCCCACGTCATCTGTTTTCAATAGTACGCCGGTTGTTGCAACCGTACGCTGCACAAAAATGGACATAGTTGCTCACCCTGCGTTGACTTTGAAGAGTGAGGAGACCCATCCAATATGGCGGCGAAGCTGTTCTGCTCTCCAGCGCCCAATGGGGCGTCTACGTATTCATGTCTATGGTATCGACAGTCTGGTCACTTTTAAAAAGCAGCTGAAGACACTTTTAATTTAAAGCTGCTTTTACTTAAATATTTTGTGTTTTTCTTCTTTTTCAACTCCAACTTATAATCATCTTTCATTTGTTTTATCATTTTAGAATTTTATGACTTTGTGTTTTCTGATTTTAATCGATTTTAGGATATTTTGTTGCTTTGTTTTAAGATAATTTGATGATTTATGATTTGTTTTGTTGATCTTTGTGATTCTCTTTCTGTGCTATACAGATAAAATTCACTTACTTTACAAATCCTGTCGTGTTCTGCCACTCTCTCCTCCGTACTGAGAGATGCACTTCTGGGCGTTTTTTCCCCCAAGTAAGACTTACTTTGCACTTATTCCTGCTGGAGACCACTGCAGATGAACTGGTTAAACGAGTGTTCAACACCTTTAAGCTCCTGCCATCTGGAGGGAGATGCAGTTCCATCATATCAAAAACTACCAGAATTGGGTTCATTGGATAAGAGAAATGTTTTAATTTGGTAGATTTTATACACGTGAAATTAAAAATAAACAATTTTACAGTCTGGGATTAGTCTGATTGTTCCTTTGGATGAAAACTAATGTTTTAGAAAACACAAAGAAAATCTGAAAAACATAACATCTTGTCCAAAAATGAAGTAAAAAAAACAACTTAAACACTGAAAGAGTTCAGAAAGACACCTGTGCTTTCCTCTCCTGCCTCCTGCAGAAGGATCGACTAAAACCTGAAGGTGAACACCCATTTAGATCTGAAGACCCACCCTTCCTGAGCCGGGATCTTCAGAGCGCCCGTGCTCAACACATTCCCGTCTGATTGGCTTAGCGGCTGGCCTCCAGCCCAAAGGGCGTCTGTATAAAACTCCCATGAGCTGCAAGCCAGAGTCAGACAGTAAAAGGAACTCAGAGGCTTGCAGAAGACTAGCAGGGAAACAGAAACCACTGACATAACTGCAACTGCCGGGGCTGTACGATGTGTAAAGGATTAGCTGCTTTACCTCAAACCTGCCTGGAAAGGTGAGACGCTGTGCTACCTTTACTCTGTCCTGTTCTGGGATCAAAAACATCAGCTCTGGTAACCGTTTCTATCTGAAAACCATTAAAAAGTCCAATAAAAACAGTTTTAACATCTGTTTTTCTTTTAATACTTTGGTTTCTGGCATTTTTGTTACAAATGATTTTGTTGTTTTTGGGTGTTTTACCAATAATGTTGATTAAAAGTTAAATAAGTTCACAAAAATGAGATGAAATATAAGTTAAGACAGACGGCTATGGTTTAGAACTGCTTTGGTAAATTTATGAAACAGGTTTGTTTTATTTTGACTGAATGTCTTGACAGCAGGACGCCACGTAAATAAGAACATGTGTTCCTAACAAAAGCTGTAAAAACAAAGACTCAACGTCTGCTTGTGTTTTGCGTACCCCAGGGCCAAAGAGATCAAGACTAAATTGGGAGTTTTACTGCAGAAGCCGGACAATGCCATCGACCTCATCATCCCGTACCCGGAGAAGGTTGAGAAGAAGCCGGAGAAGCTGCAGAAGTGAGTGTTTGTTTGGGAGCCGTGAGTGTCTGGGAGGCGAGCGGCGTTTGAGCGTTAACCAGATAAAGCGGGACAACACAGCCCCGAGCAGGACGAGATGTGCTGATCAAAGGAGATTAAAGGTCTCCAGACACCGAGGGGGCTGAGATGTCAGCCTCAAGGACACCGCTAGGAGACAGATTATGGAGATGTTGAACTCTGGTCTGTTCTTGTGGGTTTTTACTTCACTCTTGTGAAAGAAAGTGTGATTTTTTTTTTAATAACACTTATGAAACTCTTTGGGTGGCTCTGGTCTAACACACCATTCTGTGATTTAGTTGAATGAAAACAGGATATTTTCCTTCCAGGGTGGATGGAAGTGATCTGGAGGTCAACTCTTCTCTGTGCAAAGACCTTCTACAGACGTGGTCTGGACCAACAGACCCAATATAGACATGATCTGCACGTCCATGCGACGTCCGTTTAGATCACCTGAGCAGATTGTAATTAATCATCAGAGGCATAGCCCCGTCTGACCCAACAGCTCCGATTAAAACCACTCATTAAATCTGTGCCTAATCGCTCGTTAATCTCTGATTTGATTTTAGCTCTGCTCAAAAACGCGTGGGAACTTTCCGCTCTGCTGCAACGTACCTCAGCTCACGGGTCTGAGGCTGATGTTTCCATCTGACATGAAAAACAGGACAAAGGTTTAGAGGTTTTAGCTCAAAGGTCACAGAAAGGTCAGGCAGGGTCTAACGTCAGAATCCTCTCTGAACTTATTCAGAAGCTAAACTTGCTGGAATGCTTCACCTGGTCAGAGTAACGGGCTCCAGGCACTAATTATTCCCAGGAAATCTTCTCCAAACTTCAATCCACCTCAGGATAAAAGGGAGATCGAACATTTGAGACTCTGTGGAAGTTAAAATGTAAAAATCTAAACTTTACTAGAAGTTATTTGAAATTATTTATAAAACAAATTTAATGAAAACATAAAAAAAAGTTAAATCTGACTATTTTCTGCCTGCTGGTGATATTCTGGAATCTCAGTCCTTTTTCTTTATAAATGGTAATAAATCACTCTAGTGTGATGTCATCCAGCAGAGTTTCCTCGTTGTGGCTTTTTGACTGATTTGGGGTGTTTTTGTTTTTTTATTTGTGCAGGCCTACTCCTGAAGAGGCTGTTCAGTGGCGTGAGAGTCTGGATCGTGTCCTGAACAACAGCTGTAGGTCTCCTTTCTTTTTTTTATTTTATTTCCTGAACTCTCACTCGTCCCACATTCTGTGGTATCCCAACAGAACTGGTATCCCAGTTTATCCCAAAGCTTTAAAATTAGATTTTCTGGTAACACTTTACAATAAAGGTCCCGTTATTAGCGTTACTTAGTGCATTATTAAGCATTAATAAACTATTAAATAATAAAAACTGCTTAATATTAATGAGAATATAAAGTAATGCATTACTAAGCAGACACCCCCCACGGGCCCTTTGTCCTAACCTTAAGGACACTTAATAGTTAACAATATCAGGAATGTATATAAAGGGTCCTTTGCTGCTTACTAATGCACTAAGTAACGTTAATAAAGGGACCCTTATTGTAAAGTGTTACCGATTTTCTTTTATGTAGAGCAGGGGTAGGTAACTCTAGGCCTAGAGAGGTGCTATCCAGCATGTTTTAGAGGTTTCCCTGCTTCAACACACCTGATTTTAATCAGCAGGTGATTAGCAGGCTTCTGCAGAGCCTGATGAGCTGCTGCACAGGTGAACCAAGTGTGTTGAAGCAGGGAAACCTCTAAAACATGCTGGATAGCAGCTCTCCAGGACCAGGGTTCCCTACCCCTGATTTAGAGTGGCTTTGTGTCTCCATATCTGTAAACACACAATAAGGTTATTATTCAAAAAAAGAAAATGCAAAAGCTGCTTCTTTTCTCCATTTTTATGTTTGCAATCATCTTAAATATCTTACAACAGCATTTTTTCCAGCAAGAGAACACATTACACCCTTTAATCTGCACGCTTAGCAAAAGCACACATGGTGCAAAGCGTATCATGGTTTCCTTCTGCTCAGACCTGGAGCAGCCAGAACCGGAGAGAAAAACATGCCTGCTGCTCCTCTAACGGCCTGTTTAAACAGCAGCCCTGCAGGCTCCGGGTCCCACAAAGGCTTCATTACATCTGCACTTGATTAGACATCAGAGGCACACTGGTGCTGTAATTGGTTGATGAAGAGATTGATGATTAGGTTTTTGCATTACCTCATCCGTGTAATTGTAATCTGTCCCCTCAGTTTGGGGAAATGACAGAGTTGGATTTCCAAAAATAAACGTCTAAAAGCAGAAAATGTTTGCAAGCGTAGCTTAACCTCAACAAGCAGGTTTTGAACCATTAATATTTGGCCTTAAGGGATATTTTGACCATTCTGAAGTGTTTCTGTGTAAAAGTTATGAGTCATTATTACCTTAAAGATGAGGAACACTGAGAAACCATTATTTAAATCTTATTTCTGATTATAATCGGTCACTTTGAGGCTGAACATGAAACTAGTCTCCTCCACATATCTCCTGCATTAGCTTCTGATAGAAAACAGACTCTAGGTGAATCTCTAGGATTAGAAAATTCTGACAGATCTACGTCACACTGTCACTGAACATTCATGGACTCACCCATCTTGACTCACGACGCGGAAGGCTGTTGTTGGTTTAGCGTCCAGGAAACAGCAGAGAACGTCTGGGCTAGTAGAAGCTAACCGTTAGCATTAGCAACTCCACCACACAGCAGAACTCCTCCAGGCTTGTGTTATTGGTGGAGATAAAACATCAACGTTGCAGAGCAAACAGAGTCAGTGGCAGAGTCGTGTTGCTGTTAGCCAATCAGAGGAGAGATGTCCAAATATCAGGAAATAAGACTCCACATCCTGTCGTCTAAAGCTACTTTGGCCCAATCCCAATATTCGCACTTGCACCCTTGCGCCTTTCAATTGCGCGTTCCCGGCCAGGGGTGCGAGTGCGTAGGGTGTCCTAATTCTCAAGTGCGGAAGTTGACCACGCCCCTTTTGCACCCTTGATCCGCACTTCACCCAAGTCTGCAGCGATGTGGACCTGACTCCTGGATGCACCACATGTTGTTGCTGATGGGAGTATTTATGCTTGAAAATAACTACAATAGTCCTTGTAAATAATCCTGTAATGAAAACTGACAAAAGTGTAAAGGTTTATAAAACAACATTTCATAATTCAGGAAGATGTCTACAACGATAAGATGGCAATTATTTATAAATTTAACTCAAAAACACGTTCAAATTGTATAAAGATCCTTTAAAAATGTAAACTGCAGCCAACCACTAGAGGGCCCTGGTTTGTTTTGGCTTTAGTTTCTGCTTCTCGTTCTACTGAAGTAATGCAGAATTCACTCTACTGTACAAAAGTTAATTTCTTCCATAAATTAGTTTCACATTTTTAAAATAAACTTGGTGCAAACTTGAAAAAAATGTAAACAACTGCTAAAAAGAGGAAAACTTTCCCAGTCACATCCAGAAACCCTCGTGTCCTCGTTTGACTCACAGATGAAGCCTGAGCATCGAGACGGATGATTTCCAGTTACTGGTATTTATCCATACGTGTAAACTTCCCTGCTGGTAAACGCCTCCAGCTGGCCCTGTGCGTTGGAAACAGAAGTCACTGACCCGGATCAGCTGATCTACGCTCACGGAAACATTTTCTCATCCCGGTGGGCGATGGAAGACCCTCCTAAGTGGCTCGTTCAGCTCTGTCCGAAGCAAACAGATCTGTTTGTCTAGAGTTTGCACGCTTGAATTAGTGTGTGTGTGTGTGTGTGTGTGTGTGTGTGTGTGTGTGTGTGTGTGTGTGTGTGTGTGTGTGTGTGTGTGTGTGTGTGATCTGATTTATTGCTCAGCTACCCGCTGTGCCACCGTTACTCATCTACATGAGATTTTGTATTAACATTATTCTTTATGTCATTTCCTTAGTAAATTCCCCCGAGAGGCTCTGAGTTATTTTCACTCATGTATGGAAGAAGCCCCCCCCCATCACAAATTACATAATACAACAGGAAGCAGCTCAAGCATTTCTATTGTGTCTGACTTTCTGCTACGCTCAGTCACGTCTCTGTTGTCGGCTCAGGGTAACGTCGGCTCACAGACTCTAGCTGAGTTCTGCTGACATCACTGCTGATCCTGAAGCAGCTTGTCATCAGTGCTTGTCCACCTGGGCCAAACAGAAGCCAAAGATGATCTTTGATTACAGCTCTAGGCTGTTTTGGACCGAGCTGACCATTTAGATTGCAGATAAAGCCTGGGGTCTCAGCAGAATGCTTATCATCTGCAGCACATGCTTGTGCAGACAATGGGGGCTTTTGCAGGTATTGTGTTAAATCACAATGACCGTGACTGAAACGTGTGCTGGTTTTATTATGAAACTGTGCTTAAGAGCGTTTATATTTCTTTAAGTAAACCGTTTATTTTTGTTTTCCTTGTTGTATGATTGATCAGGTGTTTTGGTAAAATGTGTTTTTTAGATTTAGCTTAAGGCCCGGTGACCTCGGCAGATCATCGTGGTGATTTTTGACCCCATGCTCCCCTCCCAACAATCTCCCTAAAGTCTCTAAAATGATTCTGCCAGATATTGCTGCCGTGTGTGGTGTGTTAAAATAATAAATGGCCTGTATTTGATATAGAACCTTCTAGAGTCCTGGAACCCCCCAAGGCACCTTACAACATAATCGTTCACCCACATTCACGCCCTGGTGGCGTTGAGCTACAATGTAGCCACAGCTGCCATACACAGGCACCACTGGTCCCTCCGACCACCACCAGCAGGCAATGTGGGTTAAGTGCCTTGCCCAAAGACACCATGGCTGCAACCCTCCGATTACGGGGCGGACACTACTCCCCTGCCACTGTTACCCTAAGAGCACCCTGGTCTGCTGGGACACACATTGGGACCGCTCCGATCATGAATTGGGGAGATGAAACATGTTGGGATTGGTGTGATTTTTGAGGACAGACGAGCGCTGCCTGTTGAATGTGATAAGTAGCCAATTAGAAAGCTAGGTGATGGAACTACAGTATGTTTGCTCCTTCTCCATGTTTGTTTACTCTGAAGTCACGTTTTATCTGCAGAGACTGGGGAACGTACAGGTGAGTCATTGGTTCATGTGGTGTGTTGTGTTTGAGTTGTGGCTGCACACCACCACTCTGTAGGATCACAACTGTTGCATCAGTGATTTTTTTATCCCAACATGTACGGTCTCAGGTTTTGAAAATCCTACCATGTTAACTAGGTCTTCGTCTCGGGCTGCATGGTGTTTGCATCACAGCCAGAAATAGTCAGGATCTGCTCCTGCAGCCTCTTGTGTCTCTTCTCCCCTCGTTAGGTGTTGATTTGACTCACCTGCCCCTCGTTACCTTACCCACCTCTTTCCCTGACTATCCTGTGTATTTAAACCCTTTGTTTGTGCTGGTCTCTGACAGATCCTCATCTCGTCTTTCTGTCATCCTTCCTGCCATTATTCAATTAAACAGTTCATTTTAAACCTGCCAACCTGAGGTTGGCTCCATTTTCATCTCCACTTCATGACAGGAATGTTCTTGATTCAGTTCCTGACTAGAACATTTCTGCATGGAGTGTGCATGTTCTGCTCATGCCTGAGTGGGTTTTCTCTGGGTTTCTCCAACAAACCAAAGTCATGATTGCCAGGTTAATTAGAGGCTTTACATTGTGAATGATGTCCCTGTGACTGACAGGTGACCTGTTATGAATAATAATAATGGATTCGATTTATATAGCGCTTATCTCAGCACTGAAAGCACTTCCATTATTCACGCACTCTCACACGTTCACACACTGCTGGTGATGGTAAGCTAATATGTTTGTATTGTGAAGCGGTGCAACACTGGCTAAAAAAAGTAGGTGTGTTTTTAAAAAACTAAAGCAAACAAGCAAATTCTTAGGAAAGTAACCGTAGTAATTTTATCATATTATTTCTAAAAGCTGGACTAAAATATCCACATTCTGGTTGAAAACCTGCTCATTTCCCTATCTACTTCCTACCAATGCTGTAACTCTGTTTTATGATAATGATTTAAAGGGTTTAGAGAAATCAAAAGCTAAAAGTTCTGTTATTCTGATGCATAATAAAAAAAACATCTGTTGAATTAAAGTGTCTAAATATGCAGACAAACAGATGTGACTAGAAAATCTGTAACTCGTTAATTATTTCTTTGCTCCCTAAAGCTTTTATATTAAAGTGTAAATTAGCTTTTATTAAAGCTTTAATAAGATATAATTGAGACTCGTGCAAAGTTCCTGTTTGTTTGAAGGACAGAAACAGTGCGTTTACATGGGCACAAGTAATCAGAATGAACGCCCTATCAGATCAAAAATTCTTCATGTAAACATGTCAATGGGAATATTCTGATCCGATACGGCCCGATCGGAATGAAATTTCATTCCGATTGAGAGAGGTGGTTTTGTCCGATCGTCATTCCGATTGGCGTCCATGTACACGCCCATTCGGATTGCTGGAGTAAAATAATGCCCACTGAGCATGTGTGCAACTTCAGCGTGACGTCTCTCTGCCTCTGCAGACGCTCAGGACAAGTGGAAAACATGGCGGGAGGTAAACAGAAGTGGTCTGTTGGTGACACTATTTTTTTTACTGGAACACTACGGGAGCTCACTATTATTGAACGTCTCGATGGCCGAAAGGCTAGAAATGCCGAGTTATACACTCACGTGCATCTATAGATGCAGGAAGCGGGAATTCACCTAAGTATCGACGAAATCAAAAACCGCTACAAAAGTTTGAAAGCGGCAGACAAAGATGGAGAATAAGAAAATAAAATGCAAGGGAAAAGACGAGCGGACAAGATGGCGTTTGTTTACAATTTTATTTCCGGGAAAGACAACTCTGCGCATGCTCAACCTGTTTATTCTGATTGAAAGCTTGGTGCAGGTATACTCACGGCATGATCAGTCATTTCAGTTAGCCTCCATGTAAACAGATATTTGGGATTACCAATCAACCAAGATTTGAATCGATTTGGGGAAATTTGGCGCATGTAAAGGTAGCTAGTGACTGCCTGTGTTGTCATTTAGGAGGTTTTTTTTTTACCAATCTACAAAACAAACCATTTTTACCATATTTTCAGTGACATTTAACAAACTCTCTTCATCAGATGGTCTGGCTGCTTTCCGCAGCTTCCTGCAGTCCGAGTTCAGCGATGAGAACGTCGAGTTCTGGGTGGTCTGTGAGGACTTCAAGAAGACAAAGAATCCAGTGAAAATGGCCGCCAAGGCCAAAAAGATCTACGAGGACTTCATCCAGTCAGAGGGACCCAGGGAGGTCAGGGACTCCACGTCCTCAGTGGGACTTCGGTCCTCTTTTTACAAAAGCGCGTTTTAAATTCCTCTGACAGCTGGTTTTACTTCCCTTCTCCCACCAGGTGAACATCGATCACTTCACCAAGGACGTGACTCTGAGGAACCTGGTGGACCTGTCCCCCACAACCTTTGACCTGGCCCAGAAGAGGATTTTTGCCCTGATGGAGAAAGACTCCTTCGGTCGTTTCCTCCGTTCTGAGCAGTACCAGGAGCTCCTGGTCAACTAAACCAAAGCCCAAGAGGGAGGTGGGGTCAACACCGGATCGGGGAATAAGTCTCATAAAAATAACTAAAAACTCCTAAAATATCCAAGTAAATTTTCTAGGGAAGGACCCACCTCCCATGTTGACTTAGCAGGTTTATCATTTCTCCAACAATGATCTCAGATTAAATTCAAATACATTTAACAAACAGATGTAGAACCTCGTAATAAAGTTAATGTGCAGGAACACATTTTCTTTCAACCTCGCAAAAAAACAAAGAACAGCCCCTAATTCTTTAAGATACAAACACGATTAAAACATCCTCCGATAATTAGATGCGTTGAGGCGACGAGACATTTTCAACTCTTTAGGGCAGCGTTTCTCAATTATTTACTGTGATCCCCCCCCCAGGGTACATATAACGTTTCACACACACCCTGCGAGAAAATGTGCGAGGGGGGGTATTCTTCGTCCCCGCTCGTCCCAGCCCGGGGGGGCGCGCCCCACTAATTTAGAACCACTGCTTTAGGTTTAATTTGAACAGAGACAAATCAAAGTGATTTTGATTTTCGGGACAGAAGTAGCTGACTAGTTGAGGCTTTTCTTGTGTATTCTCACCGCGTTTTATTTTTTATCTGTCGTTGATCTGAACTGTCTCAGGTCTCGAGTTAAAGAATTTTCACAAGTGGGAAAAAGTTTTGGTGAAAACTACTGCAGGTGTTGCTGGTTCTGTTACATAATGAAGACAGTCAAAAATACATTATTTTAATATTAATGGGATGTTTTTTGTTACAGAAATCCAAACATTTCCTTTAGGGACTCGAGCCCCAACTATAGATTCACGAGTTTATCAAACTTCCTCGTTTCAGCAACACCTGAAGGAGGCTCTACTGAAAAGGTTCTGGGTTTTTGTTGGTGAGAATTTAAAGATGCCAAAGTTCTGTATGTATTTTTTGGGGGGTCATCGTAGACAAAATCTTTTAGGCTGAGACAGAATTTTCAGGCATCTTTCCCATCCCTTTCCTTCTATTTCTTTTAACAGTACCATTAACATCAGCACCTGAGTTGATCTAATCTTCTATTTCATTAAGAAATCCTGCATCTATTAAATCTGACATCACACAGTGTGATATGTAAGATTTTATATGACACGGTCTGAGGTGAGAAGTGAGATTTAACTGTCCCAGAAGGCTGAATATGTTTCTGATTGTGCATTTGTGGTTTTGAACAAGAAGACTCAGATAAACATGAACATTAGCCTGCTGATGTTTTCTGCAGGAAATGACTCAATCGTTGTTAAGGGAAACAGTTACGCAAGTGGATTTATCTAAGAAAGATTTGTTCTGACGTGAAAACAAAAGAGGAACTTGCATCAGAGCTTAACTAACAAACTTCTGCTTTCACTCGAGTGACTCAACAGGGCTGACGCGGCGGCGCAGCTCTGCAGCTGCCACGAAAATGCAAGTAGCTAAGACGGGAAGTCGGAGGGATTCCTAGATTTAAAAAGGAGTAAACAGTAGAGGATTTATACAAGGAGGGCTCTTTTTTTCCCATGTGATAAAACAAAAGTTGGACTGTGTGTTTGCAGAGTTCCTGAAAAGGTCAAGATTAAAACACGGGAGGCAGAACTTAGAGGTCTGCAGCACTTTACTTTCACTTCTCATCTGTCAGAAATGTTATGTCACCTTTTTATGATCTTGTCTGGGTTTTTCTGACGTCTTCAACTAAATAATATTAATGACTCTTAAAATGTGGGTTGGACAGATGTAACGGAGAGTCCGGTGTCGGAGTGTTCGGATGTACGCATTTAAATGAATGTAGCAACCATTAAGTGTGATTATATTTACTCTTTCATTCTC
>SSNS01000691.1:190061-227281 GCA_006937985.1 Aphyosemion australe | reverse complement strand
TTTTTTACTTGGTAATAATGCTGTATTTTAGTGGTGCTAATTTATGAACTGGTTACATACACACTGTACATAGCAACCTGAGTTACATGGTAATAACTGTTTAAAACTAAGGAACAAGACTGGCTTTCTTTTACAGTACAGTTTCACCTTAATTACATTGTAATGTGTTGTTTTTTACTTGGTAATAAAACTGTATTTTCCAGGGAATAATGTATGAATTGTTCAAATACAAACTATTCATTTAAACCTGAATTACATGATAATAAATGTTTTAAAACTCCCAAACAAGACTGGCTTTCTTTTACAGTACAGTTTCACCTTATTTACTGGGTAATTTGTTATGTTTTACTCTGTTATAACGAAGTATTTACTGGTAGTTTATGAACAGTTTAAATACATACGACATGCAACTTAACAGGAGTTACATGGTAATAACTGCATAATATCAAATAAGTCTAAAAGTATTAACATTACCAATTACCTGGTAAAATATGGCAATTTACCAGGTAATTCAATTGCAATTACCTTCTAACTCATTTTAATTACATAGCAACACACTGTAAATGCCAATGTGTGGCCATTTTACTGTGTAATAACTGGGTAAATAGTGCCTAATTTAGGCAATGTTAGACAGTAATTTCATTGGTATTACCCTGTAAATTGTTTTCTAATTACGTTGTAATTACACTTGAAATTAAGACTTATTACATAGTAATACACTTTAACTTACTATGTAATTACCATGTAAATACGTAGTAATTAGGGGACTGTAAAAGGAAGCGTTACCGTCATTTTTACATAATAATCCAAATTATAATTGAGGCGTTTTTATTTAATTCTTTCAGTTTTTATTACATAACGTCTTTTTAACAAAGTCAGCTTTTATTTCATAATTGTGTTTTTTCCATGGCTGATTTATTTCATAATGAGAATTTACAGCAGAACGTCTCAGTCAGTCAGTCAGTCAAGACAAACAGGGCGGGGCTAGTTTGTGATTAGCTACTCATTCAGTCAGACAAAAGCAATTACATGTAGGACGTTGATTTCAACGTTCTGTGGGTAAGTACTGATTTGTTTGCTAATATTTTATTATGTTATGTAGGTAATCTGGTATTGGACGTCGATTTCAACGTTCTGTGGGTAAGTACTGATTTGTCTGCTAATTTTTTTAGTCTGTTTTGCAGGTAATCTGGTATCGGACGGCGGTTTCAACGTTCTGCAGGTAAGTACTGATTTGTTTGCTAATATTTTATTATGTTATGTAGGTAATCTGGTATTGGACGTCGATTTCAACGTTCTGTGGGTAAGTACTGATTTGTCTGCTAATTTTTTTGTCTGTTTTGCAGGTATTCTGGTATCGGACGTCGATTTCACCGTTCTGCAGGTAAGTAGTGATTTGTTTGCTAATATTTTATTATGTTTTGTAGGGAATCTGGTATCGGATGTCGATTTCACCGTTCTGCAGGTAAGTACTGATTTGTCTGCTAATATTTTAGTCTGTTTTGCAGGTAATCTGGTATCGGACGTCGATTTCACCGTTCTGCAGGTAAGTACTGATTTTTTTGCTAATATTTTAGTCTGTTTTGCAGGTAATCTGGTATCGGACGTCGATTTCACCGTTCTGCAGGTAAGTACTGATTTGTTTGCTAATATTTTATTGTAGGTAATCTGGTATCGGACGTCGATTTCAATTTTCTGTGGGTAAGTACTGATTTGTCTGCTAATTTTTTAGTCTGTTTTGCAGGTATTCTGGTATCGGACATCGTTTTCAACGTTCTGTGGGTAAGTACTGATTTGTCTGCTAATTTTTTAGTCTGTTTTGCAGGTAATCTGGTATCGGATGGCGGTTTCACCGTTCTGCAGGTAAGTACTGATTTGTTTGCTAATATTTTATTATGTTATGTAGGTAATCTGGTATCGGACGTTGATTTCAACGTTCTGTGGGTAAGCACTCATTTCTCTGCTAATACTTTAGTCTGTTTTGCAGGTAATCTGGTATCGGACGTCGATTTCACCGTTCTGCAGGTAAGTACTGATTTGTTTGCTAATATTTTGTTATGTTATGTAGGTAAATCTGGTATCGGACGTCAATTTCAACGTTCTGTGGGTAAGTACTGATTTGTCTGCTAATTTGTTAGTCTGTTTTGCAGGTAATCTGGTATCGGACGTCGATTTCACCGTTCTGCAGGTAAGTACCGATTTTTTTGCTTTGATGGCTTCCAGGAGGAAATAACTAGCCTACAAACTCACATTGCCTTTCTTTCTTTTCTCCTCCATGAGAAAGAACTCATTTAAACTTAGCTGCTGCTTCTAAACTTCGTTTCCTGTCTGTGTCAGTCACTGGTGTCTCGACTCCTGCAGCAGCAGTCCCGCTTCTCAGAGAGTGAGACGACCGAAGACTGTTTATATAAGAGTGAGACCCACTGAAGGGACGGGCTATGTCAGCGACAACACCGCTGTGCCTTTCAAAATAAAAGCTCGCGAGTAAAATATTACAAAATCCAATTTTTTCACCTCCACATTAATGGAGGGGACAAATGCGCGTTTCTCCAATATTGGGGGGGACACGTCCCACCTGTCCCCCCTGGTTTCTACGCCCTTAAGTACCCGACCTCATTGGTCTCATCAGGAGAACGTGTTCTTCCGTGACCGGTTGGACTGGATGTTAACAGCTGTGAATGTGGACAATCTAGCCTTAAATAATAGTCCTGCGCCTACTTTGGCGAATGTCCTCCTGTCACCTAGCAACTGAATATAATATGTGGAGAAACAGAGCTGAAGCAGACTTCCGGCGTCGCCATGGAAACTAAACGCTGAGCGTTCTAACTAAATAGCGCCAGCTACAAAGCTTAATCAAGCAGCTGGCTATGGGATGCCAAAAGTAAATTGCTGGTGCAAAATATTTTGCAGACATTTTTTTGATATTTAGCTCATTTTTCCTACATTTAGCAACTTTCACCACATTAAAAATGATGTTCAAATGTCACATAATTTCATCTAATCTAAATGTTAAATATAAAGTTAAATGTTAAATCTAAATCAGAATGTTAAATCTCTCAAACCACTGCTGACGTAATTGCATGAGAAGAATAGAAGAAGAAAAGTAACGAATCACCTCTGTTTGTAAACAACGAAGTGGATTTAGGGCACCAATTTTGTATCTCCGTAGCTTCTCCCATAGACATTGAATCAATTATTATGTCTATGGCCTCTCCTAGGTACCAGATCTGCTCGGGTGCCAGATTGGCTCGGGGTCCTTCACCTGCCGATGATGACGTCAAACTACGGCAAATCCACTCGGATTTCACACATAAGTTTTGGAAAGAGTTTAGCAGTTTTGTCTTGTTTCTTACCGCCTAAATATTTGCTTTATAGCTGTTTTTGTTAATAAAACACCATATTGTCGTAGTTTTGTAAAGAATGTGAAACTACATAAAACCAACACCAGACTTTCAAAAAGCACAACAGTTTTTATATGTGGAAAAATTGTAAATGTATTTACAGAATTAGTAACCATTTCTGTTTTTATGTGGAATTCTCTATATTTTGTTAGTTCTTAAATCCATTCATTCATTCAAAACGTTGCTTGCTATTTGTTCAATAAAGTTATTTTATTTTTATTTTGCCCCTTTTCATCAAAATCAAGAGCTGCTGAGGATCTCTATTTATCAATTGATATTTTTGCTTTTATTTTACGTTTCCTTTGGCATAACAAACATATTTTCCCCGAAAAGTGTTTGTTTTTGGACTACAGGACTACAACCACAAGGACTACAACCGCAATTTTGTTCAAACCAATCAAAATCTTCATTGTCAACGTGCTACCATAACTTTTATGAATGTGGTATCGTAACTTCTGTAAGTCTTACGTTCAGCCAATCATCTAGTGTGACGTCACCGGCAGGCGCAGGACCCCGAGCCGATCTAGCACCCGAGCAGATCTGGTACCGACACAAGATGAGCCAAGATGGCGTCGGTGTAACAACTTCAGGTTGAAGCTCCGCTGACAAACCACTTTTTTTGACGAACACAATAAACTGAAGTTCCTCCAGAGTGTCCCAGAAACCGATTCAGTTGACAGTTTTAAATGGTAAATGGCCTGTATTTGTATAGCGCCTTCTTAGGGTTCTACAACCCCCCAAGGCGCTTCACAACACAATCAGTCATTCACCCATTCACACACACATTCACACGCTGGTGGGGATGAGCTACGTTGTAGCCACAGCTGCCCTGGGGCGCACTGACGGAGGCGAGGCTGCCGAGCACTGGCGCCACCAGTCCCTCCGACCACCACCAGCAGGCAAGGCGGGTTAAGTGTCTTGCCCAAGGACACACAGCAGCATTCTCTGGCCGGAGCCAGGATCAAACCTGCAACCTTCCGATTACTGGACAATCCACTCTACCTCCTGAGCTACTGCTGCCCTTTTAAGGTATATGGTTTTTTATTTTATAACTTTTACGCTCGCATTTTTTCTCTTCTTTTCAACGTGAATATCTACCTCGTCATTCCACATTTGTTCCCTTGCTGGAAAAAAAATGGAAGAAAGTGATGATATTCGTGATGTGATGCACTCATATGACAGGAGATCCCTGGAGCCAACATTTTCCAATAACGAACCGGTTCTCACTCCACTCCCTGAAACTCCTGACAGTCGTCCAACTAAGAAGTCAAAACCAAATATTAAAACCCCTGAAGCTCCGCCAGCTATGATGTCTGTGATGTTACGTATTGAAAAGATGCAGGAGGAAAGCCTAGGCAGATTGGTGCACGTGGAGTCAGCTGTTAAAGAGAACAGTACTTCTGTCAAGAGCTTGGTTAATGCCATGGAATCTTTGGCTGGACATCTGAGTAGTGTGGCGGAAAAGGTGGAATCTATTGATTCCAGAGTTGTTGCTTTGGAAAAGGAGAATGCCGTCCTCCGTGAGAGGGTTGAAGAGATCGATACTTATAAAAGGAGATAGAATCTCAGAGTGGCTGGAGTGGAGGAGTGCAGCGGTGAAAATGTAAAGCAGCTGATTGTTGACCTCTTCAGTGAAGTTTCCCCGGACATCGCAGACAAGCTCTCTATGTCTGTGGACATCGCTCATAGACTGGGTCCACGGTCGGATAAAGAAAAATCCTTTCGTCGCATTGTCATACAGTTCATCTCTCGATCACACCGTGACAGAATCTGGAGGGATGCTCGAAATTCTGCCGTGCTCAAGCAGAAGAAAATCCAGATCTTGGAAGACCTGTCTCAGAGCGTGAAGGAAGCAAGGAACAAGCTGTGGCCCCTGGTGGAGCGGGCCAGGAGGGATGGGAAGAGAGCAGGCTTCCGAGGAGCCTTTGCTATTATTGATGGCAAACGAATATCTGTTAATAATGTGTGAGTATCGCTTTGAGAGCTGGATATTTTGCTGTTACATTTTATTTTGAAACACAGCTAAGGAACAGGAGGAGGGGGGAGGCGAAAAGGGAGGAAAGAAAGAAAGAAAATAAGAGGAGGGGATAAAAAGTAAAAGGAATGAAAGGAAAAGAGGAAGAGAGGAAGGGAAGGAAGAGGAAAGGATAAAAAAGGAGGGAGGAAGTGGAGGAAGAAAGGGGAAAAAAAATTGTACTTCAGTACCTTATTATTCTTTTCAGTGGAGCTTTAAACTTGTTTTTTTTTTTTACCCAAACTGTTTTAGAAGAGTTCTGTGTGTTTCAAGTAAAACTCATACACTTTTTTATCTTTTTTTGATTGTTCTTGTTTTTTCATGTCATTGTCTTTGTTCTCAGTTAATGTTCGGGGCCTTAGAAATAATATTAAAAGGAAAGGACTTTTCTTGTTTACAAAGAAGCACACCCTTTTTGGAGTCCCTGGAGGGGGTACTGGAAAGCGCTCCTTCGGGTGACTCCCTCGTTCTGCTGGGGGACTTCAATGCTCAAGTGGGCAACGACAGTGAGACCTGGAGAGGTGTGGTTGGGAAGAATGGCCCCCGTGATCTGAATCCGAGTGGTGTTTTGTTATTAGACTTCTGTGCTCGTCATGGATTGTCCATAACGAACACCATGTTCAAGCATAAAGGTGTCCATATGTGCTCTTGGCACCAGGATACCTTAGGCCGCAGGTCGATGATCAATTTTGTTATCGTTTCATCTGATCTGTGGCCGCATGTCTTGGACACTCGAGTGAAGAGAGGGGCGGAGCTGTCAACTGACCACTACCTGGTGGTGAGTTGGCTTCGATGGTGGGGGAAGATGCCGGTCAGACCTGGCAGACCCAAACGTGTTGTGAGGGTCTGCTGGGTACGTCTGGCAGAGTCTCCTGTCAGAAGGAGCTTCAATTCCCACCTCCGACAGAACTTTGAATGTGTCCCGGGGGAGTCAGGGGACATTGAGTCCGAATGGACCATGTTTCGTTACTCCATTGTCGAGGTGGCTGACCGCAGCTGTGGCCGCAGGGTGGTCGGTGCCTGTCGTGGTGGCAACCCCCGAACCCGCTGGTGGACACCAGTGGTTAGGGATGCTGTCAAGCTGAAGAAAGAGTCCTATCAGGTCTTTTTGGCCTGTGGGACTCCGGAGGCAGCTGATAGGTACTGGCAGTCCAAGCAGAATGCGGCTCGGGTGGTCACGGAGGCATAAACCCGGGCATTGGGAGGAGTTTGGTGAGACCATGGAACAAGACTTCCGTACGGCTTCGAAGAGATTCTGGTCCACCATCCGGCGCCTCAGGAGGGGAAAGCAGTGCACTACCAACACTGTTTACAGTGGGGAGGGTGTGTTGCTGACCTCGACTCGGGACGTTGTGAATCGGTGGGCCGAGTACTTCAAAGACCTCCTCAATCCCACCGGCACGTCTTCCAGGGTGGAAGCAGAGTCTGGGGACTTTGGGTTGGGCTCTCCAATCTCTGGAGCCGAGGTCACTGAGGTGGTCAAAAAACTCCTCAGTGGAAAGGCTCCGGGGGTGGATGAGATCCGCCCGGATTTCCTTAAGGCCCTGGATATTGTGGGGCTGTGTTGGTTGACGCGGCTCTGCAATATCGTGTGGACATCGGGGGCAGTTCCACTGGACTGGCAGACCGGGGTGGTGGCCCCCCTATTTAAAAAGGGGGAACCGCAGGGTGTGTTCCAACTACAGGGGGGTCACACTCCTGAGCCTCCCTGGTAAGGTCTATTCAGGGGTTCTGGAGAGGATGGTCCGTCGGATAGTCGATAGATACAGGAGGAGCAATGTGGTTTTCGTCCTGGCCGTGGAACACTGGACCAGCTCTATACCCTTGGGGGGGTCCTGGAGGGTGCGTGGGAGTTCGCCCAACCAATCTACATGTGTTTTGTGGATTTGGAGAAGGTGTTCGACCGCGTCCCTCGGGGGGCCCTGTGGGGGGTACTCTGGGAGTATGGGGTACCAGGCCCCTTGATACGGGCTGTTAGGTCCCTGTATGACCAGTGTCAGAGCTTTGTCCGCATTGCCGGCAGTAAGTCGGGCTCGTTTCCGGTGAGAGTTGGACTCCGCCAAGGCTGCCCTTTGTCACCGATTCTGTTCATAACTTTTATGGACAGGATTTCTAGGTGCAGCCAAGGTGGTGAGGGGATCCGTTTTGGTGGCCTAAGGATCAGATCTCTGCTTTTTGCAGATGATGTGGTCCTGTTGGCTTCGTCAGACCGTGATCTCCGGCTTTCGCTGGAGCAGTTCGCAGCCGAGTGTCAAACAGCTGGGATGAGAATCAGCTCCTCTAAATCCGAGACCATGGTCTTGAGTCAGAAAAGGGTAGAATGCCTTCTCCAGATCAGGGATGAGGTCCTGCCCCAAGTGGAGGAGTTTAAGTATCTTGGGGTCTTGTTCACGAGTGAGGGAAGGGTGGAGCATGAGATCGATAGGCAGGTTGGGGCTGCATCTGCAGTGATGCGGGCGTTGTACCGGTCTGTCGTGGTGAAGAGAGAGCTGAGCCGAAAGGCGAAGCTCTCAATTTACTGGTCGATCTACGTTCCTACCCTCACCTATGGTCACGAGCTTTGGGTAGTGACCGAAAGAACGAGATCGCGGATACAAGCGGCCGAAATGAGTTTTCTTCGCAGGGTGGCTGGGCTCTCCCTTAGAGATAGGGTGAGGAGCTCGGTCATCCGGGAGGGGCTCGGAGTAGACCCGCTGCTCCTCCACATCGAGAGTAGCCAGTTGAGGTGGCTCGGGCATCTGATTAGGATGCCTCCTGGACGCCTCCCTGGTGAGGTTTTCCGGGCACGTCCAACCGGGAGGAGACCCAAAGGAAGACCCAGGACACGCTGGAGAGATTATGTCTCTCGGCTGGCCAGGGAACGCCTTGGGATTCCCCCGGAGGAGCTGGCCCAAGTGGTTGGGGAGAGGGAGGTCTGGGCTTCCCTCCTTAAGCTGCTGCCCCCGCGACCCGACTCCGGATAAGCGGGAGAAAATGGATGGATGGACAAAGAAGCACAAATCTGATTTTGTTTTCTTACAGGAATGCCACTCACTTAAATCTGATGTTAACTTTTGGAAATCTCAGTGAGGAAATGATGTGTGGTTTGCTTATGGTTCGGATCGATCAGCTGGTGTCGGAATCCTTAAAAACAGATTTGAGGGGGATGTTTTGGTTGCAGACTCTGATCCTTTCGGTCATTATTGTTTACTTGTTGTAGCAGTTACTCAGACCACTCTGATACTTATTAACATATATGGGTATAATACTTCCTGTGAATCTACAACTTTTCTTGAGGATCTGGAATCCAAAATATTGTATTGGCTGCAAAAATATCCTAAAGCTGGAATCATCTTAGGAGGGGACTTTAACTTGGCAATAAATAATAGGATAGACCGATGGCCACCTAGAAACACAGCATCTCCTCACCCTCGACTACGAGTCCTTATGGATAAATTTAATCTTGTGGATATTTGGAGGAAACAAAACCCTGATTCTTGTGTGTATACATAGTCAAATAAAGACTGTTCTAGGAGGTCCAGGATTGACTATTGGCTGCTGTCTGATTGTTTAGTTAATAATAAAATCTCTACTGATTTTATTATTTGCCCCTTGACTGATCATAAACCGATTAGCATATCAATCACTCTGTCCTCTTACTCAATTCCCAAAGCTTCTATATGGAAACTTAATAACTCTCTTCTGAAATGTGAAGAGGTGAATACAATTATCCCTAACCTAATTAAACAATTCTGGACTAAGGCACAAACTGAAAACAAATTTAGCTGTAACTGAGAATTATGTAAATTTGAAATAGGTAAATTTTTTAGGCAATTTGGCAGTAATCTGGCAAAAGCTAGACAGGCGAAAGTATGGAAGCATATGTGTCAAAAAACTAAAATTATTAAGCATTAGCAGAAAGGCATTTTCCATTTCACTATACAACTGCTAAATGTGACTCACAAATAAACCAAATAAGCAATTTTCCAAACGGCTTTTATATTTTCTTCTTCATCACTGCTCATTCTGTGACTTAATGAAATAGATAAAGAAAATGGAATTTAAAATTTCATTTTCAAATAACACTCCATCAAAAGTGTGACAAAATTCAATTTGAAATGTCAAATTAGAAGATTAAAATGCATTAACAGAAATGCTTTTAATTTTCACTACACAACTGCTAAATGTGACTCACAAATGAAATGAATAAGCAATTCTCCAAACGGCTTTTTAATTTTCTTCTTCAACTCTGCTCATTCTGTGACTTAATGGAAAGGATAAAGAAAGGGGAGTTGCAGTTTCGTTTTCATGCCCGCCCCGCAATAAGTGTCTCATAAATCAATTTGAATTCGCAATCCTAAGAGGCGCAGGAGAGTGACGTCACCGCCAGCCTCACTCTTCTTCCCAGTCTGACCCAAGTACAGTTGAATGCAGGTTGTATGACAGGGCGGAGAGTGGGCACAGGGCACAACCACACCATATATGGAAATGACGCCATTTTGTTCCGGAAATGACGCAATTTTTTCCGGAACTGAAGGGGGCACTATTTTCTGTTCCAGTTGCAGTGAGTTTACTAAGTTGATAAGTTCGACAAGTTAACCGCTTGACTGTATTCAGTGAATGGATTCACCATGGAAAGCACACGAAGTCAGCAAAAGGTATTTGTGCATTAATAAAGCAATTGTCAAATTGAAAATTATTGTTTGATTTTGTTTTATTTTAATCGAGGGATTACCATTATTAGTAGTTAAATTGTACCTTGCTAATTACGCTAAAATGAGCACATGGCAGAAACACCAAGTTGCATAGCTAATCATTTCACCACAGTGCAACCAACCATCACTAAAGAAAAATAGAAAAGTTGACGATTAAGAAAAATAGTGAATGCTGTAAATTTGTATTGATTTGTATTTCTTTCTACAGATGCATGTGTCCATTTGTAATGTTCAGAAGGGAGAGAAATTAAGACCAATTACATCAAGCAAGGATGAGAAATACAGATGTCCTCTTTGCCCATACAGTTCCGAGGACTCGTACAAGGTGGAAATCCATCTTGCAAATACTACCGTGGTTCAACATAACGGTATGTGAAATTATTCTTAAAAAACACAAATGTTTGTGACTGTAATGTTATTAATGGAAAATCAGTAAGATTTTTGAAACTATAGTCGTTGGTTGATAAAAATGTAAACAATTGAAGTTCTTGTCAGAAAAAATAATTTCTTTGGAGGCAGTTTTTACTTTTATAATATTATTATTATTATTACTACTACTATTACTATTAATAATAATGATAATAACGATGATGATAAAACAGTGATGAGAAACTTCAAATATCCCTTTATAAAATCATGAACTTTTAATTTTCAGATCTATGGTATGTGTTTCTAACCTTGAGTAGATGTGTTTGCTCTTATGTCATTTGTTGTGCTTTCCCTGTTTGAGTGTAAATCCAGTGTTCATGGCATAAATATATGTACTAAATATGTATTTATTAATGTATGTTATACCTTTTTTTGTTTTTTTACAGAATTCTGTATCTTCAAGTGTTCTCTATCCTGTGATGGCGCATCTCATTTTCACTGTCCATATTGTTCATCAAACTTTAGAAGAAGGGACCGGTTTGTGAGTCATTTGGTGAACCACACAGTGTCACTGAAACTGTTATCTAGCTGTGTAGTAGCACTTCTACCTGTGCAGCCAGCCACAGCAGCACCCCTACCTGTGCAGCCAGCCACAGCAGCACCTCTACCTGTGCAGCCAGCCACAGCAGCACCTCTACCTGTGCAGCCAGCAACAGCAGCACCGCTACCTGTGCAGCCAGCAACAGCAGCACATCTACCTGTGCAGCCAGCCACAGCAGCACCTCTACTTGTGCAGCCAGCCACAGCAGCACATCTACCTGTGCAGCCAGCAACAGCAGCACCTCTACCTGTGCAGCCAGCCACAGCAGCACCGCTACCTGTGCAGCCAGCCACAGCAGCACCTCTACCTGTGCAGCCAGCCACAGCAGCACCTCTACCTGTGCAATTGACAAAGGCTAGCTCAAAGTCAGGAGAAATGATTACATGTGAAATCTGTTGTCTGTCCTTGAAGAAAAGGAATCTTCGACTTCATTTGAGAAGGAAACACCAGGACAATGTAGATCAGATTTCACAAAATCGCCATCTAAGGAGTCAGTGTGTTGATACCAAAAAAGGTACCTTTGCTGTTCAGAAGTCTTTTTACGGTCCGTCCATATGGATACACGTAATAAAAAACACCTGGTCACAGTTTCAGAGATCAGAATGTGAACTTAACAAATGTAACCTGAATGCTCAGTTTTCCCAGCGGAGTGGGATTCTGCCTTTTGAGTGTGGACATATCAAGTCACTAAATTTTAGCCCCCATGCCACAGACTCTGAAGGACATCTTTCGGAATCTACACTTGATGTATTGGTTGAGAACCTATGGTTCAGTCTGGAGCGAAAGAAAGAACTATTAAAAAAACAGCAGGAAGCATTCGCAAGTAGTACACCATTGTCAGTTCTTCTAAGTTTCAGTGGAACAGAAACTACATTTCATGTCTGTCTTTGAACCAAAAACAGCATATTTTAGTAGACTAGGAAGGGTAATTGTTACCCATGACAACCACAAAAACACCTGGCATTGTCCCTGTACAGAAGGGAAGAAGTCCTGCATACATAAGGCTACAGCAAAGTGGCATCTGTTTGAAAAAATGCCTGACATGTTTAAAACAGCCCAAAGTCCAGAGGAGGATGTCATGTTTAGAGCACCTGTTACAAACTGCCAAGAGGACATTGCATCAGTCTCCGATCCAGCAGCTGAAAGGATGATCAAGTATTTGATTTCCCACAAGAAAATACCCTCTGATCTTCCTGAAACAGTGGTCACCAGCAGCAGAGATGCCAAGACTCTCAATGGGTTCCCCAAACATCTCATTCCATCTGAGACGGCATGCACAGAATGTGGACAAAATAGTCTTGTTGGTCCTCAGCTGATAACTGCAGCTGCAAAAATAGTGACTCAGAATGGTGTAGTTAAAGGTTTGCAATTTTATATGGTTTGATTATAAATATAGTTATTAATAACTGTAGTTTCCATCATTGCAGCTCTAGAATTTAATTGTAACATGTTTTTTTCATATCCTTTTAGGTATATCAACGTACAGGAAAGTTTGCCCTAACTGTGACATGGTGTATCGCTATCAAGACTGGCAAGATGGCGTCCACAATTTTGATGATCATTTGCTACTGTCAATACATTTTTGCCTTTTATTGAGGAATGCACTACAGGTTAGTTCATGCTTTTACTAAAATGAAATGTATGAACACACAGAAGGGGAGAGCTTTCCTAACAAGGATTGGATTCTGCATGTGTATCTATCATTTGAGGGTCTAACTGATCATGACTACCTGTAGGCATGTGTTTCATGTGGGTACCATCCAGCTGTAGTAGTCATGGACCTTCATAAAAAAGGTGTTTTTAGCATGCCAGGTAAATGTTTAGCTTCTTAAGCTGTAGTGCAACTTAACTGTAAAAATGTTCATCTCATTTGAAATGAATGTTTCACAAATATTTTCTTCATATTTCTGAAGTTAGTGACATACCAAACCCACCACAGAACTACAATGGAAAAGTGAATGCCCACTCCTTTTGGGAAGCTGTGACCTTGGAAGTAATTAGTCGTGGACTTTATGCTCGTAAGTTGTGGCTGTTTTAGTTGAAGAATAGTTAACATGCAGCAAACCAAACTATTAAAGTCAAAGTTAAAGTCCCAAGTCATCATCACACAATGGTGAAATTACATCTCCGCATTTGACCCATCCCCATGGTGGGGAGCGGTGAGCTGCAACTGTGGCCGCGCTCGGGAACTATTTGGTGGTTTAATTAAGGGCCTTAATGTGTCTGGAAATGTGGAAGACATGCTTGAAATAATGTTGGCATGTCTCCTTTTTTTTGTTTCAGCTGGCTGCAAGAATCCTTTTGTTTTGAAACCTACTTACCACAACTGGTCCCCCTGGATTGGCCCACAGACAAGACAATCAGATATTTTGTTCAACACAGAGAGTGAGAAACTCTGCGTGCCTGATCTAAGCAGTGATGTAGACGAGTATCTCAATCTAAAGGTATTTTCACATACAGATTTGGCTTAATCTTAAACCAGGTGAATAGAAAGTTATAACGTTGTTAACCCAATTTTTCTGTTATTGGAAAGCTCCCTGAGATCAAGAAACTGTGCAAGCAATGTGGCGTTGACAGCAGAGGTTCAAAGACGGACCTTGTGCTTCGTCTGCGGGACAAGATGGCTTCTAGAGCAACCTACAACAAAGTATTTCAGAAAGTCTGGTAAGTGGCTGACAGCACGTTATAAAAGAAAAAAATGTTTGACCATAAAATTATTGCAGCAGTCTTAGTGGAGACACACAGAACTTATGAGTCTGCTGGTGAAAATAAGAAACTTTGTAAGACTGATTTTATTCTATTGTCTTCGAATACATATAGTACACAAATGGTCTGTAAATGGTAAATGGTCTGTATTTGTATAGCGCCTTCTTAGGGTTCTACAACCCCCCAAGGCGCTTCACAACACAATCAACTCAATTCACCCATTCACACGCTGGTGGGGATGAGCTACGATGTAGCCACAGCTGCCCTGGGGCACACTGACAGAGGCGATGCTGCCGAGCACTGGCGCCACCAGTCCCTCTGACCACCACCAGCAGGCAAGGCGGGTTAAGTGTCTTGCCCAAGGACACACAGCAGCATTCTCTGGCCGGAGCCGGGATTGAACCTGCAATCTTCCGATTACTGGACAACCCGCTCTACCTCCTGAGCTACACAACAAGGAGCCGTCAGATAAATAAATCTGCGTTATCATAAATAAGGATACTCTTTCTTGTTTCAGGTGGGTGGGCTGTAATCACCTGCCCATGTGGAGTAATCTATTCAGTAAAGTTTAACCTGAGAGCTGAGAGTCCAAGAGACTTTTGGCGCTTACACACTAGCACCGGCTCGGACCGGGCGGGATTGGGTAAGGTCCTTTCACATCCGGGTGGCCCGGGGATTTTTGTGGCTGAACCGTACGTGTTTTCGTCCCTCATCTGAAGGTGGTTTGACTCGCACCGAAAACCGGGCCAACACACCCACTGCCGACTCATTGGTCGGCTCAAATTCACGCCTACCTTTAGGGGGAACCTCCGATTAGCGGATAGAATCCGCCAACGGGGGCTTCCCCCATGCGCGCTTCATTATCACTCTGAATGCGGAGAAGTTAACAAGCCTCTGACTGAAGCTGTTTTATCTGTTTCCGTCAGCTGTGATGAGCGCAGCGCGCGCACACACACACACACACACACACACACTGACACAGTGCTGCCACGCAGCTTTTTGTTTAATAAGGAAGAGACCGCGGACCTCTCCGCGCTCCTTTGACCCACCCAGCCGTTTCTCTGTTCCCGTCTGCTGTGATGAGCGCAGACACCGGGCAGACTTCTCCGCACTCCTTTGACCCGCCCACATCACTGATATATTCGCGCCAATTTTTTGCGCGCATTTCTGAGACCGCCTATCACGTCCGCATTCCAAAGGGTGTCCTGGAAGACGTGTGTAAACAACCTGGCGGGGCCAACTGAGGCCGACCGATTGGAGCCGACCCGGTGCTAGTGTGTAAGCGCCATTTGCGGATCTGCTTCTATCCTGGAAGTTTTTTCCCAACGTCACTGTGTATGACTACGCCAGGGGACTAGTAAGTCACATCAACAAGCGTTGCCCTGAGGATAAACCCTTTGCCATCCACGAAGGCAGATTGCTTGATCCCACTGCAGAAAACATCAGACAAGCTGCTGAGAGAAAAGTTGAAGTGAGCTTACCCTGGTTAAAGCACAAAAAAGATCCAGAAGACGAGGGAGGGCATCCTGTAACTGGCTCCACCGAGCACTACTGTTGGAGTGATGTATTCCACCAAGGCAACAGGAAGGATGACCAGGATATCTTGAGGAGGATTGAAATAGTTCCTGAACTTGCAGGAAAATTGAATAGCCAGTGTGCAGAGCAGCTCTTTGCAGGCGTGAGAAAAAACAACTATTTTCTAAACATGCTCACCCCATCTTCACATATATTTCTGCAAAGAAACATCCTGCACCACTACAATGTCAGGAAGAACACAAGTGCAAAGGAAGACATTCAGAAAGTCGTTGGTCCTCGAGCAACATTGGTTTTAGACCAAAATGGATTCATTGTGATGGGTAATACTCATTTGTTGTGTGTGGTTTTGTTGTCACTGTGGCTGAAGTTAAAGTGCCATCTGTTTTGATTGTTGCTGTTTTTAAAGGCAGTCAGAAAAGGAAGCACGAGGCTGCTGGTTTGGAACCTGCTGTCGCGCTAGCTCAGCCATGTCCTCTGCAGTCCACACAAGTGACTGGTGTGGGATCTTTGACAAGCCTGGCAACAATACAAGCAAGTCAATCCTGCTGGGGTCAAGACCTTAATGCAACACAAACAAATGTGGTAAATCTGTCAATTTCTTTGGTCCAGTTTAAGAATTTTTTGTATATCTTTGAAATCACATGGTCATGTGTTTAATGATTTTGTTTGTCTTACACAATGGTTCTAATGTTTTTGTTCCTCAAGTTATTGTAAAATTGTGTGATTTTGTGTATTGGATGTAAGCACACGTATTTTTTTGTCTCTTTCTTAGCTTGCGCAGGTTTTGGACACCACCAGAGATCCAGGGGAATATCTTGCTTCCTTTGAAAACCAGATCTTAACTCGAGGTGACATGTTAACTCTGGGGCTATCAGAAGACATTAATGGACTGGTAAGTTTCCAAATATTGTAACCGTGTGTGTGTGTGTGTGTGTGTGTGTGTGTGTGTGTGACTGTCTAATGTTACAGATGCTGAATTCTTGTATGAAAGTCATTGAAAAACTGTCCAATGACAAGGTTGGCAAATTAAAAGTTTATATATTAATTTTATTATATCATTTGAGTTAGGACACACAGCATGTAGTTACTCAATGAGTACAATTCATATTCATGAGACAATAACATATATTGAAGGCAAGGCAAGGCAGCTTTATTTGTATAGCACATTTCAAACATGGAGGCAATTCAATGTGCTTTACAGAGCAGGAGCAACAAAAGCATTAATCAAAATACACAAAGAAATAATTCAGACAATTAGATAAAAGGCATAGTCAAAAAAGTTTAGCAGTAAACAGTGCAGAAGGAGCAGCATAAGAAACATTCAATCATAGGCTAATGAATACATGAAGGCTTTTAATTTTAATTTAAAAGTTACTAGAGTTGGGGCCTGTTTGAGGTCATAAGGAAGCTGATTCCATCTATGAGCAGCATAGTGACTAAAAGCAGCTTCTCCCTGTCTGGTTCTGACCCGAGGTTCTACCAGCTGACTGCTGTCTAGGGATCTGAGAGCTCTGCTAGGTGTATATACAGGAAGGAGATCCAACATGTACTTAGGCCCCATACCATTGAGTGATTTATAGACTAGTAGAAGCACTTTAAAATCGATTCTGTAGTTTACTGGCAACCAGTGCAGAGTTTTTAGAACAGGGGTGATGTGCTCAGTTCTCTTAGTTCTCGTTAGGACCCTAGCAGCAGCATTCTGAATGTGACGTACGCCTCCGTCAGTCATCCACCAGAGGGTGTGGAAGGCTCTATTACGTCCTCAGCTCGCTGTGGAGTGAGGTAATGAGGAGTAATGAATATAAATGAACTTGAAAGTGTTTTACCGCAAATAAACTCGAAGTCAGTGCTTCTATTTCAAAGAAATTTTATTATTTCCTCCCAGGGTTCACCTCTCTAAGTGCAGGGGCAGAGAGTTAAACCAAAAGAGAACACTATCAAAAATATGCTTAATTAACTATAACTAAAAGACGCCAGTCAAAAAGGACGACTGGGAAGGTAATACTTCACTTGAGGATCTAGGGGATTACCAACCCTGAAAACAAAACAAAGAAGGCCGGACCTTACCTGTCACCTTCTTGAGAAACCTTTAATTATAATCTACGGAGGGAACAAAACCCACAGTTAGTCCTTAGACCCACTCTAAAACTAAGCAACCAGGTACCACCGTACCAAAATGACTTGAGACACCAAAGGAGGAGAAAAGCGAGAGGTTCCACCTCCAACCACCAAGTTTCAAAGCTTCTCTCCCCCTGAGAATCCCTCAGCTGCACCCTTTTCACTGGAGATTGGCTGATTGAATGAGGTGCAGCTGGGCTCTCCCAGAGAGGAGCAGGAAGAAGGGCGTTGCCTTAGGAGCTGCTTCGGTCCTTCCACACCCTCTGGTGGATGACTGACGGAGGCGTACGTCACACTCCCCCCCTTAAAATAAAACAAGTAACAAACGATATTAGGTATCGAGTCAACTTTGTTTTAAAACCACCAGACATTACTATACAAAAGAGGATTCCCGCTATCTCATAAAACACTACCTAACTGACCCTGGTCTTCATGAGGACGGAAAGGCGGGCGTATCAAACACAAATAACCAGGGATTTGGAGAGGGGCTCTCTCCCAGAGCACACCTCCCCAGCACCAAGGGTGTTCCCGAGATGGCCGGCATTGAACGACCAACACTAACCTTTATGGCCCCCAACACTACAAAAAAAACAAAAAGAACTCCCCCTAAAGAGGGGAAGCTCTCTAAGCCTACAAGGGAACCTCTGGTTGCTCAATACGGGAAAGGGCGTCAGCNAAAAAAAAGATCTCCCATTACATTTTGGTCCCATTTAAAACATGCTACATGGATGTCAAAACAAAGTAGTGCATATTAGTTTTCCATAAATATTATAGCGACCCTGCTGTAATATTCTTGTTAACACTAGAACAGCCCCCAAACCTTCACTACTGTCATTATGACAGCTGCATGCATTTTCAAATGAGCCTCGATTTTCTGAGCTCGCTTCATGGAACAACCCTCTGGTCTGCTACGGTCTGGAAACAGCTAAAGCTAGGCTAATACATCCATAAGTACTTGAACCTTTTATTATGCTAATTAACTTACTCGATGGAAGTGAAGTGTCTCTGATGATAGATGCGTCATAAAGCCTCTTGCCGCTGCTGTGACCATATCTGCAAAATGAAAATAGAATAGTGAAGGTTTTTTTACAATTACAATTTGAAATATCAGACTTTTTGCTGACAATTTGGAAATGTATAAATCAACGCATGCAGTGACAGGTTATAAACTACTGTAGCATACTTATGTGTAAAATTATGAATATATATTAACCAACTTAAGCAATAACATAACACTTTGCATTTTGTTAAATTGCAAAAGCTTAATTCATTTTGTGAAGAACTCAAATACCTGTGAGCCTAGAGATAGAGTTTGTTTGGAACCCCCCTGGACACGATGCAAGTCTGCTTGGCTGGATCCTGTGTTTGTTCCAGAGGTCTTTGCATTCATCCAGGTCTTTCTGTAGAATCCAGCAGAAGCAGAATCTCAGCAAGCATTGGTGTTCGTGGCTTCCATTGAAGTTTCCAGAGTCTCATAGGTCTCCAAACAAGTCCATCCAAAACTGAGACCTGGTAATAATATTTAAGAATTAATTTAGCTTTGTTCTTAGACATTTTATAGTGTTTGAAAAAAAAGATCTCCCATTTAAAACATGCCACATGGATGTCAAAACAAAGTAGTGCATATTAGTTTTCCATAAATATTATAGCGACCCTGCTGTAATATTCTTGTTAACACTAGAACAGCCCCCAAACCTTCACTACTGTCATTATGACAGCTGCATGCATTTTCAAATGAGCCTCGATGTTCTGAGCTCGCTTCATGGAACAACCCTCTGGTCTGCTATGGTCTGGAAACAGCTAAAGCTAGGCTAATACATCCATAAGTAGCTTGAACCTTTTATTATGCTAATTAACTTACTCGATGGGAGTGACGTGTCTCTGATGATAGATGCGTCATAAAGCCTCTTGCCGCTGCAAAAGTTCGGTGACTCCTCAACGACCTTTTCCCCACAGTTAGGACAAAATATCCCATCGTTCTTCAAACGAAATGCGCTACAGGCAGTCACTTCCGGTTCCAAAGACAAACAGCTCAGTCGTCCAATCAGTGATGGTCTCCTGTTGCTGACTGGTACCTACCCTTTCCGGTTTTGTTAATGTAATTGTGCTTCTCAATTTGCTTTTGTGATTCGTAATTTGTTTTTGTGATTTGACTTTTGTGTTTGTGATTCGTAATTTGTTTTTGTGATTTCGCTTTTGTGTTTGTGATTCGTAATTTGTTTTTGTGATTTCGCTTTTGTGTTTGTGATTCGTAATTTGTTTTTGTGATTTGACTTTTGTTTTTGTGATTCGTAATTTGTTTTTGTGATTTGACTTTTGTTTTTGTGATTCGTAATTTGTTTTTGTGATTTGACTTTTGTTTTTGTGATTCGTAATTTGTTTTTGTGATTTGACTTTTGTGTTTGTGATTCTTAATTTTGTTTTTGTGATTCTCAATTTTGCTGTTGTGTTTCTGAATTTGTTTGTGTTTCTCAAGTTGTTGTTGTGTTTAGTGATTTGTTGGTGTGGTTTGCACTTCAGGGCCACCGTAATCCTGGAAGTTTTTTCCCAACGTCACTGTGTATGACTACGCCAGGGGACTAGTAAGTCACATCAACAAGTGTTGCCCTGAGGATAAACCCTTTGCCATCCACGAAGGCAGATTGCTTGATCCAACTGCAGAAAACATCAGACAAGCTGCTGAGAGAAAAGTTGAAGTGAGCTTACCCTGGTTAAAGCACAAAAAAGATCCAGAAGACGAGGGAGGGCATCCTGTAACTGGCTCCACCGAGCACTACTGTTGGAGTGATGTATTCCACCAAGGCAACAGCAAGGATGACCGGGATATCTTGAGGAGGATTGAAATATTCCTGAACTTGCAGGAAAATTGAATAGCCAGTGTGCAGAGCAGCTCTTTGCAGGCATGAGAAAAAACAACTATTTTCTAAACATGCTCACCCCATCTTCACATATATTTCTGCAAAGAAACATCCTGCACCACTACAGTGTCAGGAAGAACACAAGTGCAAAGGAAGACATTCAGAAAGTCGTTGGTCCTCGAGCAACATTGGTTTTAGACCAAACTGGATTCATTGTGATGGGTAATAGTCATTTGTTTTGTGTGGTTTTGTTGTTATCACTGTGGCTGAAGTTAAAGTGCCATCTGTTTTGATTGTTGCTGTTTTTAAAGGCAGTCAGAAAAGGAAGCACGAGGCTGCTGGTTTGGAACCTGCTGTCGCGCTAGCTCAGCCATGTCCTCTGCAGTCCACACAAGTGACTGGTGTGGGATCTTTGACAAGCCTGGCAACAATACAAGCAAGTCAATCCTGCTGGGGTCAAGACCTTAATGCAACACAAACAAATGTGGTAAATCTGTCAATTTCTTTGGTCCAGTTTAAGAATTTTTTGTATATCTTTGAAATCACATGGTCATGTGTTTAATGATTTTGTTTGTCTTACACAATGGTTCTAATGTTTTTGTTCCTCAAGTTATTGTAAAATTGTGTGATTTTTTTGTCTCTTTCTTAGCTTGCACAGGTTTTGGACACCACCAGAGATCCAGGGAATATCTTGCTTCCGTTGAAAACCAGATCTTAACTCGAGGTGACATGTTAACTCTGGGGCTATCAGAAGACATTAATGGACTGGTAAGTTTCCAAATATTGTAACCGTGTGTGTGTGTATAACTGTCTGATGTAGTGAAATTATTATGATTGTTACTATATTTACAGATGCTGAATTCTTGTATGAAAGTCATTGAAAAAATGTCCAATGACAAGGTTGGCAAATTAAAAGTTTATATATTAATTTTATTATATCATTTGAGTTAGGACACACAGCATGTAGCTACTCAATGAGTACAATTCTTATTCATGAGACAATAACATATATTGAAGGCTAGTCACCTGTTTCTAACTGAGCATAAAATAAATAATGTATTTTTTTTGTTTGTTTTGTATTGTTTATTTTTTCTCTCCAGGGTGTTAAGGTTTTTGCAGGAAACAGTCATGTAGTCCGCACCTGGTTTCCACCTTGGTCACTGGATCCAACACTTCATCTCCCAGTAAATGTTTTAGGACCTATTAATTAATATCAGCTTTCTATGCCAGTTTTACCATCACATTGATTTTTGATTTTCATGTTCAGTCACAGGCACCAGATCTGGACTGGATTCTCATTCCTGTATGGCTTCCAGGACATTGGACACTCTGTGTTAGTATCATTTTTATTTGACATTATGCTTTTTAAATTGGCTGCTAGATTGTATTTTGTATTTTTTGCTTTGTAGTGGTTTTCACCTTTTTACAGATTCTGAAGCCATAGGGAGATTTTCTTCCTTGATTCAATCAATGGCTCAGGCTTCACTGATGCAAACCACGTCCGAACATTAAGGTTTATTTAGAATAATTTGTGGATTTGCATGTGTTCCATATTCAGTTGTTGTGTTCTGTTAAACACAGTTCAGCTTTAAATCTCCTTTTTCTCCTTTCTTTCATTTTCATCTCAACAGAGACCTCTCTCATCATCTGTCACCTGGACCCTGGAAAGAATATGTTGCAAATGACATAAAGGTGAGATGATTTTGATGGACACCTGTGGTTCTGAGCCTGCTTATTATGGAAGCATATGTGTAAAAAAAATAAAATTATTAAGCATTAGCAGAAAGGCATTTTCCATTTCACTATACAACTGCTAAATGTGACTCACAAATAAAATAAATAAGCAATTTTCCAAACAGCTTTTTAATTTTCTTCTTCATCACTGCTCATTCTGTGACTTAATGAAATAGATAAAGAAAATGGAATTTAAGATTTCATTTTCAAATAACACTCCAGCAAAAGTGTCACAAAATTCAATTTGAAATGTCAAATTTGAAAATGAAACAGCATTAGGTTTCATATACAGTGCCAAATAGTCCTGTGAAATGTTTGTTCAGCAAGTGCCCTCAAATGTCTTTTTTGTTTTTGGTAATGTTAATGTTTTGGTAATGTTCAATTGCCCCTAGGGGATAAAGTCTTTCTGATTATGTTCCTCTGTTTGTGAATAAAGATATATTTTTTAATGGGTGCGGTTAATATAAAAATAATGAGAGTGAAACAAACCAACTCAAGTTTAAATTAAAAAAAATCACAGATGGAACTCAAAAACTTAGAATCTGGAGCAAAAGTTTATTTCAATAATTTAGCTTAAAAGTGAAGCTAATATATGACAGACTTGTTTCATGCAAAGCCAGATATTTCAAACATTTGTTATAATTGTGATGATTATGGCTTACAGCACATGAAAACCCCACATTCAAATTCTCAGACATTTGGAATATTACATAAAATTAAACATGGATTTTAACTGGAAAAATTTTGGACATCTAAGTATATTTCAAAAGTACTCTGCAATTGGTTTAGGCCCCTTTTGACTTTACTAAAATAAATTAATGTTTGCACTATATTCTGATTTTTTGAGTTTCACATGTTTTTAGGAAGTACCCCGCCTGTTTGCCCGATGTCTGCTGGATATAGGCACCAGCCCCCCGCGACCCTGCTCGGATAAGCGGTTACAGAAAATGGATGAGTGGATGTTTTTAGGAATTATATTGATTTGAAACTCAAATCCATAAAAGTCATTCTCAGCAGCTGGTTCCACAGAGCCATCCTTTGGGAAGATATTTTTTTCACTACAATGGAAAGTTTTCTCCATTTTGTTAATTGTATATATGTAGGCTACATGATAAAATGACTAAATAAATAAAACCAAGACAACTTCATTTTCATTTGGAGACAGATGCCACTTTCTTTAGGAGAGCTGATCTTTGGAGGAATAAGATTTAAGATCAGTTTTGATTATATTAAGTCTCATCAAACTCAAATGGTTAGTTTCCTAAAAATATTATAGAAGCAGCCTATTTTAAAAAATATTCTTATGAGATTTCTAATGGCATTGATGGTATTACTTTCCAGATGGGACTTCAATCATTTTATCATCAGTTTATAGATTTCAGATTTTCTTATAATGGTTATGCGATATTGGAAATCTATTTTCTTCGCAATTTCTGTCACAATTTGGAACAGCATGCATTCTGATTAAACAGAAGTTACCTTTTACAATGATAGATTTGACAAGGAGGAGAAAGTAGTGATGCCCATGATCTTTTTTTATTGAAAATCGCATTAATGTGCACTGAAGGTAATACCTCCTGCTATGATTCTAGGCAGGATGACATTCAGTAGTTACTCAGAAAGAACCTTTTTATTATAAATNGTTTCGACATGAGACCTCTGAGTCTTGCTAATTGATGGAGATGATAAAACACTGATTTGGTTATAGCCTTAATGTGACCAGTGAAGCTCAGGTCTGAGTCAATGGTAACACCAAGGTTTCTAACCTGAGTCTTAGTCTTTATTCCTCTGGAGCCAAGTTGAGCAATAACTTCCATCCTCGGTTTTTTACTCCCAAAGACAATATCTTCTGTCTTGTCTTCGTTTAACTGAAGGAAACTTGACTTCATCCAGTCATTGACTTGCTCTAGGCACTGACATAGTGAGTCTAGGGGACCGGATTCATTAGGTGATAGAGCTAGATAGATCTGGGTGTCATCTGCATAACTATGATAGGCAATGTTGTTGTATATGATCTGACCCAGGGGGAGCATGTAGAGGTTGAAGAGCAGTGGCCCAAGAATGGAGCCTTGGGGGACACCACATGTCATAGTGATCTGCTTTGATCTATGTTCACCAATAGAAACAACATAACCCCTGTCAGCAAGGTATGATTGGAACCAACTAAGGACTGTACCTGATAGTCCCACCCAGTTTATGAGTCTATCTAATAGGATGTTGTGATCCACAGTATCAAAAGCTGCAGTGAGATCGAGCATCACTAAAACAGATGTTTTGCCTGAATCTGTACTCATACGGATGTCATTTAATACCTTAATCAGTGCTGTCTCAGTGCTGTGGTGTTGTCTAAAGCCTGACTGAAAACCATCCAGGAGGCTGTTTGTCTCCAGGAAGTTGTTCAGCTGGATCATAACTGCTTTTTCAACAATTTTCCCAATGAAGGGAAGACTAGAGATTGGTCTATAATTATTCATCTCTAAGGGATCTAGTTTGCTTTTCTTTAGAATAGGCTTGACAGCAGCAGTTTTTAATGAAGTAGGAAAAATACCTGATTTTAAGGAGTAATTAGTAATTTTCAGTACATCATCTTTCAAGCAATTAAAAACCTTTTTAAAGAAGTTTGTTGGCAGTATATCAAGACAACAGGTAGATGAGTTTAAGCTATTAACTATGTTTTCCAGTGTTTTAGCATTAATCATGTCAAAGACTGGCATTCTAGCTAAAGTATTGCTATGTGGTTGTAGGGGTGGTCTTGGTGTGTTGGTTGACAGGGAGGAGTGAATGGCTGATCTGATGTTTAGTATTTTATCATCGAAAAAGGATGCAAACTCATTACATTTAGTTTGGGACTTGAAATCAGGGGCTAACTGTGTTGGTTGGTTAGTTAGCCTCTCAATAGTGGCAAACAGAACACGGGAATTGTTGATATTATCACTTATGACTTTGGAGAAAAAGGCTTGTCTCGCCTTTTTTAATTCAGAGTTGTAGGTGTGGAGCTGCAGTCTGTAGGTCTCATAATGATCGGGCAGGCTACTTTTCCTCCATTTACGCTCAGCTTTGCGGCATTCTCGCTTTTGGTTTGTAACAGATTTAGTGAACCTCCATGGAGCTTTTTGTTTCCTAGAGATGAACTTGGACTTTTCTGGGGCAATGGTGTCAAGAATCTCTAGAGATTTGCGGTTGAAATGATTTAGAAGGGAATCAGCACAGTTGGATGTTAGACTTGTTGACATATTCATTAGTTCACTAAAAACTGATGCAGTGTGATCACTTAGGTACCTTTTTTTGAGAACAGCAGAGTTGTGATGGATTACAGGTGCAGCTGACATCTCAAAAGAAATACAGAAGTGGTCAGAGAGGCCAACGTCCTTAACAACAATGTCTGATACATCAAGATCTTTGGTTAAGATCAAGTCTAGTGTGTGACCTTGAGCATGTGTTGGAACATGAATATGCTGTATAATATCAAATAGATCAAGCACTCCGAGGAATTGCACAGCAGTTTTATCATTAGCGTCATCAATGTGAATGTTGAAGTCTCCAGCTATCAGAAGGTGATCAAAGTCTATTGTGATAACAGAGAGAAGTTCAGTGAAGTTCTCTAGAAAATGAGTACATGAACCTGGAGGTCTGTATATTACTAAAACTAAGATCTTGGGTGTACCTTTCAATTCAAAACAAAGATACTCAAAAGAGTCAAAGTCACCAAACATAATCTGTTTACATAGGAATGAGTCTTTAAAAATGGCAGCTACACCACCACCTCTCTTATCAGGTCGAACCACATTTAGAGATTTGAAGTTTGGGGGTGTTGCTTCTATGAGAACAGGCGCACAGCTACTATCATTTAACCAGATTTCAGATAAAAGCATACAGTCAAGAAGATGAGCAGAGATAAGATCATTTACTAAAAATGACTTGTTGTTGAGAGATCTGACATTTAGTAAANCGGCATTCCGAGAAGATGAAATGGTGGTGTCATTTCCAAAGAACCCATTTACCTCCCAGTTTACCTCTAATCGAGAGATTTTATTCTCAATAACTGTGATTTTCTCAAGAAGTTTTTGGAAATCTTCTGTAGAAAAGGAAGGCATAGTGCTGGGTCCACGCAGTCAAGTCCCTGAAGATCAAAGACGTGGCAAAAAAGGGCTGAAGTAAACTCCTCTGTCAGTTTAGTAAAGAGATCCCAGCAATTTTAAAGAGTCCAGCGGTCACTGAGCAGAAAAATACTTTGGAAGAAAGACGGGGAAAAAAGGAAAATTGTAAAAAATGCAAAATAAGCAGGAGCGAAGAGAGAAGCGTCTGCACTGTAGCAAGGCAAGATAAACAAGGCTAGTCACCTGTTTCTAACTGAGCATAAAATAAATAATGTAATTTTTTTGTTTGTTTGTATTGTTTATTTTTTCTCTCCAGGGTTTTTGCAGGAAACAGTCATGTAGTCCGCACCTGTTTCCACCTTGGTCACTGGATCCAACACTTCATCTCCCAGTAAATGTTTTAGGACTTATTAATTAATATCAGCTTTCTATGCCAGTTTGACCATCACATTGATTTTTGATTTTCATGTTCAGTCACAGGCACCAGGGCCCAGTTTTTCAAAAGTGATCCACTAGGATTCTGGATAACGGATTGGAGCAAATCTTGAAAATGGGTTTTTCAAAAGAAAAAACGGATTACATAATCGGATTAGATCACGTAATCCAATCTTGGTTTTGATTCGGATCAAACCTTTAGTTTGGGTTTTTCAGAACTTTTTTGTAGGATTTGGATCACTTTGATCCAAAAAATCTGGATTAAACTGATCCCATCAGAAGGGTGGATTCAGCGTGGATTTCAGGCCCAAAATGTTATAAAAACTTTAAAAATGTATCAAATAATAATATATTTGGATCATGCAGTATATTACAAGATATTCTATTTATTCATAAGGTTTTAATTTTATTTGTTCTTCCATCAGGCTACAGTGATTAGGTAGGCTTTAACGTATTCAGCCTTTCAGTAGAGGCCTACAGCAATGTAGAAAGAGTTTGGCCTCATAAAATAATCCCCCAAACAGCTGTCAAAACTGACCAAAAACAATCAATTTTATTCTGCCACTAATTGATATATATGTTCATCACAATCGAAAATATTGGTGTTTCTAGAATATTTATTATGCAATGATTACAGAATAACCAAAAAAATGCAAAGAATGGCAATCACTGATATTTGAAATCCAAAACAAATCCAAATCAGAAATAGTGTCTAACTATTGCGTCCCTTGTTGCACGTCCTGTTTGCTCGTTCTGGCGGAATGCAGGAGGCTGGTCAGGGTCTCCAAGGGGCTCAGGTGCATCATTGTCAGCACAGAGAGGGACATTGAGCTTAGTAGCGATGTTGTGCAGGACAATACAGGCAAGGGTTATGTTGCATGCTTTCTGTGGTTCCACTCTCAGGTAGTTAAGGCATGCAAAGCACCTCTTAAACGCTCAATTGCACATCTTGCTCTGCAATGAGCAGTGTTAGTTTCTTTTAAATGTGTGTGTTTTCATTTTAAATAAACATAAACTTATATTGACCCCACACTGGCTATTCTACTTGTTGCTCTTTACATATCTATAGTTCTACGCTGTGATTTCCTATCCTGTTTGAGCACTGGTTATCCAGATTTGGTGATCCTGAAAAGTTCCTATTCGGATCAGATTGATCCAATCCGATGTTGCTTTGAAAAACTGGCTCAAAAGTAAGCTGGATTACGTGATCACGGATCGCAAAAAAAAGGTTTACTAAATCCGGATCAATTTGATCCGGATTAAACCTTTTGAAAAACTGGGCCCAGATCTGGACTGGATTCTCATTCCTGTATGGCTTCCAGGACATTGGACACTCTGCGTTAGTATCATTTTTATTTGACATTATGCTTTTTAAATTGGCTGCTAGATTGTATTTTTTGCTTTGTAGTGGTTTTCACCTTCCTAATGATGCATTTTTACAGATTCTGAAGCCTAAGAATAGGGAGATTTTCTTCCTTGATTCAATCAATGGCTCAGGCTTCACTGATGCAAACTACATCCGAACATTAAGGTTGATTTAGAATAATTTGTGGATTTACATGTGCTCCATATTCAGTTGTTGTGTTCTGTTAAACACACAGTTCAGCTTTAAATCTCTCATCATCTGTCACCTGGACCCTGGAAAGAATATGTTGCAAATGACATAAAGGTGAGATGATTTTGATGGACACCTGTGGTTCTGAGCCTGCTTGTGTCCATCTAACTCTGCCTTTGAAGTCGGTGCTGTGGGTAGTGGTAGGGACATTTAGAAACAAAGCCGTTGCCCTTAAAAAACACAATTGAACTGTTCTAGGTGGCTCCTAGTTGGTTGTAGCTATAGGCAGGTAACATTTATTTATTTAACACATATTTTATATCACAGGGATTGCCAAAACAAAGACTCTCCAACAACTGTGGAATGTTTGCAGTGATGGTAACACAGTTGCTTCCACTCATCATCACCATATTGTTTTCAGGGTTTAATAAGTATTATATTTCTCTCAACAGTATGCATTCTACTTTGTGATGGGAGCACCTTTTGATTTCAGTGAGGTAAGGTCACTGATGAGAGTAAACTCTTCATGGTGGAGATTGTATATTTCCATATGTACAGATCGACATGATGATAAGAAGATGGTGGTGTGTAGTTCTTTTAAGAAACTTCCCTGTGAAGTAAGGACAACAACTCTGCTCCTTGCTACATCATATTGCAACATTGTTTAAAGACTTTTGTTTTGTCATTTTTAAAGATCCAGAGAAGAACTCCAACAAGAGAGAAAGCGGAGAAGAGTGGATGGAGCGGCAGAAGAAAGGGCTGACTGTGGGGTATGTTGGTGCTTTATATCAGGATCAGGTCGTTTGTAATCACCTCATTGTTAGTGTTTTCAGTATACAGTTGCACTAGGTTTGTGTTTTCATTACTAGAAAGATAATTTGGATCTAACCATCAAAATGCAATGGTGATGTTTGGAACGGACTCGGTCTTTAAATAAAACTTTATATTTTGCCAGACTCGGTGTGCCAGTGACCACACATATGCCAAAACAACAGAGGCAGATTTAGTCTTCTAATTCACAGCATCCATAATAAACCACCAATTTGTTATTTGAAATACAAACAATACTTATTTAGAACAGCATTTTGTATTATGTTTGAAATGCTGTGGGAAAAATATTGAGAAATAAAGTGTTAATTGTTGTTTTATGCAGATACAGATACAACAGACACCTCCAGTTTTCCAGGCAAGACTCACTACTATTCATGTTGTCTTGTAATTCTATGACAGTCTCACAGTGCACATTTGTGTTGTTTTTATAGATGCCCGTCATGTGCTTGAAGCTGTGCTCCTGGAGGTGATCCTAACAGAAGGAGATGCAGCTTACCTGTCGTTGGCACTGACCTGTGAACTCTTCAACGCAATAGTTTCTGATCCAGATTTTAGAAAGAAGGCCCACTTTGCCTGGCTGGATGGTAATGAATGACCTTTGATTTTTGTTTTCACTTAAATTCATTTCACTTAATTGAATTATAATTTGTCAATAGATGAGATTGACTGGAGCAAGTTCTCTGCAAACTTCAAATCAGAGCACAGGATTCCATTCATCGTGGCAAGATGCTGTTCCTGCAACAGTCAGTACAAAGACTGTGTGGGCTTCACAGGAAATGGACAAAGAGGAGAGTACCCCCGCTATTACTCTGGCGGGATTCCTGGACACTGCCCTGGCTGTCAGCACTGAGCATGTTTCATATACAGTGCCAAATAGTCCTGTGAAATGTTTGTTCAGCAAGTGCCCTCAAATGTCTTTTTTGTTTTTGGTAATGTTAATGTTTTGGTAATGTTCAATTGCCCCTAGGGGATAAAGTCTTTCTGATTATGTTCCTCTGTTTGTGAATAAAGATATATTTTTTAATAGGTGCGGTTAATATAAAAATAATGAGAGTGAAACAAACCAACTCAAGTTTAAATAAAAAAAAATCACAGGTGAAACTCAAAAATTTAGAATCTGGAGCAAAAGTTTATTTCAATAATTCAGCTTAAAGGTGAAGCTAATATATGACAGACTTGTTTCATGCAAAGCCAGATATTTCAAACATTTGTTATAATTGTGATGATTATGGCTTACAGCACATGAAAACCCCACATTCAAATTCTCAGACATTTGGAATATTACATAAAATCAAACATGGATTTTAAATAGAAAAATGTTGGACATCTAAGAATATTTCAAAAGTACTCTGCAACTGGTTTAGGCCCCTTTTGACTTTACTAAAATAAATTAATGTTTGCACTATATTCTGATTTTTTGAGTTTCACATGTTTTTAGGAATTATATTGATTTGAAACTCAAATCCATAAAAGTCATTCTCAGCAGCTGGTTCCACAGAGCCATCCTTTTGGAAGATATGTTTTTCACTACAATGGAAAGTTTTCTCCATTCTGTTAATTGTATATATGTAGGCTACATGATAAAATGACTAAATAAATAAAACCAAGACAACTTCATTTTCATTTGGAGACAGATGCCACTTTCTTTAGGAGAGCTGATGTTCCATCTTTGGAGGAATAAGATTTAAGATCAGTTTTGATTATATTAATAGTCTCATCAAACTCAAATGGTTAGTTTCCTAAAAATATTACAGAAGCAGCCTATTTAAAAAAATATTCTTATGAGATTTCTAATGGCATTGATGGTATTACTTTCCAGATGGGACTTTGATCATTTTATCATCAGTTTATAGATTTCAGATTTTCTTATAATGGTTATGTGACATTGGAAACTTATTTTCTTCGCAATATCTGTCACAATTTGGAACAGCATGCATTCTGATTAAACAGAAGTTACCTTTTACAATGATAGATTTGACAAGGAGGAGAAAGTAGTGATGCCTATGATCTTTTTTTTATTGAAAATCGCATTGATGTGCACTAAAACAGAATTTAATAGAGTGTTGAAGGTAATACCTCCTGCTATGATTCTAGGCAGGATGACATTCAGTAGTTACTCAGAAAGAACCATTTTATTATAAATTAATATTAATTTATATACAGAAAATCTAATAAAATAATAAGAAATGCTCAAGTTAATTTCAATATTCTGTCTATCAACCCTTTGTGATGTACTAAATGTATGAACACTATCTGTCTATCTTCATCTACATACCTATAGATGATTAGTAAGTAAGTGCATTTTATTTGTAAAGCACCTCACACAGAAAAAGAATCACAAAGTGTTTCACAAAGCAGAGGTTCTTCTAACTAGGGAAAAGGAAACAAACTACAGCAATAAATCATTTGGACAATTTTTATGCATTGCTGCTGTTTCAAAAATGTCACACCAATTTTAAACATTTACAGGGAATTGTTCAATGATGTGTCGTAGAAATAAACGCTAATGCCCAAGTGTTATACCAACATACCAATGAATAATTAAAACTCTTCTTGAAAATGGTAATGTCCTTTATTTTACTTTTTATCCTCGGTTTTGAACTTTTTAATTGTGAAATGTCCAGTGTTTGACTGTGATTCTTTGAAGAACATTATTAGAAATGACAGTTTTAAATACATTCTGGCTTAGTCATGTGAAGTAAAAAGATGTTCGAAATGTCTTGTAATCAACTGCAACGATTAATGAATCAGAAATAGGCAAAATACGATAGTTGTGTTATAATTATATAGTGTTTCGTTAACAAAATCAATAAAGTAAAAAAAATACCAGTAGCACCGCAAACAGCGCCCCCTTCAGTTCCGGAAAGAAATGGTGTGCCCGCCCTGTGCCCACTCTCCGCCCCGTCCTACAGGCTGCACCCAAGACCTTCTCTCTCGACGTAGCTTCTATACAGAGAACATAGACAGCGAAACAGGAAGCATTTCCTGCTTGTTTGCTTCAAAATAAAACACTTGCACAAACACTATTTCAGTGCCAACAACAGGACTGCATTTCTACAGCAACTAAAGATTAAATGAGAAATAAGTCACAACATTCTCCCGCCCGATGAACAGTTGTTCATCTACAGTCAGCCATCCTTAACATACCGCTAAGGGATAATAACTGAATAGGTCTTCTCAAAATGTTACCTTTAGAACTGCGAACATTACAGGAACGAATCAGTCCATCTCTGCCTGGAAAAACCTCCGTTACTCTACCCATTTTCCAGGTCTGTCTGGGTCAATCAATCAATCAATCAATCAATCTTTATTTATAAAGCGCTTTTTCATACATTTAGGTGCAACACAAAGCGCTGAACAATTAAAAACAACCACACAATAGTCAAATTCCCACCCCTCCCCCACAGATCAGCATCCAAGATCCCTCATATCTCCCTTTTCCCACCCCCAATCCCATCCCATGCACACACACACACACACACACACACACACACACACACACACACACACACACACACACACACACACACACACACACACAAGAGCTAAAATGAAAGGACAACTGGCTGAGTACAGATGTAATAGGCAACAAAGTAAAGGGAAACGCCATCAAAAGGAGCCAGCTGCACCGGGAGCAGCAGGATTGGCAGCGGCCGCCCGGGCACCACCACATGGCCACCAAGAGGAGGCACGAGAAGCTCCCAGGCAGCCACAGCCAGCCGCCGCTCCAGGGGCAGCTGGCCCCCACAGAGGAGACACTGGTAAAGCCTTAAAATGATTAAAATAACAAGTTAAAGATCAAATTAAGCATAAACACCAGATGAATAAAAGCAAAAGTTAAAAACATTGATAAAAGCTAAGTAAAAAAACCAAACAGTTAAAAGTATAAAAATAATATAATACAAATAAGTAATACAGGTAAAAGCAAGTTAAAATTAGTATATTAGATAATAGATGTCATTAAAGTAAAAGAGTAATAGAACAATGATAAAATATATAAAAGATGGTTAAGCAGGCTAAAATAGATCAGATACAGCTAAAAACTATATTAGAAAGGCGATTCAAATAAAAGCTGTACTAAAAAGGTCAGTTAGCTAAAAGCTACACTTAAAAGGTCAGTTAGCTAAAAGCTACACTTAAAAGGTCAGTTAGCTAAAAGCTACACTTAAAAGGTCAGTTAGCTAAAAGCTATACTAAAAAGGTCAGTTAGCTAAAAGCTACACTTAAAAGGTCAGTTAGCTAAAAGCTACACTAAAAAGGTGAGTCTTGAGCCTGGCCTTAAAAACATGAACACTCTCTGCGGCCCTGAGGTCCTCTGGCAGACCGTTCCAGAGGTGAGAGCCATAAAACTGGAAGGACACCTCGCCTTGTGTATGTGTCCTGACTTTTGATATGACAAGGAGACAGCTGTCAGAGGAGCGCAGGGACCGTGAAGGCTCGTACGATGGAAAGAAGTAGACAGATGCGTGTCAGCGACATTTTTTGGAGCAATTTCTCCTCAATATCATCCAGATCGAGGCAAAAGGGTTACAGTATGCAGTGGAGGGATACATTAGTGTTGGCTCCGCTGAGCGAAGCATAGCAGGGAACAAGGAGTTGGGAGAAGGTCCGATGTCCAGGGACGCGTGGATCCGAGGAGTGGTGGCGGCGATGCGGTGTCCCTGTCAGCTGTCAGATGATCTGAGCTGCAGGCAGCTCTAACAGAGAAAAGCTCCCGGCGCTCTGCATCGCTCAGTTTATCATCTCAGCTGAGTCTTTTTATAAAATGTAACTTTTTATGCCCGTGTTTACTTTCATTTTTTGTTCCCGGCCGGAGCTCGGCATTAATTCATCACGTGATCATGACACCACCCGCTGTTGCGCCAATATGCTTAATGTGCGTTTATAAGACACACGGTTGAGGTAATATTACGCTGATTTGCCGGCACGGTTTGTCTTATCTAAAATGGGTCTTGGATAGTCTGGGAGGCGGACCTCCGCCCAGCCGCGGGCGGGGGGAGCACTCATGCTTGACTGTTGCTGGTTGAGCTCGATGAGGAGGTTCTGAAGGGAAACGAAGGAGACACGACTACTATCGAGGCTAATGCTTAGTAGTAAATTAGGCTTAGCTTCATCATTTTGTTTGGAGCTGTCGGATAGTAACGGTTGCTATGATGTGTGATTGGACAATAGCCGTTCTGGGGGCGGGGCTCGGCGAAAGGCTAATTGGTTTTACTCAAAGAATCCATAGCTCCACCCACTCCTGCCATCATACATTAGACCTTGTGCTGACGTAGGGTATAGAGTGTGAAGAGATAACAATATTTCCATTAGGGATGCAACGGTCCACTTTCCCCACGGTTCGGTCCGTACCTCGGTTTTTGGGTCACGGTTTCGGTCCACTTTGAAGTGTAGAAAAGCTTAAGAAAAACAGAAATTTCCAAACTTTATTTTATTCACGCAATAATAACTTTTCAGATGTATTACTTGTAGTCCAGTGTATAATAATTTGTTCAGAGACCAACAGAAATGTCACTTTTAAAATGCCTTTTCAATGTGGTGTCAGTGAGAGGCTAGGGCAGGGGTCGGGAACATGCGGCTCTGGAGCCGCATGCGGCTCTTTTAGCGACCCCTAGTGGCTCCCTGGAGCTTCTTCACAAATGTCCCCACAAGAGTATGAAAATGGATGGGGGATATATTTTTTGTTTTATTATCGTTTCTGTAGGAGGACAAACATTCTTAACGTTTTCCAATGCTGTAAAAATGTGCATAATAAATATTAAATTTTAACATTTCTGTCTGTGAAACTTTGCGTCATAGCCTGCGACACACGTTTCAGCGCAGCGCCCATAGATGTATGGCGGCACCGTGCCAGGCAGATGGATGTAAACAAACCAGCGGGTGTGTCAGGGCCGTGAATCCCAAAGGGGAAAAGAGAAAGATAGCTAATGAGAACAGAGGATTCAAGGAAGAATGGACCAAATTATTTGCTTTCATTGTCGACGCGGAAGGATTACATGGAAAAACTTCAACTTTTCACCGCTGTCGCTCGGACAAGGACCAATCAGCGGAGGTTTCACTGGCTGACCAATGAGGGGACAGGATGCTTCTCAGTACATCTCCGGGTAAACATGGAGGAAAAGTTCATACTTGCCGTGTCTGATGTCCCAGAACTTTACAAGACTTCACTCAACTCCAGCAAAACCTTGTGAGACTTCATATCTACCGCTGTTTCAACTCTGAGCTGCTTTAATAACCCAAAATTCCCTCCAATCTGACGGCCAATCAAAACAACGGAAGGCTCGCTATTCGCCCTGGAACAGAGGCATCGCTGGCTTTTGCCGCATGTCGCCTCCCGTGTGTCAGGTTATAAAAGTAGATTTAAGAAGTGGATTACATCTCCCAACTCCACTACTGCTGCAGGTTTTGTTGCAACCTGAGAGATAAAAGCAGGGAAAACTATTCATGGATGGTGATTACATGAAGGATTCATTCATCAAAATATCAGAGCACCTATTTCAGACTTCAGAAACAAAACCGAGATGATCCAGAAAATTAAAGACATTCCTCTCTCCACAAAGACAAGGACCATTAAAACGACAGGAGACGTCACCAATCAGCAAATCAAAGACATTAATTCAGCTCCAGCGTCCTCAACTACCTGTGATGAGTCGTGTGATGTGATCGATATCAGACAGACAGCTCTGTTATGCAGGTATGTGAGCTGTGATGGGCTCAAGAAGAAATGATCAAATTAATACCACTGATTAATATTGTAATGGAAGTTAAGCTTAAAGCACCAAATATCGTACAGCAGAGTCACGTGGTGTGTCGTTCTCTCCAGGATGCTGCAGGGAAATAAACATTTAATCATGAATGCTCATTAAGTATTTGTAGTCATTTTGATAATAGGCTAATATACACTTACAACCTGTGTTGCCTTCATATAAGGCTTATATAAGGCTTTTCATTTTTTGCGGCTCCAGACAGATTTGTTTTTGTTTTTTTGGTCCAATATGGCTCTTTGAACATTTTGGGTTGCCGACCCCTGGGCTAGGGCGACCGAAACGCGACTGGGAGGGACGCGTATTTTGGAATTGTAGGATGTCCAAGGAAGGTCCTGACTCGGGAGTGTGTTGTGTGAGGGGTTGTGGTGTCAAATAAAGTGAGCCTCTGAGTTCACCGTTTTCTCTCCTCGTCTTTATATTCAACTGCAAACCAGAAATGTTCCCACACGGAAGGTTTGTTTGAAGACAGTGCGTCGCATGTCGCCGTGGCTAAGTTTCTCTCTGTAGCGCTTGTTTTGCTCAAACTTTCAGCTCAGTGGGACGGGTCAAACCTGTGACTGGATATTTACTCACGGGTAGGGAGGGGGTCTGCTGTGAGCAGCTTCAGACGAGACTAGAGCGGGCACACGGAATGAAATTCATCTGCCTGGAGAGACAAACGCACCCTGGTGCCGTGTAAAGCATGAAATAAAACATCCAGCGCGAAAATAATGGCAAAACCGAAGTCCCGCGGTACAAGAGGGTAGATTGTCCCGTGCAGGGAGGACCGAACGGTCCGGGATTTTACCGCGTACCGTTGCATCCCTAATTTCCACACAATCCTGTCTTGTCTGACCATTTTTTGATAACTTTTGAGTTTATTATAACCGAGTTCTCCAGACATGAAAGTAAATTCCACTATAGTCGATCTTTATCTGATAACGCTGTAGCAAACTTTAAAGCAGCTGTTCCATCTTTACTGTCTTCAGAATCTCAGTGTAACTTAGCAGAGGGCAACTATTTCATTTCTAGCCCTTCACAAATTGACGGTCTAGTTCATAGTGTTACTTCCTCTTTACGTGTGGCATTAGACAATGTTGCCCCTTTAAAAAAGAAGGTCATTAAGCACAGGAAGTTGGCTCCCTGGTTTAATTCTGAACTGCGTTCTTTAAAACAAAACTCTAGAAAACTGGAGAGAACATGGCGCTCTACACACCGGGAAGAGTTCTACTTATCCTGGAAAAATAGTCTAGTGCTTTATAAAAATAAGCTTCGACAAGCTAGAACTGCATATTATTCATCACTAATTGAGGAGAATAAGAATAATCCTAAATTTCTTTTCAGTACAGTTGCTAAACTTACACAGAATCATAGCTCTGAGCCAGCTATTCCCTTAGCCTTCAGCAGCAACGACTTTATGGAATTCTTCACTAATAAAATAGATTCTATTAGAAACAAAATCATCAGCATCCTCCCCAACACGACTTCTTCTTCCTCAGTAAGTGAGGCAGCATCTGAGGTAACT
>SSNS01000691.1:81482-188246 GCA_006937985.1 Aphyosemion australe | reverse complement strand
TGTGTGTGTGTGTGTGTGTGTGTGTGTGTGTGTGTGTGCATTTATGTTTTGCGAGCCCAATTTGTCAGGTTACACACCCGCATTATGAGACCATTTGGTTTATGAGACCATTTTTGGTGGTCTCGTAATTCATGACTTTTAAAGTGCTGCAAATTTTTATAAAAGTAAAATCTAAATGTTGTTAGCTGATTAATACTGACTTTGTAACTGCTATTATCATTTTATTTAGTTATTTCAGCAACTTAAACTTTCTTTTGGTTTTCATGGCCAATTTAAAATTGGTTTCGTAAACCACGTCGCGTGTGTGGTATGCAGACCTCCAGGGTCTCATAACGCCCTTAGAATGTCACAGATGATTGTGTGTATTTTTTGATAGTTTTTATTTTATTTTTGAAGTGAGGCTTTTCTTCCATGGGTAAAATAGAACATGTTGACATACTTTTTGTGTTCACCAGATGCAAAGAATTCGTGTGTGTGGGATACAAACCACCATGTTGTCATGGTCTCATAAACCATTCAAAATGTCATAGTGGAATGTATGTATGTTCTGATAGGTTTTTCTTATTTTTTAAGTGAGCATTATCTTCCATGGGTAAAATAAAACATTTTGACATAGTTTTTGTGTTCAACAGATGACCTGTTTATGAGGAAATGTGTGTCCCCATAAACCACCACCAAGTCATAGTGGTTTCATAAACCATAAATGCACACATGTGTGTGTGGGGTGTGCGTGTGCCTGCTCTGTCTTCTCAATCCCCAGTGAGTCGTAGCGGATGGCTGCTCATACTGAGCCAGGATCCTCTGGAGGTTTCCTTCCCACTGTCGCTACATGCTTGCTTAGTATGAGGATTGTATCAACACACAGTCAGTGTCTTGATGCAATCTGCTGGGTTCCTTCTATAGAAACTTTTTACTGATTGGCTTAATGAACTGAACTGTATTGGAATGTTTACTTTGTGAAGTGCCTTGAGACAACTCTTGTCGTGATTTGGCGCTATATAAATAAACTGAATTGAATTGAATTCAACAGATGTTTAGAAAAGTGGGTCCTTGTGTGCCTGTTGGAGAGCCCTCGCAACAACGGATGGCGTTGCGTTTCTCTATGCTGACGCAGATGGTGAAGCATAAATTACACCTCCCATAAGAAGCATACAAAGCCACCCCCCTCCCTCACATCAGTCTCTCTGATCACATCGTAGTTATGCTAATGCAAGCATACAGGCAGAGAGTGAATGTCAACAAACTGGCTCTGAAGCGAGTGTGGCCAGAGGGAGATTCCTCTGCTCTTCAATATTTTATAGTATTATATAGGGTATGTTAACCATTTACTTACCCTTTATAAATGATTAATGAATGACTTATAGATCATAAAACATCATGAATGACAAGTGTTACATAGGAGCTTCTTCATCATGAATAAAGCCTTTATAGTGGTGTTTGTAAGCTGTTAAGTAATTATGAGAAATATTTTGTAGACGCTTCAGAAATGATTAGTTAACCATTAACTGATGCTTAACTGATGAGTAACTAATGCTTAATAGTGTGCACTTATTATAAAGTGTTACCAGAATTTCTAATAAGAAATAACAGTGTAGTCATAGAAACACTACTTGGTATATATGATGTTTGTGTGTGTGCACGCGTGTGTGTGTGTGTGTGTGTGTGTGTGTGTACTTGTATATACATCAAAGTGAGGACCTTTTGCCTGGTCCTCGCTTTGGTGCAATCTTCCAGAGTTCTACTTGTTAGTTTTAGAGGTATGGTGTGAATTAAGTTTTAGTTAAGGTTAGGGATGAATGGAAGTCAATAAATGGTCCTCACTAAGATAGAAAGACGAGAATGTGTGTGTGTGTGTGCCTGCTATGTCTTCTCAACCATAGATATCATATATATCACTAGATGCCTTACCTGCGCTGTTTGTCGATTGGACGAACGTCCCTAGGCAGCGGCCATCTTACCTCGGACAGCTGCCCCCTTTCGTAACATTGGTGTCAATGGTGAATGTACTATTTAAATAACTCTAACTTGCTCAATTTTCAACCGAATTTCAAACGGTTTGGTTTGTTATAAACGCCAGAGATGTGGCTGTAAAATATGACGGATTTGGCCCGTTAATTTAAAAATGTTAAAGTATGTCCTATCAAGTCTACGTGTTATAAGGTTTGTAATAATGCAACCCGCTTGTAAATCCGTTAATATTTCATCGAGTTAAGAGTGTTTTTGTTTAAGTTGTTCACTCACCTTCCATCTGCTACCATTGATAACGGAACGTAAGCTGTCCGAGGCAAGATGGCCGCTGTGTAGGGACGCTGTTGACTCCCAGCTAAGGCATCTAGTGATGTATATGATATCTATGTTCTCAACCCCCAGTGATTCATGGCGGATGGCGGCTCATACTGAGCCAGGATCTAGAGCCCTGCGCGGGACTGTTTTCTTCATCCTGCTACCGCTGAATTTCTGACCATTACTGCCCGCACCCGCAAAACTTGGAGAAATGATTCCCGCACAATAAAAGAGATGCATTGATTTTGTGTCCTCTCTGGTCCCACAGGAGAAAACGTGTCATTTTATAGGCTATTAATACAGAAACCCCATGAATCTCTTTGTTTCGTTTCTCAGGCCTGCATGTCTTTTGACACATTGGTCAGGATTAGCGCACTTTGTTTTCCTTTAGTTTTTAACCCTATAACACCACGGCGTTACCTCCCGTGATGCCGCAGCGCTTGTGATCGGAGTCTCCATGCTCTATGGTGAGTGATTCCTGCCACGACTAAGCCTAATATAACCTAATAACCAGACTCTGGAGAAGGCGCAGCTGAAGGTGACGTCGCCGTGTGAACGTCTGCACTGTCAACACGCTACAGAGACGACGTATTTCTCCGAGGGCTTATTCTCAAACGTTAATGTTAGACGAGGGTCTCCTTCAGCTGGTAATCCGTGGCAGAAATCACTCGCCATACATGCTCATCCTGATCTCCATTGTTTCTTTTAGCCGCCCGCTCCCGCCCGCAGCAAGGTTCACACCGCCCACTACCGCGAGTTTGGTGTTGGGTCCCGCGGGACCCAATCCCAATGCAGCCCTCTACTAGGATCCTCTGGAGGTTTCTTCCTGTTAAAAGGGAGTTTTCCTCTCCACTGTCGCTACATGCTTGCTTAGTATGAGGATTGTTGTAAAGACACTGACACTAGTCAGTGACTTGATGCAATCTGCTGGGTTCCTTCTATAGAAACTTTTTACTGATTGGCTTAATGAACTGAACTGTATTGGAATGTTTACTTTGTGAAGTGCCTTGAGACGACTCTTGTCGTGATTTGGCGCTATATAAATAAACTGAATTGAANTTTCTGCATGTGGACAGTATAGAGCAGGGGAGTCAAACTCACACTCACACTGGGCCAAAACGAAAACTGGGATGAAGTCGTGGGCCAAACTCAATAATTATTGAAAAAGTTATGCAAAATGTGCAAATTTTCCTTTACAGATATGTAATGTTGAACCTTTTCATTTGGAAACAAACTTATTTTTTGCGTAAACACTGAATCTGGAATAACCTAATTACACAGGAGCAAGTACATTTGAAATAAAACACACGTCAGTGGTGTTTGTTACTTATTATGTCTCAAATTCTTTTAATTTTGTATTCCTTAAAATGTGTTTATATTCAGCATCTTTGAATTTTAATCCTTATTGTCTTGTTTTTACCCTCTCTTTTCCTCCTCTAATGAACGTCATTGCTGCTGTGACACCAACCCTTCCCCACTGAGGGACATAAAGGGATTTTATTCTTCTATCTGTAGCCTCACTTCCTGTTTTAAAGTTGGTTAAATCTTTTTTAACAGGCCAACAACAAAAAACAAAAAATATGAATTCTCCTCAACAAAAACTTAATATCTCAGCCATTAACATTCATGCTTTGGAGCAGAAAAACACAATAATTCAAGCTCAGTTTGCTCCACTCTGGTGCTCACTGGTTCCAGCCAGATCCCTGCATCTCTGGTTAGGCTCTGAGCTGAGGAAGGAGTTCATCAGTCAGACTCCTGTGTTGTTTTGTTCATCACAGTCAACAGCTGCTCACACAGGTAAGTGCTGCTGAACATGGAGAGCATCTGAGCAGGTGGAGCATGAAGTTGTGTCCGTGTGTCGGGGGGACAGATGGAAACTGTAGCCACAAACTCTGACTTGAGCGTGTTGCTAAATCAGCTCCGTCTGGAGGTTGGTTGGTGGGTCTTTCTATTTCAGCTGTGAACAGGTCCCTGAGCTGTTGGAAACAATGGACAGTTCAGATGGGGTTCCTAGGGGGAACAGCTTGAGCTGTTACCCACAAGGTGAGAAGGTTGGGGGGGGGGTGCTGGGCAGGGGTGCCGCCAGAAATTCTGGGCCCTATGGAAACCAAAATTTCGGCCCCCTGTATTTTTTACATTTCAAATTTAACCTAATAAACATGCACTGTATACTTTTTAAACGATACTTAGCATAGTTAAAATGTCCAAAGATGAGTACAAAGCATATAAAACAAGAAAAAACTATGGAAATATGTACTTGTTTACATAAAAGGGAAAACATTTATTATCTCAATTGCAAGCACAACAGAACATAATTTACACATATTGACATACTTTACATCAGGGGTCTCCAACCTTTTGGAGAGCATGAGCTACTTTTACACCATGAAAGTACAGAAAAACTACTGCCATATGGTTTATTCACTCGTGTCAATATGCTTATGTTAAAAAAATGCTATGCTTACTATATGTTAACATGCATTTTATTCACAAGTTTTCTCTATTTCAATGCATCAATACTGTTAAAAAGTAAAAAGTAAAAGGACATTCCTGTTTTGAAACTCAAACTAAATTAAACATATTTAGTTTTTTAACTAATCAGACTCTTTCAGATAATGAAATATAAATCTACTTTGTGTGAAGGAGCTGACATTTGTTTAGAATGGATCAGTAACATAACTGTTTGAGCACACAGGAACAGCTAACCTGTTCCTCTTCAGTCCCTGACCCTGGGTCCTGCCTGGAGCCTAAGCAGCTATGTCAGATTTAGTTAAGCTGTGTTGTCAGAAATGAACAAATACTTCCAAAAACTATAGAATGACCTTAGAAAGAACATTAAATATTCTTTAAATGACATTTAATACAAAACCTTTCAAGTAATTATGTTGTGTTATGATTATTTTTCAAAGCAATGCAACACAAAAATTCTCATAAAATGAATAAAACTGAAGATATTTTAAATCAAATACAAGCTAAATGTGATGAAAACACAAAATTCTAAATAATTTGAACTGAAGTAAAAAGTATAAAAACAGAAATAACATTTCTTCCTGCTTTCCTGATTCATTTAATCATTTTTATGGTTTTTTTTATGAAAGTTAAGTTTTGCTTCACTAGTGAATAACTGCAGCTAAAATGATGCTTTGCTGCGTTTTTTGTTGACCATATTAAAATACGGTTGAAGGGTTGTCCTTTTACTCTGCATCAGCTGATCACGGGTCAGATGAATGATCCGCGGCTCTCTATGGCAAGCCAAATGGGCCAAAAAGTGAGCGAGAGAGACAGAGACAGAGAGAGGCTTCACGATCATATTTTATTACTAAATGGAATTGAAACAATTGAGGTAAATTTGTTGAAACTAAATCACAGGAGACGTCCAGAAAGTCTGGAAACGTGTGTTCATCATGTGTAACGAACAGCATTTAATTTGCGTTAACGAGCTTTTACAGCAAATAGGACTTTACTATCGCCCAGAATACTTTGTTGAGGATGTTTAATATCAGCTCATCAGACTCCTGAAACCCAAACCGGTAGAAGCGATGTCACCCCGTCTTCTTTAGAAGCGCGTCTCCGTTCACCACCGCTCCAGCTTCAGTCGCTGACATCAAGGTGACAGAAACGCGGATCCGTGCTGGGTTAAACCCTGAAATTAATCTGCGTATTTCCAGTAGAACATGTTTGCCGAAGATGTAAGCAATAATCAAATTTTTTATTACTTCCACAAAATGCTGGTTTTAGATCAGATATTACGGAAAACGAGGATGGCTTGCCATCAAATTTTAAAGCCGTCCCTCAGTAATTACAAGTCAGGTAGGATGACTCACTGGCTGAGCGACTGTCAAGTGCGTCGGACAAATACTAGCATCAAATGGAGTAATTTGCTCACATTTGGCGAGTGTTAATTTCAGTAGGTCTGAAAGTTTTAGAATACAGGATTAGGGCAAGCTACCTTTCTTTTTGAAAAACTGACATGCCTGCGTTTATCACTGTCTGCGCTGCATCATAGAAAGGGACGTTAGGCTAGCAAGCAGCTTGGACAGACAGGTAGAATGAACCATCGTGAAGGGGAGGGGTGGGACTGAAACAGTAAAAACATTATTTGTTAAATATTAAATCTATGGTCAAAATAGACAAAATACACATTGAGCGCATGAGGGGCCCTAGCACCTTTAACGTATGTATTAAAAAGAGAAAAGAAATTAGAAAAATTTCACTGCTCTTCTGGGCCCTTCATCAGCCTGAATCGTCCTAACCTTCCACCCCTTTACGGCGCCACTGGTGCTGGGAATGTAGCTGTAACAGACATCTGAGACAGGACTGTCCTTATTTGAAGACAAACTAGTGGGGGCAGGTGAAGTAGGCCCACTGCCTGCCCCCAGACACATTGTGAAAGATGTGGCCTTGGCAACGGGTCATGGAGGTCCAGGATTGCAGCAAAAGTAGGAGGATCAGCCTCTTGGTTGATAGTGGGGCAGCATTATCAGTGATTCCTTAGCAGGTCTGGTTGATCATTACTAAAGGTGGATCAGAGTTAGAAAAGTATCAGGAGGATGTTTCTGCCACTTATGGAGGGGAAACGAGATTTTGATGACTGATTAACCATCTGAAGAAATTCTGTTGGGGTCAGATTTCCTTCTTAAGTCATTGTTGACATGTTTGGGTTTGGATCTTCAGGAAGAAGAGCTATCACCCATTCAGCAGCTGTTGGCCAACAATGTATCTGCGTTCTGTTCATATGGCATTACAATATATTTTGGGAAAAAGAAGTGTACCTTAATAGGCAAACAATTTCCGTTGCAATGGAGAGCATCTAGGTGTAGCAGGGGGATCACGCAGGGTTGATACACTCTGGACAACTGAGTCATTGTTGACATGTTTGGGTTTGGATCTTCAGGAAGAAGAGCTATCACCCATTCAGCAGCTGTTGGCCAACAATGTATCTGCGTTCTGTTCATGAAGTAATGACTTGGGGAGGACTTGTATTGATGTACATGAAATTGATACAGGGGATGCAAAAGTAGTGAAGCTACCTCCTCGACGTGTTCCACTTCATTTACAGAAGGAGGTGTCAGACTGTTATGTTTTATAGTTGGTAAAAAGCAGGCAGGCAGTAACTTTATCCACAGGAACTTATAGGAAGGAGGAGCATTCATCAAAGTTACTTTCTTTATTCATCTAGTCACCAGTAGCATCATTTTAAAAACAAATATTTTCTCTACCGGTAACCAGTGCAGAACAGGAGTGTTGTGATCAGATTTTTTTGTTCCAGCTAGAATTCGAGCAGCAGCATTTTGAAATACTGCAGTCTTTGAACAGCGTGCTTAGGGAGGCCTGTGAAGAGGCCATTACAGTAATCCAACCTAATGGTTATGAACAAGGGGATTCGTTTTTCTAGGTGATACAAAATGTTAAACTCCAGAAATGTTTCGCAAGTGACAGAAAGATACTTTGGTAATGTGGTTGATGTGATTCTTCAAATTTTGATTGTTATGTAATATTACACCAAGGTTACGTGCCTTGTTTGAAGAGACTGAGAAGATCTATAATTTTCTGCCTCTGAGTGTTTGGGCCAAATACAAGTATTTGATTTGTCTTGGTTCAATCGTAAAAAAATTGTGACATCCATAAATTCATGTCACTAACACAATGCATAAGCGAACCTCAGTTGTATCAAAAGAGGCTCTGAGGTCCAAAAACACAAGGACAGATACTTTTTTGGAATCCGTGTTAACAAGCAGATCATTAACAACTTGTAAGAGCTGTCGTTGTGCTGTGGTTGCAGCGAAAACCCCACTGGTAGATATCTAGGATGTTGTTTAATGAAAGGTAGCTATTAATGTCCATGTGGGTAGCCTTTTCCATCAGTTTGCTGAGAAATGGTAGGTTAGAAATTAGATGATAGTTTGAAAATAATGTTGGGTCAAGGCTGTTTTTCTTTAAAAGGGTTGACGGAGCCCGTCATCCTTTAAAAGAAGCCCTCAACTTACACACTCAGAAAGTCTCTACGTACATTACATTATTTATGTGGACTCTTATCGTAGCGGGGATTCTTTTGAGCGTGGAGAATGGAGAGTGGCAGAGCGCTGATTGTTGATGCGCTCCAGGCAGCTGCGTCCTGCACACGGCCACAGTAACATTCTCAAAGTGGCGCCACCAAAAAAACTATATAATTAACACGTGATCGCTTATGTCCGCTCATATTTTTTGGGACTTTCTGTTTTTTATTCGTGTCTGACACTCTCTGCTGTTGCGGAGCTCATCACCCGTGCTCCGGTGATTTCACCTCACTGGTGTGGCCGCTCAGCGCGCACTCCACTGATTTTGCGGTCAGTAGATCCGTTTGATCTGCTTAGTTCAAAAGTAACTCATGAGGTGAAAAAGTAGGAAGCCAGGCAGCAGTTTTTCTGGAGGATTGAGAGGAGATGCAGCTAAAAGACAGACAGGACAGGAAAATGGTAAAAAAAAAAAAAAAAAAAGAAACAAATCAAAGTCCTTGAAAAGGAAAATGTAGGTAGATTTATCCCACTACACATTTTACCTTTATAAAGCAATAATTCATAAGCATGTAATATTTATATATTTGATACAATTCAGATCCCAACTCAGTCCCACACCTGTCATGGTCTGAGGTGAGTGGCTCCTTCCTAACCAGGTGTGAGTGCTTAATTGTAGGTGGGTGGTGCTGAGGAGCGGGCAGCTGCAGCTGACTTTCCATCAACTGGCCTGAGCTTAAAAGGGAGCAGGGAGACAACACCACCTCGCCGGATGATTACTCACTTTGGGTATAGCTCAAAACCTGAGTCTCTAGCCAACCGCTCCAGCCTTTTAACCTCACGTGTTTATCTCCAGATTTGTGAATTCCTAACTCTCCCTGTCTCCAGGTACTCTCGCCACGATTCATCCCTCCAGCCATAAACTAACTCATCACACCTCTGGACCACGTCTCACCCTGCTCAGTCAGACTGACCCGCTCTCCATCACTCACCTTGCACCCTCACCCCCTCCTGGAAAGTCTCTCAAGCCTAGCCTCCACCTCAGACCTGACAACCTCCCTCTCCAGCTCAAAGCCTCCTTCCAAACCTGTAAGCCTCTGCTCGAAGTCACATTTCCCAGTGTCCTCTAACCAATTAAATTACCCTCTGAGCCACATCACGAGCTTCAACTAATCCTCGCCTCACGTCGACGGCGCTCCCTGAGTTCCCATATAATAAATATTGTTTCTTTATTTAATATTGCTTCCTGTGGTGCCTCTGAATGTCCTGGGTCAGGAAACTTAACCAGATCATGACACCACCCAGGGCCGTTTCAAGGCATTTTGGGGCGAAGGCAAAATAGACCCCTGCCAGGTATTTCAAGGGTCAGTGTACTTTTTGGTATTTGAATTTTTGTTTTATGAAAAAAAAACGAAAAGTAAGAAATTTTCTGATTTTATATGAAAATAAGGTATTTTTTATTTCAACGGTAAAAAAAATAGAAGTCACAATTAAAAAGCCTCATGTTTTTGTGGATTTATTAGTGTTTTAAATAATGAAAATGTAATTGCTCAAAAACAATAAAACAGACGTACTTTAGTTGTCTTCTTTTAGAAGTTTATGGGCAGATAAATAAAAGAAATGAACACATTTTATTTGAACATATTGAGACCATCCATCCATCCATCCATCCATCCATTTTCTCCCGCTTATCCGGAGTCGGGTCGCGGGGGCAGCAGCCTAAGGAGGGTAGCCCAGACCTCCCTCTCCCCAGCCACTTGGGCCAGCTCCTCCGGGGGAATCCCAAGGCGTTCCCAGGCCAGCCGAGAGACATAATCTCTCCAGCGTGTCCTGGGTCTTCCTTTGGGTCTCCTCCCGGTTGGACGTGCCCGGAAAACCTCACCAGGGAGGCGTCCAGGAGGCATCCTAACCAGATGCCCGAGCCACCTCAACTGGCTCCTCTCGATGTGGAGGAGCAGCAGATCTACTCCAAGCCCCTCCCGGGTGACCGAGCTTCTCACCCTATCTCTAAGGGAGAGCCCAGCCACCCTGCGAAGAAAACTCATTTCAGCCGCTTGTATCCGCGATCTCGTTCTTTCGGTCACTACCCAAAGCTCGTGACCATAGGTGAGGGTAGGAACGTAGATCGACCGGTAAATTGAGAGCTTTGCCTTTCGACTCAGCTCTCTCTTCACCACGACAGACCGGTACAACGCCTGCATCACTGCAGACGCAGCACCAATCCGCCTGTCGATCTCACGCTCCACCCTTCCCTCACTCGTGAACAAGACCCCGAGATACTTGAACTCCTCCACTTGGGGCAGGACCTCGTCCCTGACCTGGAGAAGGCATTCTACCCTTTTCCGACTCAAGACCATGGTCTCGGATTTAGAGACAATAATTGAGACAAATGTTGAGACAAATCTTTAAAGGTTTATGTCAAAATATTTTTTCTGCTCCCTGGTTTGTAATTTTGAGTCACATTCCTCCTTTTTTAAACCAACAACAAAATTGTTTAAGAAAGAAGAAAAAATAATATAAATAAAATACTCACTAAAACATTAGTCTCAACCATGTTCAAATAAAACGGGTCATATACATATTTCTAGTCAGAAACAAAGCTTTCTCAGGAGGAACACTTTTTTTCATTTTATTATTATTTGGGACGGTGCACATTAATAAACAATCAAATACTTTGTATCGACTGTAACTGGGCCAGATTATAGCATAGTTGCTAATTTACATCTGTAGTCCCTCAACAGGATGACTAAATAAAACAACAATATACAATTTAAGAACAGTCAGATAAAAAACATTCCAATAAAATAGACAAACAACAAATAAGAAAATAACTAAAAGTGCAAACATGTCTGGGAACTTTTAAGATGTAGTTTGAGGTGCTTTTTGAAGGTGCTATAGGTGGGACACTCTCTGATTTTCACTGGGAAATTGTTCCAATATTGACTTCCTCTAACTGACAATACCATCTGTCCGAACGTTGTTTTTCTGCAGGGGACCTGAAGGTCTCCTCTAGTGGAGGCTCTGGTACCAAAGCCTGTGTCCGGTCTTAGTTTGATATATGTGGAAAGTGGAGGTGGGGCTAGTCCATTAAGTACTCTGTAGATTAAACAGCTATTTTTAAACTTAATTAAAAAAAATTAAATTGAGCATGTTGTACCTTTCCAGAATATTACAATGGTGACATGACAAAGGCTTTTGATCCAGGATTTTTGTAGACTTTTTGAATAATATTTCCATTTAAGAGATTGTCTCCAGTGAATGACCAGGTTGTGATGCAGTCGTCTATAGGAGAGAAAATCATGGAGTGCAAAAACATTTTAGCCGAATTTATAGTCATTGAAGATCTAATTTGTTTAAAGTTATTTATATTGAATTTGATTGTGTTCGCTGTGTGTTTTATATGTTTTTTAAAGGACAGAGTCGGATCCAGGGTGATCCCAAGGTACTTGAACTCTTGCACAAGGTCTAGCTCTACTTCCCCCAAGAGCACGTTGGACCGCTCCAGTTTTATGGGTTTTTTGTGAAACAGAATAGAACCGTGTTTATATTATGAATCTATTAAAAATAGCCTTGTCGTTAATTGTAATTGTTTACTTCCTCAGTTTGCGGCTGTAACGAGGCCATGCAAATCACAGCTGGCTCTTTTCGGCACACCACCGTCTAAGGATTTGTTATGAGGAGCAGAAGACCGACCCTTTTCATGTGACATCATCAAATGTTGCGCAGAAGTACTTCCTGTTTAAGACAACGAAAATACATCTGTTTTATTGTTTTTGAGCAATTACATTTTCATTATTTAAAACACAAAAAATCCACAATCTTTAATTTTTTGACTTATATTTTTTTAATATAGAATTAAAAAATACCTTATTTTCCTTAATTTTATTCATTAATCAAATATAAAAATCAGAAAATTTCTTATATTTTGGTTTTTTCGTTTTTGCTTCTAAAACTAAAATTCAAATACCAAAAAGTACACTGACCTTAAAGTTGAGGTGCTGTTTGTTTTTATATTAGATTTTTATTTTTGCTGTTGCTCCAAATTCCAAAAGTGAAGAATTTGTTTACTTGATTGTTCAAGCTATCTCACACAAGTGCTCTGTTTGTTAACAGAGTTGTTAAATGTTAAAATAAAGTCAATGAAATAAAAAATAAGGAACATTCTGGATGTTTCTTCACTTTCTTTATTATTTTTTTATGTAATGGAAGTATCGGATCGGGACTCAGCATTGAAAGATTCTCAAAATTAAATGACTCGGACTTGGGGGCACAAGACCGGGACATCCCTAGTACAGACTATACTTCAGGAGAGCAGCTGTATGTGGTCGCCATTGGATCTTACAATTTTCTGTTTAATATTTACAATTTTATTACTGAAAAATAAATGGTAAACTGTGTCTAGTACATGATTTGACATTCCCCCCCCCCATATTAACTTTTGTTTGATAAAATGAAAAATCTAAATTCAGTTCTGAAGGTGGCTCATTTAAGCTGAAATAGATTGCCCAATTTACCAAAAATGTCCAAAAATCATCTTTTGCATGTTTGGATCTTAACAAGGTTGCAAGTAGCGCTTCAACATGCAACAAGAAGACAAAACATTTTCTGAACAGAAATTTATTGAAAACAACAATTAGACTGAGATTGTTAAGGCTGATCAGACATTTAAGACCAGACCTCCAAAAAAATCCAAAAGAGTGATGTTATTCTCCTGGAAGAAGTCCCTTTGTGATCTGTAGCATTGTCCTGTTGAAAAACCCACATATTACCACACAGACCAGGGCCCTCAGTCATGAGGGACGCTCTCTTCAACATCTGGACATAGCTAGTGGCCATTTGATGCCCCTCCACCCCCTGAACTCCATTGTTGAAGGAAAAAGCATCCCAGACTAATGCTCCCCCTCCACTGTGGTGCATAGGAAATATCCTTCCTGAGGATTTTAGGAGCAGACCCACGTTTTCGTCCCATTTCATCATGACAGGATCTGGGAAACTGAGATGGGTTAAATTCATTAGGCTCGCTTTACTATTTGTGATGGTGTAGATTGTTGTTGGACGCAAGTGAAGATGATCAGAAAGGTGACCTCAAAAACACTTTAATTATAAAAAAAAACCAGGAACACACAGGGGCAAACAGAATCTAACAGGAGGATCACATAAATGGTGCATGAACTGCATAAATAGCTACTTTCCAGTAACGTCACTGTACAAGTGCTGCTGGGTGCTAGACAGACAAACCACATTAGCCAATTGAAAAAACACACAGAGCACATCGATGAAAACAACTCAACAGAAACAAAATTCAAATGTTTTATCTCAGTTACTCACAGTGCCCAAGTAACATTATTTTTACTTTTAGGTAATTATTTGTGTGACTACTTTTTATACACCACCTATATAAAAAGCCTTTTTCATCCACGTTTGGATGGACATGCTGTTTGTGTGAGACGTTCAGCTGGATCCTTTTACGCCGCTGCCTCCTGAATAACTCCACATTCGTGAGCGTTGCTATCGTCTCGTCAAAATCTGCTCTTCCACATAAAAACAGCCACTGCTGCTTTGTCTGTCTTTAGCTTGGCCCATTACCTTTCCAGCTGTGTTATGTTGTCGCGGACATTACCCGGCTTTGGAAAAGGGATGAAAAAAAATGTCTCCTCTGACATCCGATCTGGTATAGAGTCTGATCTGCACGATCCCCCACAGCGGTGCTTAGTTCCCGTTTGAACATACTTAGGAGGAAAAATACATCTTTGAGACGAGCAAAGGGACTCAGTCACATAGGTATAGGTATAAACACATGGGTACCCATGCCAAATCTATGTTTGCTTGTCTAGGGCTACCTCCCAGAATGCATTGCGAGATTACGTCACAATCTATTTTTCTGTAAAGTACACTATTGAGGGAAGTGATTACAAAACAGGGACAGGTGAGCTGACTGGAAACAGATGTGCATGATGGGGAGCTGAAGGAAAAACCAAACTGAATCAAAGACAGAAGCAGATCAGAAAACTATTGACCAGCACAGGTGGGTAGGTTGTGTCAGTTTTACTATTTTAACATATTGATCTCAATTTAACACATTCACATTTATAAAAAAAAAAAAAAATTATGCTAATAAGAATTAGCCATCTGGGATCCTAAAAGCGTATGTACAATAAAAGGTCTCAGAACCATGGAGATGACAGAACTGCATGTATGAGTAATGATGTTTACCTGAAGACTAACATCTTTGTAGAATATATGAATATAAGCTACAGCAGGGGTTCCCAAATTGGGGGTCGGGACCCCCAAGGGGGTCCCCATAAGATTCCAGGGGGTCCCCAAAATTTTGTCTTTGCTGAGGTTGTGAGGTTAACAAGATTTTATTTGTAAAAATTACATTTATAAAATCCCAATAACACACCCTACAGTATAATCAGAACTCCATATAAAAGTTAGAACTCTGTATGTCTGTAGAAAGTTTGTAAATCATCACATTTAATGTGTTTATTCATGTAGGTGTTGGGGGTCCTGGCTTGTCTTGGACAAGGGCAAGGGGGTCCTCAAAGAAAAAGTTTGGGAACCCCTGAGCTACAGTATTATACATAGTTACACAACACTCAGCTTCCCATTAGATGCCCTTGAGAAGATGCTTTAGCTTGGTGTGCCCGGAGGGAGGCAGTCTCGTTCAACATGAGATGAGGGCGTTGAGTGACAGCTGACTCTGGGCCGCGTCCACAGGTCCACTAGTAGACAGGATCTCACAGGCCGTCAGCTCATGGTAAAGAGCATCGAGCACCTCCAGAATATGAGCTTTGCCTACACAGCAGACCAGAGTTCACTCACACATTTCACTACGTTTGTACTGAAGTTAGTGGCCATGCTAGCTCTTACTAACCGTGTTGTGGGTTGCTGCCAGACTCCAGAGTGCTGAGCAAGATTTTCCCCAGAGACCTCCGTGAGACATTCTGAAAGAGGAGAGAGAGATTCTCAGCTGGTGTGATTAACAAGCACTCTGATGGTGAAACCACATAAGCCTTCATGCATGAAGAACAAAAGCTGTTCACATGGGACAGATGAATAAATTACAAAGTATATACATTTACTTTGGATCATGGCAGACAGCGCTATACAGATAAAACACACCTGCTTAAAGAGCCAGTAACACCTACCGTAAATCCTCTAATATTGGCCTGTATTCCATTACCGGCCGGGTCTCCTATATTAGCCGGTCTCGCTGTCAGCGGGGGTAAATAAAGGCCGGTCTCTAATAGTGGGAAATCGACGCTACAGTGAGCCCTCACTAGATTTTTCGAGGCGCACGTATACCAGGTTTTACGGTTACAGCGGACTAGTGGATCATAATCTCTGGCTGCAAGATGAGCAGAAACAGAAAATGCTGGTTTGCAGTGATCACTTCATCACAGGTAAGGGCTTACTAAAGGTTTTTATGGCGTTTTATTGAACAGTTATTTAGAAACGCAGCTACATAAACAGCAGGTAAACAGTTTGATACTGTTTTCATGTGTCCTCACCGCAAATAGCTTTTAGAGTGCTAATGTTTTAGCAGTTAGCTCAGTGTTGTAGCGTGGCATTAATACCTTAATAAAATCAAACTAATGTACCAGAAATGTGGATTTAAAAAGGCTTAAAACGTTAGTTATAAGTAGATCCTAGCACGTACTCACCGTTAGCATTAGCTATCATTACGAGTTAATTACGTAACTAAAATAGCACATCTCACGAGCATAAACAAGACAACGGTCATTTAAAGCTTCTCCGGATCTCTAAATTGTTAACCAACCTGAAATAAAACAGGCTTTCAGACTCATAAAAGGCTTTTGGTTTGCAGTGTAATATGAGATTTTCCACACGAGATAGTTTGTTGTGTCGATCGCTTCAGCGTTGGGTAAATCCTCCAGCGTGTATGAAAAGTCCGACTTTTAAAATTAAATGAGTCATAACCTAAAGGAAGATATCGTGTCTGTGCCAGCTCGTTTAGAACACTCACTTTCATCCGTCACGCTGTGTTTTATAGTAGAGCAAAACACTTCCTGTCCACTGTTTGAGTTCAGCGCGGCGGCAGGGTCACGTGAGTGAAACCCACCAATCATCACTTTTGATTTGCACGTGAGACTTCAGTCACCGCTCAAATAGACACAAAATCTTGTTTTTATTCATTCTACTGGTAGTTTATTTTGCTCAAATTGAAATATAGGCCTGCCTCTAATTCTGGCCTCCTTCCAATAAAGGCCTGAACCAGGATGCGCTTGAGTAAATAAAGGCCCGGGCCTGTGTTAGAGGATTTACAGTAAATCTACTTTTTTTTTGCTGATAACCTGTATAGATGAGTGTCTAATAGTGCTGTAGACATGTGTAGTCATTATTTTGGCAGTTTAGTGCAACTAACTTAAAATTCAATATTTCAGCCCAACTTCTTGTTATGTGCTTCCTGTGTTTATTTTCTATCTCCATTGGTTTTTCTTGCTTTAACACAGTATTACGATGTTTTATTTACCTTAAATCACTGACGGTTTCGGCGACTCACTGTCGCCATCTTCAGAGTGACACCGACCTGACGCCCCCTACTGCCTGCGTGGTGATCGACCAGGAAGGCGCAGGCAGTAGGGGGCGGCAACGCCCCTTACTGCCTGCAAATAAACAGCGGAAGTAACGCCGTCAAGTCGGTGTCACTCTGAAGATGGCGACAGTGAGTCGCCGAAACCGTCAGTGATTTAAGGTAAATAAAACATCGTAACACTGTGTTAAAGCAAGAAAAACCAATGCAGATAGAAAATAAACACAGGAAGAACATAACAAGAAGTTTTAAAGAAGAATATGGACAGCGAGGAATAACGGACTTCCGCTGTTTGGAACGATTACATCTAAAACGAGCACGTCTGAAGAACCATCTACGCTTCAATCTAAGATGCCGAGAGGAACAAATAACCCCACCGAGCCTACAGGTGAAAGCCCCGATACAAACAAAAACAGCGCAACACATAATGGAGACAGCAAAAAAAGCGTTACTCAAAGAAAGAATAAGAAACGTCATAACTAAACAAAAGCAAGTAGAAAATCCATCCATCCATCCATCCATTTTCTGCCGCTTATCCGGAGTCGGGTCGCGGAGGCAGCAGCTTAAGGAGGGAAGCCCAGACCTCCCTCTCCCCAGCCACTTGGGCCAGCTCCTCCGGGGGAATCCCAAGGCGTTCCCAGGCCAGCCGAGAGACATAATCTCTCCAGCGTGTCCTGGGTCTTCCTTTAGGTCTCCTCCCGGTTGGACGTGCCCGGAAAACCTCACCAGGGAGGCGTCCAGGAGGCATCCTAACTAGATGCCCGAGCCACCTCAACTGGCTCCTCTCGATGTGGAGGAGCAGCGGGTCTACTCTGAGCCCCTCCCGGATGACCGAGCTCCTCACCCTATCTCTAAGGGAGAGCCCAGACGCCCTGCGAAGAAAACTCATGTCAGCCGCTTGTATCCGCGATCTCGTTCTTTCGGTCACTACCCAAAGCTCGTGACCATAGGTGAGGGTAGGAACGTAGATCGACCGGTAAATTGAGAGCTTCGCCTTTTGGCTCAGCTCTCTCTTCACCACGACAGACCGGTACAACGCCCCCATCACTGCAGACGCAGCACCAATCCGCCTATATAGAAAATCAAATAGAAAAGAAATACCTAGAGTTAAAAAGAAACTACGCCTTAAGCAGAGAAATTGAAGCACAAATAAAAGAACATATGATGGAACAGCAGGAAAAAGAATTCAAGATAGTGAAACAAAGGCACATAGAAAAGTTGACCAAACTAATAAACAAAAAGAAGAAGAAAGCAGAACAAGATAACGCTGGGCCAAACAACTGGATTTGCAACCTTTCACAACACAAATTAACAGAAGCAGAAGAAAGTATACTGAAAAAAGGACACAATTTGGTCTTTGCTGAGGTTGTGAGGTTAGCAAGATTTTATTTGTAAAAATGACATTTATAAAATCCCAATAACACATAAACAGTATAACCAGAACTCCATATAAAAGTTATAACTCTGTATTTCTGTATAAAGTTTGTAAATCATTACATTTAATGTGTTTATTCATGTAGGTGTTGGGGTTGAGGGTCCTGGCTTGTCTTGGACACGGGAAAGGGGGTCCTCAAAGGAAATTTTTGGGAACCCCTGGTCTAGTTCACTAGGCTAGGCTCCTGGGACATTTTAAGCTCCAACAAATGTTATATGCTTTATAGAGGCTCACAGATCAGTTTCCCAATGAACCCTGTGCATGATAGCAAACGCTAGTTCTGGGTGATGAACTCCGGAGACCTGAGGTACTTCCTGTCCCCTTCACAGTAATGTCAACATGGACGGTGCATGCAGTGAACTGTACTTTTCCACATCCCTTGGGAATTTCAAATGCCAGATGTATAGCTCATCCGACTTTCACGCAGACAACCCGGGTTCGAATTCAGGTTGGGACAAAGATTAACATCCAGACGTAGGAAGTATTCTATTTATGATGATTATTATTAATAAATGTAAAAACTACATTTTATTTTACATTGTAGCTAAGACGTTCACTGATGGTCATTAAACTTCCAAAGAAGATGCGCGAAAGGCGTAATTCACGGCCAGAAAACACGTTTAGCTGAGCCGTGGAAATGACGGCCAGACAAGACTTCGGCTCAATTTTCATTTCGGAACTATTTTTCAACCATGACGGGACGTCGCGGTCTGATGACGTTTCAACATTTATTCAACGACCAAATGTTTCCTGGGTTGTTATGACGAATACCCAGATGGCAAGCGTGTAGAGACGATAAACAAGGCCATTGTTTTGGTATGAAGAATTGCTGGGCACTGCATGTCTGGTGACGTTTCAGGATGGCCTTTACCAACGCTACAAGTCCGAGAAATATCCATCTACAATCGGCGTATATCTATAATGGGAGTTGTTGTGGCAGCAGTGCAGCCTCTAAATAAGGCATTAACTGCCACTAAAGTCCTTCATTTCGCCAATGATTTGGTATGACTCACTAGCAATATTCCCTGTTAGTTTGGAGCGTCTTGGACGTGCTTTGTTGCTATTATCCGGGGTCCTTTACAGACGCTTATTGAAAGTAGCCGGTGGCGATTTCAGTGACTTTGTTGAGCAGAACTTTCCCTCTGAGCTCTATGATGGTGGTCGGTTAGGCAGAACTTGCTACAGCAAATATCAACGTGGTTCGCATTTGCGTGTATTTCAATTTCCAAATGTTCCAATAATTCCGTTGCCGACCGTCGTAGAGCACAGAGTGAAAGTTCTGCTCAGATCAGATGAGCTGCTATTCACCTGTTTTCTAGCAGCTATATTGCTTTACTTTCATCCATTTTGATCAAGGGGGTGGGGAGTAGGTTGATACACACACATACCAACACAGACATGCCAATCAAACCAAATTTGACATTTAAATATCTTAATTTATCCTCTCATTTACCAGGTGTTTTCATTAGAATAACACTAACCAGAAATAACTAACCTATACTTCCTGTTGGAACCCGGAAATTAGCATTTTTTGGTGCACAGGGTCCATTTAAATAAACAGCATTCTTCCACCCCTTGAAAGGAAGTGGTGAGCTGACCACCCTCTGCAGGCCTGCTGCAGAGCCCTTATGTCGACGGATCATGGTGTTGCGTGTCTCCATCACCAAGCTGACAGAGAAGTATAAACCAGGCTTGAGGCTCATTTCTGCTGCCTTTATCCTTGTATTTGGCTGTTAGGGGGCTCAAGGGTTAAATGAAATTATCAAGCACAATAATACATTACTCAGTTCCTGCTACTAACCAGATCTCTGAGCTGCTGTAGGAGCTGCAGGATGTCCACAAGCTTCTCCTCCACCAAAGACAGACGAACCCTCTCTGTTTCCAGCATCTGCAGTTCCACCCGAAGAAGCTCTGTCTCCTCTGCTTTCTGCTGCATCTCCTGCATTAGTGACTCCTTCATCTGGTGGAAAATGGCACAAAACAGTAAAAAAAAGGTGTGTTTCCATTGCCGGAACTTCAGGGTAAATTCTGGGATGGGGAAATTGAGTGTGAGATTTGATGTCCCAGTCCTCTCAGCTGTTGTGTCTCCATTCAAATTCAGCTCGTTCAGCGTATCACAACTGCTTTGGAGGTGAGTGATGTCACTGATCAGCGCCATAAAGCGTCCACAGTAACATTAATAACATTAAAAGCATTTATTCTGTTGAAGTTTATCATAATTTAATCCATTCGGAGGACGAGAGCAACTGCGTGATGTAAAATGTGGCGTTCAATGACCAGAAGAAGCTCCGTTTTTTTACGACGCTGTGTGAGACAACAAAGCCCCGTGAATTAAGTCGTTTGTGGGGAAATTCTGCCGTGTTTTCCAGTGTCGGGAGGTCAATTTTAAGTGCGATCTGTGCTTATTTCCATTCGCTTCCATTCTGCGTCACCAGCAACTCTTCTAATTTTACTACTGCCGTTTGTTTTGGACGATGTCTGCTGATGTCATTTCCTACTGAGTTACAACCAATCAGCATGAGTTAACCAAAAGTTCCTCTCAGCGACTCCACCGGGCCATTCCGAGTACCTACCCCTGATCAGGTACTCAGAAAGATCTGGAAAACGGCCGTTCGGCCGGCCCGGTCAAGTGGAGACACGCGCATGCCGGAAAGTTCCTGTACATTTACCCCGAAGTTCCGATAATGGAAATGCACCTAATGAATGCACGAGTGACGTCATCCTGCAGGCAATCTTAAATCATCTTATTTGAACATGTGGATAAGGATAAGACTAATACTGTATGTATTACAACAGTATGATGGACCAGGTTCAGAGCCATAAACAGACACACATACTCATGCTGATGAAGCTCACTACTGTTACTGCAGTACGACCCACTAAGCAAGCTCCTGTAGACCAGGACATGGTAAAACTCACAACGTGTTGGCAGAGGAGTTAAGTGCCCACCACCTAACCAAAGGTTGCAGGTTTGCATCCCGCTCAGTCTGTCGCAGTCGTCGTGTCCTTGGGCGAGACACTTCACCCTCCTGGCCTGCTGGTCGTGGTCTGAGGGACCGTTGGTGCCAGTGTACGGCAGCCTCACTTCCGTCAGTACACCCCAGGGCAGCTGTGGGTGCGATGTAGCTCATCGCCACCAGTGTGTGAATGGGTGAAGGACTACTTGTGCTGTAAAGTGCCTTGGGGGGTTGTAGAACCCTGGAAGGCGCTCTATAAATCAACACCTTCATGTAAAATCAACTATATTCCGTTACTGGGCTGTTCTACGTTTCTGCCTAAAGTCTGAAGCCGCTCCAACCAAACCTGCTGGAAATCCCTTCAGTGTATTTTTATGTCATAAGGTCAAAGGTCTGACCTTCACTTTCTGCACATAAACAAAGCCTCAAAGCAAAGACTTTGTTTAGGTTGAACCTTTCCTGAGTGGTGAGATGTTCTGGGAGCTCATGACATCATGGTTCTCTCTCTGGCTCAGCTTTAATTCACATTATGTGAGTGTGTGGCAAACAAGGGAGTGTTTCTGTGGTCAGCCCTAGTGAGAAACAGCTGTATACACTCTCTCTCTCCCTCCCTAGGTTTGGTTTCTAGCAGCATCGTTAACTGTGTTTGGCCTTTGGAGCCCTTTCAAAACCAGTCCTCTCTAATCACGTTGAGCTCTATGGAAGTATAGCCCAACAGAATGCTGTCCCTGTGACTGGGTTCAGTGTGGTGAGGTTACTGGTGTTTACCTGGTCCATGTCCATCTCCACCTGGCTTTCCTTCAGCTCCAGCTCCTTGTGCAGCCTGGTCACTCTCTCCAAGAGCTCCACCACAGCGCTGTGGCTCTCCTTGGTTCTCGAGCTGCCGGGGTGGGGCATCAGCTTCCTGAAAGCTCGATCATCACACCTGGTTGGGGATATACAGGTGTCTCATAAGGCAGCAGTGACTGTTCTACTTGTGATTCCTACTCTGCCTGGGTGTCCAATGTCTTAAGTAATGTGGAAGTTGACCAAATGCAGGGGTGGGAGTAGGTATTTTGTTGAGGTGGCCTACCCTCTGGTGCCGGTGCCGACTTCCAATTTGAAGTTACGTGTGGACACTGAGGGCTCTGGGGGGTGGCATACTGGCCCTAGCTGCTGTTTGCAGAGGGGTGTCTGCACTGCCCCCATCCCCCACCTGCTTTAAATACACTCTATAACACACATCAGCACCACATTGGAGCCGGTGGAGGGAGACGTGGGGTGTTCCCACAACCCTGCTCTCTGTTCGCTGCCTGGGGCTGGAGGCTGGGAGCAGGAGCTGGCTACCTGATGCTCTTCCTGGGGTTCCCACAGTCTCTGGATATCTGGGGCTCAGATCTCCTCCATGTCTTCCATTGGTCTTGGGGGCAGGTCTGTGGCCCCTCACACTCACTCCTACGGAGAAACCTTATGCCCACGCGCGTGAACACACACAGGTGCTCAAGAGTATGGAGTCAGAATATTAACACATTACCTAGGGCGGTGGTTAGCACTAAATACACCATGATTTAATTATTACGGTGTGCTTCTCAGTGAATATTTGATTTTATATATTCATATGTTGTTTGTTGCTGTGGTATATCAGTTCTGTTTTATGTTGCTCCTTTAGTTCCATCTCTGCTGGTCTAGAAGCAGATTGTTTGCACCTCTTGAATTATTTCTTTCTGTGAACTTTTTTCCCACCTCTCTTTCTTCTTCTTTCCCGTTCAGTTCCATCTCAGTGTCTGTTGGGATCTAAAATAAACTAAAAGCAGGAACCTAAATCTCCTCCCCTAACCCTGAACGGGGCGATAAAAGCTATTTTCTAACCTGCTTTACCCTGAATCACACATGTTGTACTTCAGTTTAAATGAAAAGTAATGATGTGACTTTAGACTATGTCTGTTATGTAATTTGAGATTTGTTCGCTTGTAAAAACTGGTAATAAAACGACTACAAATCAGCAGAATCTCCTCCCCAGCGTAGCTGCTACTGACCACATGACCAGAGTTATCGTGGTTTTCTCCACGCTTAAAGCTCCTTCTGTCGTCCTGGAAGAAGGACGTGAAGCTCACTAAACTCACGGACATTTATCTTCTCCTTTTCCTCCTTCTCTGGGTCGATGACGTAAATGTGGTGAGACAAACAGTTGTAGTCCTCTACAGAAAACCTAAAATAACTTTTGCTGCCTGATGAAAACCAGCGCTTTCCTGGCATCAAAATGTCTTTTTAAAATTCACGGACATCATATGTTAAATCCATGGCACATATCAGAAAGTAACTTTTATCGGCTCATACATTCATTGTTTTTTGGCAGTAGGGGACCCATGGTCTGGAAGTAGATGGGCGGGACCTAAGCTCCTTATTATAGAAGGCAGTGCTTTTTAACTCTTCTCTTGTGATGACGTGGTTTTGTTGCTGCTCTGTTAAAGTCTCGGCTTATTTCACACATAAAAACACCAAAATGCAGGTGTTTCCTGCTGACTCCTATAAAAGTAGATGTGCTGCACCTTTCACTACAGCGAGACAGTCTGCTAAGGATCCTCTTCACCTCAGCCACCTGCTTCTGCTGGTCTCCAGTCCACTTGTCGTCTTCTTCATCTGAGGCTGCCTGTCCCTCCACCGACCGGAACAGCTGCTCCTCCACTACACACACACACACACACACACACACACACACACACACACACACACACACACACACACACACACACACACACACACACACACACACATCACCCTCTTCACCATCACACTATTAATTCATGGTTAATCAGTGCAATAGTCAAAAAACTGTAGTTGGTTACAGATGAATACATTTATTACCCTTCATAACAAATACATGGGATCTTTATTAATACATTAATATGGTGGACGGGCCCTGACTGCACCACACAGTAGAGGCTGGTGTGTTTTAGGACTTGGTATTTGTTTGGTTTAAAACAGCAACTCTGTTGTTTGAAATAAAAGCGGTCTCACTCTTGTCTGGTGTTGTCACAGCGCGTCCTGTTGGAGGACAGCGCTCATGCTGAGAGTCGGAGCAGCACCTCTGTCCTGACCACCTGCTGCCTGGCAGCTGCACTTTAGACACTTCTGACCTGAAAAGAGAACGCTGGGTTCAGCAGGACTGATCTCTACTTGAGCTGCTGTGGTGTTTCCCTGCAGACAAAAACTGCTCTTCAAATCCACACAGATAATTCCAAACATACTGCACACATGTAACAGAAAGAAGCACTTCTACAACCACCATGATAGTTTCACAGAGGTCTGTGGTGGTGTATACCCAATCTGGCTGGGGTAACTGAAACCAGACGTGTTCCAGTAAAGTAGGTCAGCGGCAGAACGGTGCAGGACTTTGTTTGCAGGATCAGAAGTAAAAGAAAACGGCAGCAAACGTTCAGAAGTGCATCACACAGACTTCCTCCCTCAGGTTCTTTTCTTGAATCTGCCGATGAGAACATATGTAAATATTTTTCTCCATATTTACTGTATTCCATCATGTCACGGTCACAATCAAACATTTGCTCCTGATAAAAGCCTGGGGCCCGTTTGGGTCCTAACGGTTCTACGTCTCTTTGCCGTCTGCTCCTTTGTGTTGGTGGAAATCTGATATGGAGCCTTCATAAATCACCACATAAGTGTTTCAAGATGATGATGTCTGGCTGGAGGAAAAAAGAAAATCCCAAAAAGATTTTCAGCAGCCTAACTCAAAAGTCACAGAGCACTCATGCTTATATCCTGTTGGGCATTGGGCTGTTAAACAGCGTCTTACCCTAGCGACGAGAGCAACTTCAGCTTCTTTGTGTAACACTGGAGAGTATCCTGAGAGTCAGTAACTGCAGCCTGCTCTCAGGCAATCAATCAGAGAGCTGTGTTTAAGTTACAGAGGGGGCTGCAGCAGAGGGAAAGGCCAGCTGCTGTAGGTGGGCCAACAGACGTGGACACAAGAGACTCACTGGTTGCTCTGGAGACCCTCACTAGGGTTCGTGGACGACACATGCAGACTGCAGTGATGTAGGTTGGAGTGAGGCTGCTCCGGTCAACGCTGTAGCAAAGGCATCAGGACATCAAAACACTCATATGTTGTGAAAGTGGTGATATAGGATGTGGAGGTGCTGAGCACAGGAATTCCAAATGGATGAGCACAAACACCTGAAAATACCCTAAAGGTCCTGGTGATGGTTAAAAGCTGCTCACCCTAACCCTAGACCAGTGGTTCTCAAGAGCAGGAGGGGCGCAGCAGACCCCCACCACCACCACCACCACCCCGCTCGAAGCTTCCCCAACGAATACAAGGGTATTCCAACCTCCACTGTCAGTCCAATAAATGAGGATCAGACTGATTTGTGAACACAGAAAAAGTCCAAACATGAATTTTATTTAATGGAAAGGCAGTGCATGTGTTAGATGAAAGAGAAATTTAGACTTTTCTTACTTTTTGTTTCATTTTATATTTGTTGTTTAGTGACGTATAAACGGCCTGAATTAAACACAGTTATGTTAAAATGAAGTCTCATCTTGTTCCCTGCGGTGCCCACCATTGTGGTATTTTATTTAAATAAAATGTTTTTTAACATAACTTCCTTTCTTTCTTATATGAGAAATTGAAAGAATCGCTGCTGCATTTGGACGCACGCAGAGGCCGCATTTTCCCTTCACTTTCTTTTTAAAAATAATAATAAATAGGGCTGCACGATATTAGGAAAACCTGCGATATGCGATAACAGTGCTTAATATTGCGATATCAATATTACTTGCAATAAATGAACAAATACCAACGCTAACGCTAGCTTTCTAGAGCCCAGTATATAGATCTTTATGGTTGCATTGGAGGTGACAACAGATAATTGTCATGTTTCCCCTCGTGGTTGCCACTAGGGGTGTTCCAAAAAGGGTACTTCACGATTCGATTCGATTTCGATTATGGGAGCTTCGATGCTTCGATTCTTCGATTATAATGGTTGTTGGTTCGATTCGATTACTGGTGCCACGATTCTTCGATTAGTGACATATTTAATGCTTTTTTTCATACGAGATTGATTGTCTTCTTCCTTGTCTACATTTGTAAATAAATAACCTATCAATTAACTCAGTTCCTCTAAAACTACTCTCAGTAACTAAATACTTTTTTTTACATTTAACTATTTTTCAAAGACAAAATCTTATTTTATGACTGTATAACTTTTGCACTTTGACCAACTTAACTTCGATCAGGGAAAGCTTTAAACATTTAAAACCTGCTAGGGAATCATTTTTTCTCTCCTTCCTTTACTTTATTTAACAACAGAACATTATTAGAAAACAGTTCAATAACATGAAAAACAACATGCTGTCACCTCAACTGTCTTACAGCTTTTGAGATATTGAATAACATTTCATTTCTACTGGTAACAATGTAATGGTGGCATGTCTATAATGTACAGGTTGGCAATAATCCAGTTTAAATTACGTTCACAGATAGAAGTGCTTGTGAATTATATACTACAATAGTGATGGTAAACTCGATTCTTTTTACTGAATCGAGTTTGAATGAGTCACTCACCAAAATGAATCGGGTTTTCGAGTCATTTGAGTCACTGAGTCAGTTGCCCAGAGTGCAAAAATAAAATCTACATTTTCACTCAAACTTAATTTGCTCCTCTTTCTATGTAAATCCTACTGCTAAGATGAGTGATTGAAAAAAATATCCATTTTGTACACTGAAATTCATTTTTTAAAATAGTGGTGGAACTGAAATATTATATTTTTTCTGCTTATTATATTTGCAAAAAGATAAAGGTGTAGACTGAATATGGCGTCAGTCACACTATCAAAGTTCAGCTCAGGTGAAGGAGCGACTCTTCCCCTGTAACAGCCTGAGTTTCTGCAGCTGACAGCCAGGAGGGAGAGGTGAGTGAACTTGTAGTACCACGAGCTTCCACTGGGGGACTCCTATGAGCTGAAACCCGGGTGGAAGTAGTGAGTGATCCATACCGCGAGCTGCGTGAGTCATGACTCACGAGCTGAGCTGGGTTAGGGGTTAGTGATTCGTATGTAATTACACAAGCTTCCACTGGGGGACTCATACGAGCTGAAACTCGGTTGGGAGTAGTTGTGAGTGACCCTACCGCGAGCTACGTGAGTCATGACTCATGAGCTGAGCAAGGATAGGGGTTAGTGATTCGTATGTAATTACACGAGCTTCCACTGGGGGACTCCTATGAGCTGAAACCCGGTTGGGCAGCGTGAGTCATGAATCATGAGCTGAGCCAGGTTAGCGGTACTGCGAGCCTCCACTCCAATGAGTGACTCGTTTGAGCTGAAACCCGCGAGGGAGGGGGTGAGTGACTCTGAGTGAGGCCCGCTACGGAGGAACTGAATGATTCGTTCATGCTACGATTTAGCACCGGACATTTTAAGCTAGCTTTCAGGAAGGGAGGGGGTGAGTCGTGAGTGATTCGAACGTGCTGTTAGCAGAGCGATGCTACTGGGAACTAATGAGCTTCCAGGCCAGAGCAGGTAAGAAAATGCTTTTATTAAGAAACTGGCTGTTATTTTTTTCCACAATTTTAATGATAAGCTAGATATATTTGAATTTCTACTAATGAAATTAGTTTGCTAACAGTAACAGGGACGAGTCAGTAAATGAGTCAGTTGGGATTGTGACTCGTGATTCGTGAGTCAGTAAAGTGATTCTCGAGTATTGAACGATTCGTTCATGACTCGCACATCACTATACTACAATGGCTTGCCCTAGACCAGAAGCGGTGTGTTGCGCAATCTCGTAGCAACAACAACGTGAGTCCCGGTAGCTGCTGTGGCTCTGCTCCATAGCTGCAGACAGCTACGAATAAACAGGATGGTGGGACTTTTCTTCGCTTGTAGAGTTTAGTCATTCTTAGTTCCAAGATCATCGTGTTCTTTTGGAACCCACGGCGTGAGTCTGCTATCCGCTAGCTTAGTTAGCATTAGCCAATCTGCCCGTAGCTGCGCGTTTGATCCCAAACTTTGGACCGTTTCTGCTGGTTCCTCTATTTTCCTCCACAGCACCTAGATTACCACATTGTGCGCCAGTAAAAAGCATCTTCCTTACACAAAAACAAATAACTTACATTTGTTAAGGCTCCGGTTACGTGTATTTTTTTTAGTACCGGCTTTGCAACAAAGCTTCACGTTATTTATTTTTTTAAGCATCGACGTTCATTAATCGATTCTGAATCCTCACGTGAAGCTTTGCGATGCATCGCCACATCGATGAAATGTGTTTGGCAAAGTACTTGTGTTTGTTGAACACAAGTACTTTGAAATATTAGTCATGATGTTTGAATTATGAGTTCTTTCACTAACATTTTCCTCACACGTCTTACCCTCAGTCATTGCAACGCTCTCTAAGCTACCTCAGGTGTTTGCTAGCCATCCAAATGAAATGCCGTCCACCTAGGCACCAAGCCCTATAAGAACCCAACCCACTGGTCAAATGGGTGAAGGGCTCTATTTGATTTGTCAAAAACGTCATGCTTCCATATGATTGACAAAATGCATTATGTGTAGCAAAAATCTGAGATGACCATTAATTGCGATATTTTTCTGTTCTTTGCGATATGCCTATTACGCATGCTGATATTGCGATAACGATACATTTTCGATATATTGTGCAGCCCTAATAATAAACATTCAATAAAACCGTTAAATATCCATTCATTTGAATTAATATTTAGTCCACACAAGCTGACCAGAGTGCCACAGTAACATAGAAACAATGCAATTAAACAATTTCACTTAAATTATCAACATTTCACCTGCTGCACCCGAACGCACATTCCTTCTGCTCCGGCGTAAACCTGAACTGGTCACGTGCTTGTGCGTAATCAAGTGTCTCTATGGAGCTTGTTGAAGAGACTAACGAGGTTCTGGACTTTTGCCTCAGACAGACTCATGGCTGTTTAAATGTTCTGATGATTCAGAGCTCCGCTGACACGCTGGATCCAAAGCAGGTGCTGGAGTAACGGGTTCTACATCAGCCAGAGTTTTAAAGTCAGGAAACATTTGTCCAAATGAAATAACCAGAAGTCTACCAGACTCTCTGAAAGAAGGGTTTCCACTTTCCAGATCTGGAAGCTCTCGACATTTGCGCTCTGGTGCACAGGTCTGTCAGACGCGCTCTGAGCGCCTATTGCGCGCACTGCCAGATGCGGAGAATAACACAGACACTCCGATGTGAATCTTTTCATGATGTTACCTCCACGATGGATTCTGTGGTAACGGGTAAAATATCTGCACACCTGAATGAATCATTAACACACTTGCTCACGGACAAATAAATAAATAAACAAATCGCCTAACCCTACCACACTCTCACCCCTACTCTGGGATAGTCTGGCATCAAGATCATTCCCCCGCACTTTCCCCTACCTCCCGACATTCACAGACGAACTATCAGCGCGTTTATATGGCAAGCCATTTTAATATTTATTCCAGACCAGATATGTGAGCATCTAAACACTAATGATCTGTTGGAGGAATTTCAGTCAGGTTTTAGAGTATCACAGCACTGAAACCGCCTTAGTGAAAGTTACAAATGATATTCTCACGGCCTCAGATAAGAATCTTGTGTTTGTTTTGGTCTTGTTGGACCTCAGTGCTGCTTTTGACACATATCTAAAAGTAGGATGGGAGGCAGATCTTTTAGCTATCAGGCTCCTCTACTGTGGAACCAGCTCCCAGCTTTAGTCCGTGAGGCAGACACCTTGTCTACTTTTAAGACTAGGCTCAAAACTTTTCTATTTGATAGGGCTTATGGTTAAATTCTGATGTTAGCCCAGGTTTAGACGAGAGGGGAGCAGAGGGAGGTGGAGTGTATAGCGGGGACTACAGTCGTTAAAGACTTTTCTCCCTGGCCCTGCCTCCCACATGCCTCCATCTGAAAGGCTAGGTTATCCTGAGTTATCTCTGTAGTTATGCTGCTATAGGCTTAGACTGCTGGAGGACATACTGACCACTTTCCACACTCTGCTACTCTCTTCTACCACCACTCTCTAACTGCATTATTTCCTGTTATTTCAGCTGTTAACTTTATTTTCTCTCTAAGTGTTTTTTTCCCCAGAAGAAGCTACACTGGCGTTCTGCTGAGCTGTGGTGGCCTCATGGAGGGGGCCATCGGCTGGCACACTGCTGCCAACCACTGAACATTCTCCCTCTCCTGATATTACATCTCACTTTCTTTAACATAGAATGTGCTACTACTAGTTCACCTATTGAATTAATTATAGATTCACTCAGATAAAGACAATAAAGTTTCTCTTACTAAATAGAACTTCTACTAAGAAATCACAGTGTAGCCATAGAAACACTACTTGATCTATATGGTGTGTGTGTGTGTGTGTGTGTGTGTGGTGTGTGTGTGTGAGTGTGTGTGGGAGCTATAGGGTGTGTGTGTGTGTGTGTGTGTGTGTGTGTGTGTGTGTGCCTGCTCTGTCTTCTCAATCCCCAGTGAGTCGTAGCGGATGGCTGCTCATACTGAGCCAGGATCCTCTGGAGGTTTCTTCCTGTTAAAAGGGAGTTTTCCTTCCCACTGTCGCTACATGCTTGCTTAGTATGAGGATTGCATCAACACACAGTCAGTGTCTTGATGCAATCTGCTGGGTTCCTTATATAGGAAACTTTTTTACTGATTGGCTTAATGAACTGAACTGTATTGGAATGTTTACTTTGTGAAGTGCCTTGAGACAACTCTTGTCGTGATTTGGCGCTATATAAATAAACTAATCGGTGCGATTGCAGTTTTTGGCTGATCACCGATCACCGATCTTGAGAAAAACCTTACTTGCCGATACCAATTTTATCTTAACTAAAAGCAGATTATGTCAATGTTTCAATTTCCTTTTATTGAGAAAACCAATATGTATACTCATGAAACAATACCAGTTTCAACTGGACATGAGGTCATGTTCTCAAATATAAATGAACATATTTAGCATTGCTGTTTGAGCTACAAAATCACATTTGTTCCTTTAGACTTTCGTTTTTCTAAATTTGTAAAAACTTTTGTACCTGTTTTGACACACTTGTCCAAAAGAATTATTCTATAGCAATGATTTGATTTAACATTAACTAGGGGTGCACCGATTGCAGTTTTTGGCTGGTCACCGATCTTGAGAAAAACCGGCCCCACATCCGGCCCGCCAGACCTTCCTACCCAGACCCCCAACCTTTTGGGCCCTACCATCCCCCAATTGGGGGACTTTGAGGTTAAGCAGCAAAGTTCATGTCCCAGATATCAATAATTGTTTACGTTCTCCAAACACAACTAAAAATACAATCAAAACAGTTTAAATGGAAAACAAAGCAATTTTAAATATTAATAAATTAAGAAACAATAATACTTGAACTTTATTTTAGAAGAGCATCTGGCCCTCACGGTGTCTGCTGGAAAAAATCTTCGGCCCTTGAACAAATTTAGTTGAGGACCCCTGACCTATGGGGTACCCTGGGGATCAGGACTGAGTGAGCACTCAGTGTCCAGCTGGTTACAAAACGCATCCAAAAAGACAGTTTCATACATTTATAACAACCTGTTGAACCAAAGTGTCAGGCCTCTTCCTGGGAGAATTGTGTTGTCCACCCATGGCCCTGAATCTGGTTTGGAGTAATGTTGGGAGGGCCTCTAAAAGCTCCAATCATTGAAATGGACATATAAAATTTAGTCACAGAGCTTATTTGACACCAATTATTAAACACAAAATGGGCACTTGTTTTGTTCCCCTGGGTCTGTGGGCTCATTTATTTATGTTGTACAGAAATGTCCAGGGCCCTCATTCATCAAACGTTCATAGAAACATTCCTATATTCCTTCCTATGAACGAATGTTCTTACGAACGGTCAAAATCCTGATTTATGAAACATGCGGTGGCCTCTCGTACGCACGTTCCTCCGCAATCGTCTGATGATAAACCCCACCTGTCCGTACCCAGGTGCTCGTGTCCTTTCACCGTCATTTACATACACAGACGCCCTCAATTAACCATATTTGGTCACACCACGTCCTCAGCTCATGAGGGGATTTCCTGGGTTCTTTCCGAAAAAAAAAAGAAAAACTTTATTGACAGCGAGATTGAGGCACTGGATGCCGATCTAGAAGACAACAAACTAGTTTTAGAGGTTGTAATTTTATTATTGTAAACACGGTCAGCACAGAGGAGAGGTTCCTGTCAGAAATAAAGACGTAATGGTTCAATATGAGATTAAATATGAAGAAACGTATAGAGAAACGGACTAAATGATCCATTCTGTTGTCGATTACAGTTTACATGTAAAGAGTTGTCTGCATGTTCTGTTTAGTTTTGTTCTTGTTAGAAAATGTTTGTTGACACTGCAGCCTCCTCTGAGCTCAGGTATCTGCTCAGGAACATCTCTGGATCCTCAGAAAGCATCGATGTCCTCTCCGGAGTCTCTAACAAATCCTCCAGTCGGATCAGCTACAATCTCAGATACCTGTCAGTCACAGGGGTATTTGATAGGTTTTAGCACTATTCACGCGACAAAGCTGTTTTTCCCCATCAAAATAAAGATTTATTGGATAGAATAATTAGTGGATGAGGAACATGTGTGGGTGAATGAGACCTTCGGTTTTGCAGTTTCACCGTTCTACCACTAGATGCTGTTCCTACGCATGGTCTGAAGTTTTCTTATATTTAGGAACGTTTTCACGCACAAGTACAAAATGATGAATACCACACAATGCGTAAAATCGTTCCCACTCACGGAATACGCACAGATCTGTTTGGAAGTACGGTTGATAAATGATGCCCCTGGGGTTCAGGACCTCTGGGTTAATGTACTGTTGTCATGGGGGGTCACTTTAAAGGCCATCTGGTTCCGGTGTGACCAAAGTAAGAGTTGCATCTGCACTCTGAGGATAAAGTCATGCTTGTTGCCAGTGCAGGTTGGACTTTACCAGAGCTGCCCCTGGTCTTAGATCCTGTTTGTGGAAAGGAGAGTGTCAGGTTTGAGAGCATCGGGACCTCAACTGATCTTCTGATTTTTGTAGATGGTGTGGTTCTGTTGGTCACTTCAAACCACAATGCTTCGTATCTAAGTATGAAGCAGCCAGTGGGATCCTTCCTTGAGACAAGCTAGATTTGGGGTGAGTCTCAGCCTCAAGTGGAGGAGTGGAGGATTTAATCAAAAACCAATGTCTGCAACAGTTGTGGTTGGGGGGTGGGGGTGTGTGGATGCCAAATACAAAACACCCAAAGACACAAATAGGTAATAAAGGTAGAAAAACATACAAGGTGAGAACACCAACCAGGTTGGGGGCCAAGTTTCCTGTGTGTGGTATAGTTTGCTGATTTAAGCATACCTCCAAATGAGAGCAGGGCAGCAGTTTGGCATCAAAACAAGTCTACTTGGCAGCAAGAGTCTTCAAACGCTGTTCAAGAAGAGCATGAAAGCAGCAGCATGAACACCAGTAGTCCTAGTGTGTGTTACACACATGATTAAAATTATACTGGAGGAAAAGGATGACAGCACCTGCTCCACACAATGTGGCATCTCTGGTGCAGAAGCAGATAAAAGTCCTCCTGGAACCTTCTCCTCCCCATCTGCTCTCAGGCACCATGCAGGGAACATGAAAAGGCTGGGAGATTAGACCTCCCCTGGGACCTGCCTAGAGAAGGCCAGGGTCCAGGCATGCTACTGGCATGCTGTGGAAATGCAGAAGCAGTTCTAAACTTGTACATAACTGAGCACATTTAAAAAATACAAACAAAACGTGATAAGGTGAGGAGTTAAACTAAGCAATAAATAATAACAACAACAATAAGGCTAAGAGCTTAACTCTGCATTTTGTCTTAAAAAAGTGAATGTGAAGATAAATGGAGCTACCACCTTTTCAGTCCATTTATGAACAAACAGCTGAGTGCTTACTTTGTCCTCCAGATGGTCCCACCCCCTCAGTAATCTATAGTACAATTGCAAAACAGCTGAAATAGGGTCAGTTTCCATCAAGCCGAGCTGAAAGCGTCACCAAGTTCTGATCCATTGTGCAGCGAGTTGAGAAACCAAAGCCAGTTTGCTGATCAGAGCATCTGGCTTCTGGTTATGCTCATTCAACGCAAGAGTCTGAGTGCTGACTACCCGACACATCCCTTCGTAGAAGCAAGGCAGTTAGCAAATATCTTCCAACAGCTTCTGAATTTAGTGATACACAAGGAACCTGCCCGCTCCAAACAGCAGAAACCCAGTTATTATGAATCCAGTTATATAAGTATCTTCTACATCCTCAACGGACCACAGAGACAGAGACATAATCTTCCACTTGTTCCAGGAATTCATCACATATCCTACCGGGAGTAGGGCTGCACAATATATCGAAAATTTATCGTTATCGCAATATCAGCATGGGCAATAGGCATATCGCAAAGAACAGAAAAATATCGCAATTAATGGTCATCTCAGATTTTTGCTACACATAATGCATTTTGTCAATCAAACGGAAGCATGAAGTTTTTGACAAATCAAATAGAGTTCTTCACCCATTTGGCCAATCGGTTGGGTTCTTATAGGCTAGATGCCTTGGTGCCTAGGTGGACGGCACTTCATTTGGATGGCTAGCAAAATGGTGCGCACGCATGCCACAGCATCCTCGGCGCCTCCTCCAACGACCTTGGTCCAAAACACGCCACGGTGGAGCATGCGGTGCCAAGCTGTTCCGAGCCAAAAATGGCTAACTAGAAACCCCCCAGCCCGCCGAAGCCACCAGAGGCACCGATCCAGCACACGGCCTAAGCTCCAGGAGAGTCGCTCGGTCGTAGGTCAGCAACAGAGCAACATCACATGCAAATATCCCCCAAAACATGAAAAGCACAAATTCAGGAGAGACAGACGGTGTGCCGCATACACCAGCGCCATCTTGGATTCACCAGCCAATTGATAAAAGACATTAAATGACCTCCAACACCTGAGTTAGCTTAGAGAGCGTCGCAATGACTGAGGGTGAGACGTGTGTGGAAAATGTTAGCGAGAAAACTCATAATTCAAACAGCATGACTATTATTTCAAAGTACTTGTGTTCAACAAACACAAGTACTTTGCAAGACATGCCAAACACTTGTGGCAACCATGAGGGGAAACATGACAAATCTCCGTTGTCACCTCCAACACAACCATAAAGATCTACATACAGTGCTCTAGAAATGTAATGTGAACTTGCATGATTTTATTTTGTTACTGTATTAATACTAATGATAGAGGATGAAGTGGTGTGTCTAAAGTATATATACAAAAACTGCAGATTTAAGTATTTGCTCATTTATCGCAAGTAATATCGATATCGCAATACTAAGCACTGTTATCGCATATCGCAGGTTTTCCTAATATCGTGCAGCCCTAACCGGGAGTGTTCCGTCAGGGCAGGAAGGAGCTCCCTTCTCCTTTCTTAACGTGGAGAAAAATGTATTAATGGCATTCAGAGACCAGCTGACCAGATCCATGGTTAAAGAAATTCAGAGGAAAATGCAGAGAGGTGCTCTAGATAGACTAACAAGACAAAGAGCCGGTGAAGGCAGAGTTGGAGGAGGGGGTGAAAAAAGAGATAAGAGATTAGCGTCCGCACTCATCCAAGGGCAGCAAGAAGAATGAAGAATGTAGACTCCAGGGACTGATTTAGGCTCTTTTATCTTCAGGTGCAAGGAAGGAAAACAGAGCTCAAATGAACACGTTCAGTCCAAAGACCTCCTTCTGTCCACTGACTAAAGCCCGGTTCTTACTGTGCATTTTTTCACCTGACCGCCTTTTAGCGGTGTCAGAAAGGCTGGGACCCCGGTCTGCAATCCACCGATGAAAATACACCCAAGGATGAGACAGAGTCTAATAAATGGCCTGTATTTGTATAGCGCCTTCTTAGGGTTCTACAACCCCCCAAGGCGCTTCACAACACAGTCATCCACCCACACACACATTCACATGCTGGTGGGGAATGGATGAGCTACATCGTAGCTACAGCTGCCCTGGGGCGCACTGACAGAGGAGAGGCCTGTCGTACACTGGCGCCACCGGTCCCTCCGACCACCACCAGCAGGCAAGGCGGGTTAAGTGCCTTGCCTAAGGACACAACAGCAGCATTGTCTGGTGGGAGCCGGGATTGAACCTGCAACCTTCGGATTACTGGACAGCCCGCTCTACCTCCTGAGCTGCTGCTGTCCCATAGTAAAAGGAAAAAGTTGTTTAGAGCTAAAACCAGATTTATAAATAACAAGCAGCCCACCACCTCTGCCAGAAGGCCTCAGGACATTAAAACAACTACAGTCCATAGGTGATCGCTCCAGCAAAGCACCCGAGTCCCCCACTGGCATCCAGGTCTCACAAATACACAGAAATCCCAGCTGTTGAGCATCGAGAAAGTCCGTTAAGATAAAAGTTTTGTTCACTACAGACTTGGCGTTAATCAAGCCAAGGCAGCCTGGCGGCGAAGAGGTGAATCCATCAGCGTTAGCGTCCGATACAGGTGTGGCTTCCACACCAGACACAGGGAACAGATTCGCCTGATTTACACCCCTCCATCGGTAACGAGGCATCAAACGATTACGATGCAGCGGCGTCTCGAATCCCACCAGGGGCACAAGGCAGGATTAAGGTGGATCCAGCAAGTGCGACAGCGCCACAAGACGGTTTCCAGGCCCAGACAGCCCAGCGAGATCCTTCCAGGACCGAGGCGGCATGGTGCGCACGCATGCCACAGCATCCTCGGTGCCTCCTCCAACGACCTTGGTCCAAAACACGCCACGGTGGAGCATGCGGTGCCAAGCTGTTCCGAGCCAAAAATGGCTAACTAGAAACCCCCCAGCCCGCCGAAGCCACCAGAGGCACCGATCCAGCACACGGCCTAAGCTCCAGGAGAGTCGCTCGGTCGTAGGTCAGCAACAGAGCAACATCACATGCAAATATCCCCCAAAACATGAAAAGCACAAATTCAGGAGAGACAGACGGTGTGCCGCATACACCAGCGCCATCTTGGATTCACCAGCCAATTGATAAAAGACATTAAATGAAACGAGTCATCGTGTGACATCATTTAAACATCTTGGCGTAAAACATGAGTAAAAACTTGGGCTGTCAAAGTTAACGTGTTATTATCACATTAACACATTCATTCATTAATGCTGACAAATATTATATCACGTGCTGATGCATTTTTTACTGTTTTGGAAGTCTGCTGCTTGCACTGAGCTGTTTAAAACCTCACAAACACTGAGCACGTCAACATGACACAAGAGAGAAAGGAATAAAGTCTCTAGGTGCTTCTGTTCTGTAAGCGAGCAAAAACGTATTTTCAAGATGATTCTGTAGACAATGACAACCTGTGTCATTGTTTTAGATTGTTGCAACAACAAACATGCATTTTCATAAAAAATGTGTAGATTGACGATACAAGTAAAAGCGTGTTACATTCCATTGTTCTATTGGATTTGTGCAAAATGAAGCTAAAATGCAGAAGCACTGGTAATAAGTGAATTCCATCCCATAATTTGCAGCCTGTGAAACCAACTTTATCGATCCCTCACATCAATATGGAGGAACTCTGGGCCACTCTTCTTCACAGCATTCATGTGGTTGTTTGATGTTGGTGTACACTGATTTTAGTGAAAAGTGTAAACACACCCATTAATACAACACATGATTTAATATTTATGTAATAATCCTCCTCACAGTGAAATGATGGACTCCAAAGGACCTCCACCTCTCAAGTGAAGGACAAGATCTCAGACTTCTTCTGTGCTGACGTAGGTCAGCATGCTCTGCCTGTATTACACGGTTTCACCAGCTGTCTCGACACCTTGTTGCTTTTATTTAACGTTCCTCATGAATAAAAATAAAGACGTTTTCTGGTCTCCCACCTCCAGCCAGAGCAAATGTTCCCGTTTGTTGAAGGATTCTACAAATAAACTTTAGAGATGAAATGACAGTCATGACTGGTGGTATCTGATGCAGAAAGTCATTGTAAAAGCATTAAAGATATAAAGGAAAAGAGGTCATTGTTTCTTCCTCAAGTAACTAAGAACTGTTCTACCACTGCTGGGCTGACTGAGACTTGTGGGGGCTGGTTGCTAAGATGTCAGAACGAGGATGCCTGTGTGGGTATTGTTCATCTGGGGTCTGAGAGAAAGAAGCAGCAGAGATTGATGAGACCCGTCAGCTGTTAAGGTTCTCACTCAATAGAGCCTTCTCATGCCTTTTGTGGAGTTGAATTGTTTGCGACCACAGCATCAATGAATCATCAATGAATTGGTGGTGAAGAGACTTGGGACCGCCATCTGAATAGATCAGGAGTTGGAGGTAAAGCAAGAATAATAATAAGGTATTTGGAATCGCCTAGATGCAGGTAGTATAGCGGACTTTAAAAGCATAGGTCTGCTTGTTCATGAGGCTTCCTGCTCTGTGAGGAACGCAGACGTCTCCACTGTTTAGAGACATCTAAAGAAACCAGAGCTGCAGACACTGATTATATGGTTGCAGTAGAAACAACTGACATATAAATAAATATTACACCAAAAGCTTTGCCCTGTAAAAGTCCAATTACACCCTTACTTCCACCAAAATGAGTAGTTCCAAACAACAGCAGCACTGAGGCAGGACAGCCCGCCACACACGAAGACGGCTCAATAAACTCAGACACAACAGGGATGAAAATATGAACAGTGAACCACATCAAGCCTTAATCAGAGCATCACAGACCCCTCAGGCTACCGCCCCGGGGTAAACAGTCATTTTATTTTGCTTTACGAGGGAATTAAAACTCATTTCTGGTTTAAAAGCTCCTCTGATGCAATAATCTGCCAACAAACTCCTACATCAGGGGTATTCAGTTCCGGGCCTGGAGGGCCGGTATCCAGCATGTTTTAGTGGTTTCTCTGCTCCAACACACGTGATTCAGTGGTTGAATCACCTGTGCAGAAGCTCATCAGGCTCTGAGGAAGCTTGTTAATCACCTACTGATTGAAATCAGGTGTGTTGAAGCAGAGTTCAAACTAAAACGTGCTGGATACCGGCCCTCCAGGACCAGGATTGAATACCTCTGTCCTAGTACCCTGCACGGGCCTATAATCTGGGCCCGTGCCCGGCCCTGGCCCGAGGGGGTGGAGCCCCAGCCCAACGCGGTCCAACGGGCTTTCAGAATTCTCTGGCCCGAACCCTATTTAGCCCGACTTTGTTTTTTTTTGCCTCCCATAACAATGTTGTAGTGTGACAGAACTCTATATTAAGTGCATTCGTATATTTAAGCGCTCTGAAAATGCACTCTTCAGATAGAAAAAAAAAACAGCATTCTAATTTTATGAATACTAAACGAATGGTTTCTGACAGATCAAAGTGGACATAAAATAGCAGGTTAAAATAGGGGCTTATGTTTCAATCAGCAGGTCGTTCATATAGGCGCAGTTATAGACCACAGACCTTAACAAAGCTTTTAATGGCATAATGAACATGGAGCCCGAGCCCGGTAGCCCAGTGAACTAGACCAAATTCTTGCTTTGCAGAGTTTGGTCTAGGCACGCTTCAAAGGAACCCTCGCTGCCTGTGGCTGTCCAATCACAGCTCGCTATAGTTTTGGTTGGGCCAATCACAGCGCTCTATTATGTGGGCCAATCACAGAGCAGGAGTAGCCGATGACGTCAGCGCTGTGGCCGCGAACCCAAGCAACATGGCGGCGGCGCAGGAACCACGTTGGTTTGAAACGGCTTTGTCATCAACATTGGATTATTTAGACTCCAACGTGCGTAAGTCTGTCTGATATACTTAGCGGCTTCTTATTTTTATCAAACAAAGTAGTGCAATGTCCCAGTACACCTGATATTCACATGTTTTTATACAAAAACGACAGAAATCATTGATGTTAGACGCCATTGCTGCCTCCCTCTTTTCCGTCGCCGTGATTACGTCACGTTGTTCGTCACTCTGATTGGTCCTAGCGCTATCCAATTGCGTGCTGACATTTTGAAAGACAACCGTAGATCCCGCCTCACGACTGAGAGCCGTCAATGGTTCGTGGCCAGACTATATATTCACATATATAGGATGGCTTGCCAGGCTATGAGCCCGGCCCATGTCCGAGGTAATTATACAGTCATCAGCCCGAAGCCCAGCCCTCGGGCTGTCGGGACCCTCGGGTCTAGGGCTCCGGTGCAGGGCTCTACTCTGTCCTACATGTTTCGACACGCCGGCTTCGGTCGGGTATGACGGCTAATTATTTTGCAGACAAAAGCCAATAAAAATGTTGCTTCTGTTTTGGCTGTTTTCACATGACTGTCCATCCGTTAGATTTCCAACGGCTTTCTGTTCACTTTCAGCGTCTAATTAAAAATTCTTGCAAGATTGAAAGAAAACAAATTAGAAAGACCTGTAACCGTTTATGGTTTCGAGATGAGGTTGGCAATAATAAGACAGGAGGTGGAATCAGGAAGTCTCCTGAGAAGCTGCACCACATCTGACACCTCCTGGAGGGGGCCATCAGCTGGCACACTGAACATTCTCCCTCCCGATATTAACTTTTTACTTTCTTTAACAATACTAGTTCATTTTTTTATTTTTGTGTATCTGCTGTCTTCTCAAACCCCAGTGAGTCGTGACAGATAGCTGCTCATACTGATCCAGGTTCTGTTGCAGGTTTCTTCCTGTTAAAGAGGATTTAATTTTTTGTGGTTCATAATACACAGAGCAAAAAGGGAAAAACACAACATCAGGCAGTTGCTCTGACGAAGGCGGCAGCAGACGCCAAAACATGTCAGCTCGATGCAATCTGCTGGATTTTCTTACTTAAACTTTTAAAGTCATACTATGCAACTTTTTCATATGTTTAAATCCTGTTCTTGAGCCAGTTTGTGCTAAAATGACCCTTTACAGGGTTAATGAAATGTCACTCAGACCCCCACCGCCCTCTGTGGCCAGAATACCACACTTGCAACTTCAGAGTGGCGGTCCACTCCTTGCTGGACTTACAAAAATGGAGCTGACATGCCTGGTGCTGCAGTCTGCTTCCAGCATGTTTCCTGCATGTTTTAGATCATGAACACAGCTGATTTGTTTGATTAGTGATGAACCGCTCCTGTAGACACTAATGAAGGCTGAGGAGACGTTTCAGCTGTTAGATTAAGGTGTTAAAAAGACGAACGCACAGCGAGGAGATGAGTTTCACTTTTGGTTTTACAACAGAAAATTAATAACAAACACTAGGGGGTGCTAAAAACAAGCCAAAACTGCCAAGTCTCCCTTTAACTAACTGGCATAATGAACTGAACCCAATGCACTGATATGCGTTAAACTTACATTAAACATGTATTACTTCCACACTGGTAAACAGTATGATGGAAAGAAAAACCGAAGAATATTTAAAATGAGGTCAAATTGATTTTTAAAATTGAAATATTTTTTTGCAGTTTTCTCTTTTATAAACTACAACTGACAATCCTGCTGTTTGTACATGAGGTCCATGCAGCTAGCCTTCATTGATATCTTTCCACTCAAAATACAGTTTAGAGAAATCCTTTAGCTTATATGTATTTATATATATTTATATATATATATAGTGCTTCAGAAACAGAGAAGGGGCAGATGGTGCTTGTGTGGGACGTGCTGGTTAGACCCCAATGCAGAATACTCACGCTGCGTGGTAAACAGACGCAGCACCTGAACGCCCAAGGTGTTATCCAACAGAATGGATGTAAGGGAGATAAGGAAAGAATAAGGAACACTTACTTATTCCAGCAAAGTGAGCAAGGACAAACTCTACTAACTTTGAACATCTGCTGCTCAAAATAAGCATAAAGTTCAGAGAGAAACACTAAAGCCTGTTTCACACTGAGGCGGTCCAGTTTTCATACGGCTTCTGGACGGACTGCCTCACACTGGCTTGAACTGTATGTCTCTGGATATATGATCCATGGGGAAGCCGTACGGAAACCACACCTTCAGCTGGAAGGTGGTGTTCCCCGGCCTAGTGTTGCCACTATCTGACCCTTGGTTTTGATATGGAGACCTCCTAAGACCAGTGTGTGATGGTGATTTTATACCTGTAGAAGCAAAGCTCCATCTCCAGCTGAAGAACCTGCCTCTGCAGCGCTGGAACACGATTGGCCTTGGCTTCCAGCTCCTTGACTTTACTCAGCCCGTTTAGCAGGGCCTGCCTGACCTCCTCCACCTTCCTCCTCATGCACACCTGCTCCCTCTTCAGAGCCTGGTTGCAGTCTTCCAGAGTGGCCATGGTCTCTTTAGAGCTGCAAAGTTCCTGCTCCAGTTTCTGGCTACACAGCGTGGCCTCCTCCACCTGCCGGTCGCTGGAGCTCCGCAGCAGCTCTATCTCATGTATGATGTTCTGCAGACTCTTGAGGTTGCTGTTTAGGCTGCCTTTGCTGGTGTTGGCGATGCTCTTCTGGGCAACAAAACATCCTTTCTCTGGTTTATGCTTGGAATGACTTTTCCAGAGTCCTACCTGAAGGCAGAGGAACAAGCAAGATTCAGCATTTTCTTGTAAAAGCAGTGAGACAGGGCTAGGCAAGCAGACATTTAGTTTCGATAAAGAGTTTATTGACTGGATCTAATAGTGTTTTTACACTTTGGTCAGCTCGGCCTGGGCTGGGTGGGGACACCTCGTCCACGCGTGGCCAGGTTGTGTTTACACAGTCTTCTTAAGCCTAATTTATGCTTCTCCGTTTGCGTCGGCATGGAAACACACAACACCATAATCCGTCATTGCAAGGGCTCTCTGACAGGCATGCAAGGACAGACAGAGTCAAGCTCTCTTTTCTAAACATTATTCCAACGAGACGGAAAGCGCAAGCTTGTGATTGGCTAGAACGCCGCTTTCTTTAAGCACCACCATCGCCGCCTCAAAAAATAAAAATATAGCCGAAGATATCTAGCAGCAGACACGGAGCAGCTTGAAGAATACCTCACGGAAAAACTCTGAAAATGTGAACGTTTATTCACCCGTGACTGGAGGAGTATAAAGATACGCAGCAAGCGTTTTATTCGTGGACGGGAAACGTGGGTTTAGAGGTGGTGAGGAGGTGAAGAGGTGGAGGAGAATGAGGGACAAGTTTGTCCATGTTAAAAAGTCTCTTAAATGCAAAAAAGCACAATCTAAACTGCAAATATAAACTGTAAATGCACTATTTTGGACCGGATACATGACAGGATACCCCAGAAAAGCGCTACGCCCTCTGCTGTCCTGGCCGGGAACTGCTTTGCAGCACTCTCCAGGTGACGGAGAAGTCCGAAGGCAAAACGTCTCCGTCAATGCGTGCGTGTCTGCCTCGGGGAGCTGACGGAGACGTATAAATTAGGCTTTAGGAGCCGAGTACGTGGGCGGGTCACTAAAGAGGTGAGAAGTCCGTGGTGTCCTAAAGAAAAGTGGCAGTGAGCAGTGTTGCTTTTGGAGACTCTGACATGAGCACACAGCTTCCTACTCACCCACTGAGCAGTTACCATACCATGTTTATTTGTATAGCACGTTTAAAAACAGCATGGCAGCTGACCAAAGCGCTTCACAAAGGAGCATGAATGCTCTATAAATGCAGGACAAATAACGATAAATAGCAATGCAACAATATTAAGGTAAAATAAATGCAGCAAGATACAAATATCTAAAACAATGAATAAAAAGCAAGAGTGTCAAATTTCTAAGAAAATTAAGAGGAAGGAGGCTAAAAAGCAAACAAACAATAGAAACACACATAAACCAAAAGATAAATTACTGATTAAAAGCTAATCGATAAAAGGGAGCCTTGAGTAGAGACTTAAAACGGGCTGTGGAGGGGGCCTGCTGTTCTGGAACGGAAGTGAGTTCCAGAGCTTGGGAGCAGCGAATGAGAAAGACCGCTCCCCACAAGATCTATAGAGCATTTTGGGGACAGACAGGAGCAGGCGATCTGCAGACCTCAAAGATCTGGAACGGACATAGAGCCGGATCAGCTACGATATGGAAGGAGGAGCTGCACCAATCAGAGCCTTGACAGCAAAAGTTAAAATCTTGAACTGAACCCGAAAACAGAAAGGGAGCCAATGCAATTCATTAAGGATGGGAGTCATATGGCAGCGTCTGGAAGTGTTTGTAAGGAGACGAGCTGCTGCATTTTGCACCTTCTGAAGACACTCAATGGAGGATGTGGGGGCACCGTAGAGCACAGCGTTGGCACAGTACCGTCTGGATGTAATAAAGGCAACTCTTAAGAATTGGTTTTAAATGAGCAATGTGGCGGAGGTGAAAGAAACATGTCATGGACAGGTCAGAGTCCAGTCGTACCCTTAAACTGGTTAAACATGGCTTCAAATTAAGAGAAGTGTGGGATGGGGCAACAGCAGTGAAAACACTACAGTTCCTCTCCCATCCTAGAGCGCTCATGGCAGATGGTCAGTCCTCACTCTGCTGCTGCATCTCTGGTACAAGCTGGAGTCAGAGAAGATGTTTACCCCCCTGCAGCCAGATTGCGAATGAATCACCCATGCGAGAAGCCTTTCTCGCCTCTGATTGGCTGGAAGGGCTCACCTACGATTGGCTATTTCATGTCACAGCAAACCATCTTCCCTCGGCTCGCTGCAGGTTTTTATGTCTGCAGACAGATCTGGAGGAGTTTTTTTTAAGAATGTGTGAACATAGCTCTATAATAACCATTCTGTCCTGTTTTACAACAAACCAGATTCAGTTTCTAAAAGAACAAGAAAAACGTCAAATGTGAACTTGTAATAAATATTGTTGCATTTATCACACTGTTGGATTGACTTTATATCTGTTGGCTCTCAAGCATGGGCTTATATTACTATAGGCTATGTTGTGTATTCACTTTCATAAATTAAGGCTGTTTGCAAGTTTGGACACATCTCATTATCTGTTTAAATGTGTATCATTTAATCTAAATTAAATTCTAAGCTGATATGATTTAGACCTATTTTTCACCAGTTTTCATTATTCTAGAGGAGAACCAGAGCTGCTGCACACAGCTGGGCAAAATAGGGCAGTTTTATTATATTTCATACCCAGGTAAGGCACACAGACTATGTACTCCACTAACCTCAATGCAATCACAGCGCGTTCGCCCCTCACATGATTCCAAAATGGCAGCCTCCTGTCTGCATGTCAGAAAAATAAAGAAACTGAGACGGAGCTGGATATGGAGGAAATGCCGCCACCGTCGTTTGAAGTTTGGGAAAGTATGGGTACGGTCATGGCTGAAAAGAAGAGCCAGGCAAGGAGTTTATGACGGTGTGCAGCAGACTTAAGACTGGGAGGTCGTGGGCTCAAATCCACGGTCGGGTCATACCAAAGACTGTGAAAATGGGGGCAAGGTGACAAGGGAAGTATCCATGGTCTTGAAACCCCTTCCGTAAAATTCTACCGATGGACTTCCACTCTTCCTCCTGCCATAGGGCTGCTCAATTAATCAAATTTTAATCACAATTGTGATCTGGGTTTTGAACGATTATAAAAACAAAACAAGCTGATTATTTGCTTCTCCCTCCTGCGCTGCTCAGAGTAGCAAATCAAGTGCACCCCCCACACAGCGTTGCCAACTTAGCAACTTTGTTGATATTTCTAGGAACTTTTCAGGCCCCTTTCTTGACTTTTATATCCTAAAAGCATCTAGTGAACAACTTAGCAACATTTCTGATAACTCTTAGCTACTTTCTGTAGAACTTATCGCCGATGTTCCCTACAGGTTAGCAAAACTCTCACCTGTACTTCCAGACATTAGGAAAGGGAATACCATACCATACCATACCATACCAGTTTATTTGTTCGGTGCTTTTAAACACAGCATGAGAGCTGAACAAAGCGCCTTACAGTTGAAAAACAAGTAGAAATAAACAATTGCAATAGCATGATACCCAAACAAGCAATAAAAGGCACAAACCAGACACTCACTGTAATTCAATAAAAAATGCTCAAATCAACCATAGGACTAGTAAAAGCAGTAAAAAAAATTTTTTAAAAACTAGCGCTCCAAAAATGGGAGCAGTCCTGACAATAAAAACTACATCTCAAAACAATAAAACCAAATGTAAAAGAGGTCATTGTCCAAAGGCCAAATCATAAAAGTGAGTCTTCAGTCTAGCCCAGGGGTCGGCAACCCAAAACGTTCAAAGAGCCATATTGGACCAAAAAACAAAAAAAAAAATCTGTCTGGAGCCGCAAAAAATGAAAAGCCTTATATAAGCCTTATATGAAGGCAACACAGGTTGTAAGTGTATATTAGCCTATTATCAAAATGACTACAAATACTTAATGAGCATTCATGATTAAATGTTTATTTCCCTGCAGCATCCTGGAGAGAACAACACACCACGTGACTCTGCTGTACGATATTTGGTGCTTTAAGTTTAACTTCCATTACAATATTAATCAGTGGGATTAATTTGATTATTTCTTCTGGAGCCCATCACAGCTCACATACCTGCATAACAGAGCTGTCTGTCTGATATCGATCACATCACACGACTCATCACAGGTAGTTGAGGACGCTGGAGCTGAATTAATGTCTTTGATTTGCTGATTGGTGACGTCTCCTGTCGTTTTAATGGTCCTTGTCTTTGTGGAGAGAGGAATGTCTTTAATTTTCTGGATCATCTCGGTTTTGTTTTTGAAGTCTGAAATAGGTGCTCTGATATTTTGATGAATGAATCCTTCATGTAATCACCATCTGTGAACAGTTTTCCCCGCTTTTATCTCTCAGGTTGCAACAAAACTTGAAGCAATAGTGAAGTCTTAAATCTACTTTTATAACCTGACACACGGGAGGCGACATGCGGCAGCGGCAAAAGTCAGCGGCGCCTCTGTTCCAGGGTGAATAGCGAGTCTTCCGTTGTTTTGATTGGCCGTCAGATTGGAGGGAATTTTGGGTTATTAAAGCAGTTCAGAGTTGAAACAGCGGTAGATGTGAAGTCTCACAAGGTTTTGCTGGAGTTAAGTGAAGTCTTGTAAAGCTCTGGGACATCAGACACGGCAAATATTAACTTTTCCTCCATGTTTACCCGGAGATGTACTGAGAAGCATCCTGTCCCCTCATTGGTCAGTCAGTGAAACCTCCGCTGATTGGTCCTTGTCCGAGCGACAGCGTTGAAAAGTTGAAGTTTTTCCAGGTAATCCTTCCACGTCGACAATGAAAGCAAATAATTGGGTCCATTCTTCCTTGAATCCTCTGTTCTCATCAGCTATCTTTCTCTTTTTCCCTTTGGGATCCACGGCCCTGACACACCCGCTGGTTTGTTTACATCCATCTGCCTGGCACGGCGCCGCCATATATCTATGGGCGTCGTGCTGAAACGTGTGTCGCAGGCTATGACGCAAATTTTCGTAGACAGAAATGTTAAAATTTAATATTTATTATGCACATTTTTACAGCATTGGAAAACGTTAAGAATGTTTGTCCTCCTACAGAAACCATATTAAAACAAAAAATATATCCCCCATCCATTTTCATACATTTGTGAAGAAGCTCCAGGGAGCCACTAGGGGTCGCTAAAAGAGCCGCATGCGGCTCCAGAGCCGCATGTTCCCGACCTCTGGTCTAGACTTAAAGACCGAGACCGTTGAGGACTCTCGTACGGTGAGAGGGAGAGCATTCCAAAAGTGAGGAGCGGCATACACAAAAGCCCACTCTCCTCTTGTCTTATACTTTTTGTCTTATACCATTATACATTTTTGGAATGCAGAGTAGTAAGCGGTCAGCTGATCTCAGGGACCACGAATGATGTGTGCATGTGCAGCATGATCACGTTACATCGACTAATCATGAACCTACACAGTAAAATCCCAAGTGTTAAATAAGCAGTGTCAGAGTATGGGAAATCTGTCAGTCAATTCAATGAATGTGAGTAAAATACCTCTCGTTGTCCTGCAGTGTTGGTGTTAAATTTCAGAGTTAAAACTGATTTTTTTTTAATTACTCTCAATAGTGCAAACTGTGAAGTGTTAAAGAAAATTAACTCTTTTGGAGTTATTAGTACTCTATACTCCAGTGTTGATGAAAAATGACTCCAAAACAGTGTAAAAAGTAATGACCCCGCCCACTTTGAGCTGCAGTGAGCGAGGTGCATTGTGGGTAGTCGTGTTTTTGGTTAGTTTGTCCTATTTTGAGGTGTTTATACATATTTATTTTGGGAGGGTTGTGTTGTTCTTAGTTACAACTTCACTTTCTTTCATTTACTGTTGCAAATGTGGTGTTATTTGTTGTGTCATGTTTGCACCATAAGTAAGGAGGCTGGTCACAGGAATGGACCACTGTGTCCTTGCACTGTGTTAACAAATAAGAGGCGGTTCACTAAATGCCCTGGACTTGACTCCTTGTGTTCCAATCTCATTGGCTGTCTGAAGTCATGTGAGGCAGGAGTTAGCTGGTATTTTTCAGTGTGGCTGTTAGCTTCTTAGCATGACAGCTGATACAATATGAACACTGTTAAGAGTTAAAGTTTCATTAACATCTAGTGTTAGAATAATGCTTGAAAAATAGCAGTGTCATATTTAAATAACACTTTGAGTGTTACTTATCTTATAGAGTTAAAGTATTTTAACAATTGTGAGAGTTAAAGAAGGTTTACACCATAACTTAATTTAACTCTATTGAGTGTAAAATTGACTCTGAATATTTGACACTGAGGTCAGTGTAACTTTTACACTGTACAGGGCAGGACCATATGTTCACTGGCTCAGTGTTGAAATTGACTCTTTTAGTGTTGAATTAACACTGCTCATTTTACTGTGTATCTCAGTGGATCTCACTCACTAAAAACTGTTGTTTTACAAGCTAAATAAATTCAAGACACAGCGAGCCACATCTGAAGTGGATTTTAACGCATTTTTCTGTCTTCATGCACTCCAGGTTCTCCGCTGGACAGGGCTAAATTATTATGCAGCAGGTTGTGGAAGTTCACTACAACATAAATGTTTATTTGTTTTTATTTATTTTAATATTATAGATCTTTTTAGCCAGTATTTGCAGTGTTTATTTTTAAATCAAATTGGGTCTGTATTGTATTGTGTAGGCCTGTTAAACTCCAGCCTAGACCCTTTTGGTCATAAACTATGAGCAAGTGTATGGCTCTTTTACATGAGGAATCAGGAATTGTTTTTGTGATTATCTTGTTTCTTTTCCTCTGATTTGGTTGTGCCCTGTGCATTTTTGTGACCAAATAAATAACTAAATAAATAAAATCAACATTCATTTAAAAATGTCTTAAATAATCAAGATTTCAATTTCAGTCAAAATAATCGTGACTATCATTTTTGCCATAATGGAGCAGCCCTGTCCTGCCATTCAGGAGACAGGGATGGCACTCTGAGCTCCTCTCCTTCAGCTGTGTTGTGAAAAAACTCTGACCAAAATGCAGCATACACATCTCTTGATACACCATCTGCAGCTGCTCCTTTTTCATCAATGTAGGTGTATTTTCAGGAGTGCTGGATCTGTGAACTGGTTGATCATCTCCTCCAGAGTGTGAAGTCTGATGGTGACACAGACTACTTCATATGATGCAGCAGAACTCCTTGCTTCGTTGCTTATAGGTGTATCTGTAGAACTGACTGGAGGAAGTGAAAGGAGGAAGTGTCTGATAATGCTTCTTCATCAGAATTCCTGAAATCTGAAGACAAGATCACAACAGTCTGAGAAGCTTCCTCATCTTCTTGATGTGAGTCAGTCAGCTGTGTGTCATTCACATGTGCTTCCCCTCTATCATTAACTTCATCTTCTTCATCTTCATCAGAAAGTCTTCTTGTGCACAAGTAAAATCTCAACATTCCCATTTTAAGTATTGAGTAGAGCTCCCCAACTGAGATGTCGTCATCAAGTACGGCCTCTTCCTGATAGTCATCATGACTGAACTAGGGGTGCACCAATCGATCGGCCAACCGATTTATCGGCCTTGATCTCATGTTTTTCTCAAGATCGGTGATCAGCCAAAAACTGCAATCGGTGCACCCTTAGACTGAACACCTCCCATCTTCCAAATCTGCTTTTTCCATTTGGAAACAAAAGATCCTTGGCGTACTGTAATATGTCAGCTTTCTTGAGTCTTTGGGGATATCGTAGGTCCTTGTTCCTTCTCTGTGCATTCTCACTTGCTTACCTTCATGGATATACCCCAACTCAATTTTTCTAGTCTTTTTCTGCCCATTTGTTGTTTTTTGCATATGTTCTTTTTCTCTTACAAGAAAACGTCGCCTCATGATCGGGTTTCTTCTCATTTTCATCGATGCCCATCTTTTTCTTCAATTTTTTAAGCTATTAGTTTTTTTTCCTGGTGTAATTGCATCATTTTCCAAACAGAACCGTCTTGCAGCTATCCTATAACCATATGTTGGCATGTAACCAGACAGGGTCTTTATCATGTCATTCTGTTATTTTTATCCTCTATCTGTGCCAGCAGCGTTATCAGATGCTCCACCACATCCTTTAGTCTGTTGAAGCATGGTTGAAAAGCAATGTCTGACTTTCATCGTTTAAATTTCATAGAATTTTTTAATTATTACTTTTGTCAGATTCAAGTTATTTCTGTGACCATTGTGGTTTTTTTTTCATTGACCGAAGGGTACCAACTATTTTGTCCACGTCGGTACATCTTTTTAATATAAAGAGGCCTCAAAGTTTTCAAATGTGAAAACACGTGAACCGGAAGTCGACTTTTACTTTGAAAACACATCAGCTAGAAAACCTGAAGTATCACAAATTTACGTGAACAAGAAATCCATGTGAGGGCATAGCGAGGACCATAGACGTTCTGTTGCACAACAGTAGTGCTCAATCCTGAATTAATTTAGGCAAAACATTAACATAAACACTGTTTAATTCATTTGTTTTGAGGGAAGCAGCCAAAGATGGTGCTTTATAAAACCGTCAAACGACTGAGTTTATTCAAGAAGCCTGGTGTCAACTCTGGTCATAACAACACCTCAGGTTTATACACCAGGTTCACAGACCGACACCAGCGCTGCCTACAGTAACACCCTCAAGCAGTCAAAAAGGTCAGAATCTAACAGATTGTTATGGTCGCTAACTTACTTCAAGCTCACCTGGCTGCAGCAGGCAGGCTGGGGCGAATAAAGTGAGTTATACGAATGTTCCTTGAAGGAGAGCACTCACACCATCTTGTAGCATTTGTAGGAGACGGTCTTCAGGTACACTACGTGGGGTATCCGTGTTTGTGGCCATGCTGCAGGCAGGTGATTGCAGATGAACTGCTCTGGGATTAGGATTCTGAATGCTACAAGTTTTACGTTCTAACAATAAAAACTTATTGTTCAAACAATATAAATTTCACATTCTTAATAATATTTATATTGTACAAACGTGAAAATGATATTATTAGAACAATAAGGTTATGATGTTATAATGTGATATCGCTCCAATTTTATTTTGCGTGGGTGGCAGCTCTACGCTTCCTTACCTTTCTCCCTCAAATCTGTTTCTGCGCTCAGATTTTATTCTTCTTAGATATTTTCTTTATGTGCATGTTTCTCCCAGCATTGATCAAAACTGCACTAACACGACTCCTCTGCTCTCTGATTGTTTCTGCTCTCTCAAATCAAGGAGAATTATCTCCTAGCAATGGTAGGAGTCAGTAGAATGTAGAACCGGGCTTGGACAGCACCCTTTGGGGTGTGTTTGTTGTACCTGCTTAGCTCTTTCTGTTGGATGCTGGATCTTTCTGCACCACATTTAATTTTTCAGGGAGTCATGACAAACTTTCAATAGAATTGCTGTTTTTTTTTTATTCAATGTAGTGGTTTTCTAGCTTGTCAAAACTATTTTGGCCAAACAGGCTGCTGCTGTAGTTGTGGGCCAGAACCTCAGAAAAGGAAACTGCTTAGTCAATCACCTGATCTGAACAGCATTAAATTAGCCTCAGAGACCAAAGTAAAGAACCTCGGACGTGTCATTCAAGTCCCACGTTAAGCAGGCTTGTTATCGTCCTGATCCTAGCTCATAGAGCTCAGCTTGGAGCAACAGAGATGAGTTCTGACCAACAAGAGGGACCTGTTTTAAAGAACATTGAAAGCTACTGTAACATGACAGGGTTATTCTGGCAGGAATATGGAATTACAACCAGACTTTGTTTAGATCTGCTGTAAAAACTACAGTTCTATGTTAATAACTGCGTGTGACTAAATGTAAAGGTAGGTATAGCCAGTATGGACCACTGTGGCATGGATGGACCTGGAAAACTCTTTGGAACTGGTCCCTCTGTGATGAGCTCCTAGGTCTGGTCTGGACTCATCTCTGTTTCTCCCAACAGAGGTTGTTCTTACAACAGGTAAGACCTGGATTGGTTCTCCTGACCCACTGAGACCCAGCTCAGGGCCAGCTCAGCCTCACCTGCAGAGCTAAGCAGCGCGCATCGCTGCTCTGGAGCGCAGCCCGCATGTCTTCTACCAGCTCCCGCAGACTCGCGTTCTCTTCCTCCAGCTTGTTGATCCGGTCCTCCGCCTCCTCCAGGGCCACGATGTCCTCGTAGCACTCCCTGGTGCAGGAGCCGAGCCTGCAGCCGGAGGAAGGGGAGCACAACAGCTTCTCCCGCCGGTGTAAGGGGCTCCTGAGGCGGATCTGAGTCTCTATGTGCTCGCTGTCCTTCCCGACCAGCAGCCGGCCGCTCTCATACGGACACCCCGCCTTGGTGCTGAAGTAGCCGCACAGTTTAGCGTGAAAGTGTCTGAAGGCGAGTTCGCTGGGCAAGTTCTCCAGAACCTCCGAGTCCCCGCTCAGTCCTAAAACTTGGCACAGGATGTTGAAGTCCTGCAGGGGGATCTTAGCCAGCCCCCGGTAGTCCAGGTGGTGGAAGATCTCCTGCAGATACTGGTCCAGGCCGGTGGCCAGCACGATTATTTCATTCTCCACTCCCCGGTCCAGCCCGTAGTGGTAAGCCAGGGTGCTGACCACCCACTGGGTCCTCCGGGCGGGGCGGCGGTAGGGATCCGAGCTCTCGGTCGCTTCCATCGGGATAAAGTCAGCAGCTTTTCCTCCGGAGGCGTGGAGCGGATCCGCGTTAAGGACTGCCCCCAAACCCACCAGCAGGGGTCCCGACCGGGTCCCAGTAGGCTCCAGCGGGCTAATCACACCCAGGTGTGTAAACTCTGGCCGGTCCCCAGCTGGGCTGGACCTCCTGGTTCTCCCGCCTGGCAGCACCAAGCCTTCACACGGTCTAAACTACACCCAGGGCCGGATTAGGATTGCAAAGGCCCCTGGGCACAAAGCCCCCCCCCCCCCCCCACCCCCCCCCCCCCCCCCTCGTTACCCCACAACATCCCCCACCCCACCCCCCACAGGAACATCGGCTGCCTGACACTCACTTCCTCCTTCCTCCTTGACCTTAAAGGCAGGGTACGTAAGTTTAAATTGTTTTACAAGTTTTATATAACTTTAAAAACCCTTACATTTGACCATCTGACCCTGTTCTATGAGAAAAAGTAAGTGATCTTTCATTTTTGATTTTTCTCCTAAGTCCCTCCCCTGGCCTCTACAGCTAAACGAATCATTTCTGCGAGCCTACCGCGTTGACCAATAGCGCTTCGTTTCCACAAGGGGGAGCTGTCAGTCAACGAGAACGAGCCCAGTCACCAGCACCGTGCACACAGCGGTGTCACGCGCCTCGGCTCCACACCGCAATAGAGCAACAAATACTGAAGTTACCGATTCCTCGACTGCCTCAGCTTCTGAAACAAAATGTAAAAGTTTAAAAGTGCTTCTGTAAAAACTTGCCATGAGACGTTTTGGACAGTGGAGCAGGACTTATATTGGAGACGCTTTTAAAAGCTTTGTGAGCTACGAGGCCTCAACTGATGCAGAATGGCAAAGCTGCTTTTGGACAAGTAAATAGTGAGTAATCGATTGTATTTGAGAGAATTGTAACAGATTTTATTTTATTAAAATGAAAGAAATACTAGTTGCAGATGCAGATGTTGCTGTGTTCACAATCGGCTGATACAGAACGCTAGCTTGAATGCTAACATAAGCCTGAGCTGGTTATGTCCGTCTGTAAAATAATACCTAACTGTGGAAAAGGAGAGTTGAACGAAAGGGGATTTCATCATTTGTGTATTTAAGCTAATGATTAGTGTAGGTTTTAACCTTACGCCATATTGGACTATTGTTGAAATTTGGATATAGACGTAGCATTAGTGCTAGCTAGCGATTAGCATCGCGGTTGTTGTTTTCATTCCGTTTTTAGATGTTTCTCTGTTAAAACACCACAGATTTGATTAAGCAAGTGACTATAAAGTTCTACAACGAAATGCTAAAGACAGAAGATAATTCAGCTGTTAGAATTGGGTGTTTCTGAGCAGAAACGTATCAGAAACATCAGCAATTCGTTAGCACTTCAAGGCTACATTAGCCTTAGCTTGCTTTTTGAATAGCTACTAGATTTGATTAAAATGAGTAAAAATTAGCTGCTTCTGCAGAATCTGATGGAGGCTGTCTAAATATCTCTNGAGACAGTTACGGTGGTAGCAACAGGCGCTGGCAGTAGCCCAGTGCTCAAGCTGATGGAGTAGCACATTTGGTCGTCTTACTATTGTAGTTTTTTTCTTTTCGTGGCACTGCAACAGCCCATTTTATTTCTGGTCGCTGTTATCTGTCTCTCATTTTCTGTCTCTCACTCAGCACCATTTGTGAGTGTGTGGCAGAGAGGACGCTTGGCCCGCTTCCTGCAACATCAGAAAATGATTAACTGTAATAACACTAAGTGGACTTGAAAGTGCAACTTCTCTTTTAAAAAATCATTAAAAATGTTATGATGGCACAAACTGTTGCTGGGTTTAGGTAATTCAAAGTAAGCAGGTAACATATAGCAGGGGTTTTGTGAGAAAACACATTAAGGCTGGGAAAACGCTGCATGCATGTTTTTAGTTAACGCATACATTTGAAATCAGTTCTTACCTTCAGTTTTCATCCTTGCGTTATCAAAGTAAAGGCTTTTGATGTGTGATGGTGTGATGTAATTTCCTGTCATGTTTGTCAGGTGTTACTGAACAGTGTGAATGTGTAATGTGCTGAAGCTACCAGAATATTGTCTGTCATTCATTGTGAACATCAATGAAAAGCTGCGAAAATGCATAGACAGGGTTCCCACTCGTCCTGGAAAACCTGGAAAATGATGGACCTATTTTCCAGTCATGGAAAACACCTGGAAAATGGGGAAAAAAGTAAAATGTCCTGGAAATGTTTGAGTTGTCCTGGAAAATAATTTTCTCTCTTTGTGGATGAACGCAAACGGCTAAACTTTTACGCATGAATGTCTGTTTTTAGCTGTCTTCAACGAGCGATATTGGGCTGTAGCGCTTGTCTGCTTTCAGTTCTGCATCTAGCCGGCACAGCGCCCCACGTGACGCTACCAACCAATCAGATTGATTATTCCCTTAGAACAGTTCTGCTTCCCAGTGTTTGCATCTGTCTTTGTTACTAGATTTATACATTTTTCAGACCCAAGTAAAAAAAAAAACTAGCAGTTTAAGAGTGCTGCTGTATCGCAGTATATCTAGCGAGAGGTTTTTCTCCTCTCTGTTGAGTGACAGAGGAGCAGCAGAGAGCTGTGGGCGTGTCATCACTCATGCCTTTGGTTTGGCGCCGTAGCAAACATGACGACAGCGTCGAGATAGCGACAGGTAACAGGTAGTCTCACTGGGCCACGCTCCACTCAGTTTTTCATACTTGTTCTATTGTCCAATAGCAGAAACAAAAAACATGTGAAAGAGAAAAACTTTATGAATTCAGCTCTATTAAAATACTGTGTGTGTGCACAGAGAGTAGCTGTTTTAGCTCCATACACAGACCTTTAGGCAGCAAAGAGCCAGTGAGAACTGAAGACTGGCATGTTCATTTGAAGAAAGCTGTTAATGTACATAAATTGAATTCAACATGGATAAAATTAATAAATAGAAGGATTTTAAGTGGTAACCATAAATTTATCATAGTAATGCTACATACAAGCCAGACTAAAAAGGTAGCTAGCAAACAATAAGTACTACGTATCCCTGAGAGAAATAAATATTTTTCAGGTTCAATATGATTGTGGTGCTAGCGAGAGATATTAGCCTGGTCATCTTCCCTCAATCTTGTTTCTGGATGACTGGACTAACCTAAAATGACCAAAACTGGAACAACAAACTGCAGTTTAGCATCTAGCTCTGTGAAATAATCAGTAAAGTGTAATGTGGTGTGTACAGTAAGTATAATACATAGAATATGAAAGATATGAAAAAGCTAAGAATGTTAATTGAATGTTAATTCGCACTCACATTAAGTTAATAAGATGCACACCACATTAAGCTGAGTCATCCATAAGTGTCTTAGATCCTATTATGTCTGGGTTAAATCTGGATGGTTTAATAAGTTATCAAATTAATAAAGACCATTTGACACCAGCGTGCAGGGCTACTTCACCTTGTGTGCGGAAGTTCCCGGTGACTCAAGGGTCAGTAGAGGTCGTGGCTGACGAGTGTCAGTGAGGAGGCCTCTGAGGTATGAAGAGCTGTAGCAGGCCCTGATACGAACCGATGGTCGTGGGTCACTTCCGGTGACTGCTCGTCTGGTGAAGTTGCTTTGGCTTAGAGGCAGTTTACAAAAATAGTTGATCTTTGGTCATAAAGAGAGGATGGTTCCTTTAGTATTATTAAGCATCGCTTTTCCCCGGCCGGCCAAACCAAGGAAGCATAGCTTGTTGTCTTAGGCTCACCCCTTTGAGAGGAGGTGACCTAGTCAGGACTTGGTTGTTTCAGAAACTTGCAGGAACTGATGTGTTCCAGGCCGACATGGGAGTTTTATTATTCTAATTGTTTATAAATTTGAGCAAATCAAATTTGGACACATTAGAGTAGGCGTTACCAAGTTACCTCAGACACCAGTTTCATTAACACTTAAAGATGACTCAGCTTAATGTGGTGTGCATCTTATTAACTTAATGGGAGTGCGAATTAACATTCAAACACAATACTATTATTTAGTAAATGTTTATCTGATAATGATTAGCATTACTTGAATGAATCCTAAATGTGTAATTAAAGATATGAAAACAGAAACAACATTCATTTTCTCCATTATTCATTATATTATATGATGGTTCACATTTCACATAATGATGATTCAAACAATATGATTATGCATTCAGATTGTATTTGTAAAAGTCTTTCACGAGGCAGGAAAGATGAACTTTATTCGAGAAAGAAATAGGAAAGTCTTGTGTCCGAGACCTTGATGTGTGACGTCTCTGTGATAGTTGCAGGGAAATCGTAGACCTGTAGACCAAACTAAAGCACATGACTCTTCTGCATACCTTGGTTGTAATGAGTGGTTATTTGAGTTACTGTTGCCTTTCTATCAGCTCCAACCATTCTGACCATTCTCCTCTGACCTCTGGCATCAACAAGGCATTTTGGCCCACAGAACTGCCGCTCACTGGATGTTTTCCCTTTTTCGGACCATTCTCTGTAAACCCTAGAGATGGTTGTGATTCCAGAAGATCAGCAGTTTTTGAAATTGGTGCCCATCTGGCACCAATGCCACGTTCAAAGTCACTTAAATCACCTTTCTTCCCCATTCTGAAGCTTGGTTTGAACTGCAGTGGATCGTCTTGACCATGTAAACATGCCTAAATGCATTGAGTTGCCACCATGTGATTGGCTGATTAGTCATTTGTGTCACTGAGCAGTTGGACAGGTGTACCCAATAAAGTGGCCAGTGAGTGTAACCAGTAATAGACTTTCAAATTTGTGTTGTTCTTTCTAGGCAGGTGTGACGATGTCAGGAAGACAAATTGCAAATTAAAATCTGAGTTGAAAGAAAACCCCCAGTTCAGGGATTGGCTAGGTGATGTCTGGAGATGTGCATAGAGCGTCTCAGCGCTCAGGAGTCATGCATGGGGACAAGGCCAGCCCTAGTTGGGATAACTTGACTTGTACTGTAGCAGCTGAAAAAGTCTCAAGAATGTCCTGGAAAAGTCCTGGAAAATCATTTTAAGAAAAGAGTGGGAATCCTGATAGATTGTCGAGTAAAGCCTGTATTTGTTGGTTCGCGTCCACATGGATACATCTTTGTTGGGTGTCGAGTTAAGTGACCATACCATAATCGGAGGGTTGCAGGTTCGAGCCCCGTCTGTTGCAGTCGTTGTGTCCTTGAGCTAAACACTTCACCCACCTTACCTGCCGGTGGTGGTCGGAGGGACCAGAGGGACCGGTGGTACCTGTGTACAGTAGCCTTACCTCTGTCAGTGTGTCCCAGAGCAGCTGTGGCTACAATGTAGCTCATCACCATCAGTGTGTGTGTGTGTGTGTGTGTGTGTGTGAATGATTGGTTGTGTTGTAAAGCACCCTGGGGGGTTTTAGAACCCTAGAAGGCGCTACATCAAATACAGGCCATTTACCATTTGTTTAGGGACAAGCTCCTGGGTCCTTCTGTTTGAAGCGACCTGCTTCTGTCTCACGGTCATAAAGTGATAAGTGAAATTAAGATGATGTTGGTGAGGACTTTGCTTTCTTAATACTGCATCACATCCTTCACAAACAAACATGTTTAAATCACGAACCTGAAGTTTGCTTGTTTCTGCTTACCCTGACTGTTTCAGACCAAAAGTGCATCTATGAGCTCAGTGCAGTTCTGATCCATCGGGGCATCAGTGCCTATTCAGGCCACTACATCGCCCATGTGAAGGATGCCCTTACTGGTGACTGGTACAAATTCAATGATGAAGAAATAGAGAAAATGGAGGGAAAGAAGCTGCAGCTTGGTGTTGAAGAAGACATTGGTGAGTAGGGATGTGTATTGGTATAATTCTGGCGATACGATATGTATCACGATATATTGCGATTAATTTCTGCCAGACGGTATTAGCGATTTTTTAGACTGAATTTATTGTTGGAAAATTCAAAAAAATGTCCAAACTTGTACGTAACATGTTTAACATGAGGTATCTGAACCATAATAGAGGAATTTACATTTCAATGGTGGAAACAAAACCCATTGCACACTGCTGCCGACTAGCGGTCGGCGTTTGAATTGCACCAAAGGAAAAGAAAATACACAAATGTTTGCATGTAAGTTCTTCCAAAAATTCGATACACGGCTTTTGAATATCGATATAATATCACAGGAAAAAGTATCACGATATATTGCCATATCGATATTTTCTTACATCCCTATTGGTGAGTACGTAAGTAATGTTTATTTCTATAGCATCTTTCACAGAAAGAATCACAGTGCTTCACACGACACAGTGATAAAACAATCATAACGATGCCAAAGAGAGTAGCTACCATAAAATCAATATAAACACAAATCTATAAGGCATTAAAGGCAGGGTACGTAAGTTGAAATTGTTTTAAAAGTTTTAAATAACTTTAAAAACCCTTAAATTTTACCATCTGACCCTGTTCTATGAGAAAAAGTAAGTCATCTTTCATATTGTATTTTTCTCCTAAGTCCCTCCCCTGGCCTCTACAGCTAAACGACTCATTTCCGCGAGCCTACCGCGTTGACCAATAGCGCTTTGTTTCCACAAGGGGGAGCTGTCAGTCAACGAGAACGAGCCCAGTCACCAGCACCGTGCACACAGCGGTGTCACGCGCCTCGGCTCCACACCGCAATAGAGCAACAAATACTGAAGTTACCGATTCCTCGACTGCCTCAGCTTCTGGAACAAAATGTAAAAGTTTAAAAGTGCTTCTGTAAAAACTCGCCATGAGACGTTTTGGACAGTGGAGCAGGACTTATATTGGAGATGCTTTTAAAAGATGAAGGAAGCTTTGTGAGCAACGAGGCCTCAACTGATGCAGAATGGCAAAGCTGCTTTTGGACAAGTAAATAGTGAGTAATCGATTGTATTTTAGAGAATTGTAACAGATTTTATTTTATTAAAATGAAAGAAATACTAGTTGCAGATGCAGATGTTGCTGTGTTCACAATCGGCTGATATAACACTAGCTTGAATGCTAACATAAGCCTGCACTGAAGATATGTCAGTCTGTAAAATAATACCTAACTGTGGAAAAAGAGAGTTGAACGAAAGGGGATTTCATCATTTGTGTATTTAAGCTAATGATTAGTGTAGGTTTTAACCTTACGCCATATTGGACTATTGTTGAAATTTGGATATAGACGTAGCATTAGTGCTAGCTAGCGATTAGCATCGCGGTTGTTGTTTTCATTCCGTTTTTAGATGTTTCTATGTTAAAACACCACAGATTTGATTAAGCAAGTGACTATAACGTTCTACAACGAAATGCTAAAGACAGAAGATAATTCAGCTGTTAGAATTGGGTGTTTCTGAGCAGAAACGTATCAGAAACATCAGCAATTCGTTAGCACTTCAAGGCTACATTAGCCTTAGCTTGCTTTTTGAATAGCTACTAGATTTGATTAAAATGAGTAAAAGTTAGCTGCTTCTGCAGAATCTGATGGAGGCTGTCTAAATATCTCTGCCAATGAGATTCTTTTAGCCTGTGATTGTTTATTATAAACAAAGTGTGTATCTGCAAAAAATGAAAAAGTAAAGCACATAAACAATAAAGTTGGAATACAACGTGTGATTATATAAACATTGTATATACAGGTAAAAATAGATATAGGTGCTGTCCATAAAATGAAGAGTTACAACTGGATAAAATAAACAGATTTCTAATCTCTCCAATGTGTCAGAAAAAAATGTGTATTTATTCTAATCATATTCTAGTGACCTTTATGATTTCTTGTGACTTCTGGTTTTCTCCCAGTGACTTCCTGGAATTAAACCCCTGTGTATTCGCCCAGGTTCTTCTGCCATCACCACCAGTAGCTTCCTGGACCTCACCTCCAACCACGCCACACTGCTTGTCCCCAGCAGTAAAGAGGAGAGCAGAAGGGTCCGTACAGTACGTTTGTCTTGTTAAAAAAATACATTTTTCTAGCTGATTAATTTGCTACTACAAATAACTGCATGTCTCATTTCAGATACAAGAAATCACGGTGCTGGGGGCTGTATTATAAGGTGGCCAAAGATGACTCGTACATCTCAGAGCTTCAGACCATGATGGTAAACAAACGCTTGGCTTCCTCACCACTACAAACCAAGGCCTGAGGATGGAAGATGCTATGGTTCATTGTCTGGAGTCCCAGGACCATCAACACAGAAACTGTTAGAACAACAGACTTATGGAGATGGTAAAATATATTCTGCCATATGTCTCCCCCATATAAATACACTTCTATTTGACTTTTTATTTTTTAGGTCACACTTTGATGCAGAAACGGGTTTTGGGGGCAACAAAACATTCTCTGTTTTTACTGTGTGCCATTATTTTGAAAATAAAGATTACTTTTGGTAAAATTTGGACTAATTTTTTAGAGATGTATGTAAAATGTTTGAGGTAGATGTTAAGAAGATTCTGTTGTCATACAAAAGGAGTTTCACATTTACGGTAGTTTACAAATGTAACACAGAGGAGTTATGCTTTATAACACTTTATTATAAAACACTGAACACATCACAGTAAAAGATAGATTAGTTAGAAAAAGTTAGATTAGTCAAATGAAACAAACAATAATGTAAACTACTAATTAGATACAATTATTGCTTAAAATCTTCTTGGAATAAATCCAGCATAATTCCCATTGTGGTCAGGGAATTTTCCCCCCATCCTCAGACTACACAACTAGGAATTACTACTCTGTAGCCTCCCTCAGGTTTGTCAGGCTGCCATGCTACATATCGTCTGTAAGATGCAGCTCAAAATGTGTTCCACAGTGTCCTGGCCAGGCGAAGAACTCTGTTTTGAAGTATAAACCCCATGTGTGGGACAGTTGCATGCAGTTCTGGGCAGACTACTGGCAGCGTTCCTTTTCTAAATCAGTTGGCGTCTCTAGCAGGAACATACAGACCAAGAAGTTTGATTTGATCATGAAGAAGTTGTTCCACGAGGACCAGAGGGTAAGGACATCAAACAACACCAGCGTCTTCGTCCAGCTCGTCGTTCACCTGCTCAGGGTTCAGGTTCTGTAGGCGTTGCTATAAAAGTGAAAGATCTGTTACAACAACAGTATTGAGTACTACTTTTGTTGTAATATTATTGTGCTTACCCGTTCAAGCTATGCGTTCTGATCCAAGATTCTGAACTCGAGGTAAATCTTTCTCTCCACGGTTCACAGCTGCTGCACCACAACCTCAAAAGGCTGATGGCTGGCTCTGTTTTGAACCACGTCTGCTTGATGAGGTGACAGGAGGTTCAAACTTTCATCAGCTGACTCCTCCATCACTGAGCTCTAAATAGTGTTAGAATAAAAATATATAAATGTAAAACAATATTCCTGCACAGTAAATTATATTTGACACACAAAGACATTTCGATCAGGTTTACACCTAGTCCAAATGAGGCCTAAACCAGTACTGGTTGTGTTGTAACCCAGCACCAAACACACAAAGTAACCAGTAAACCTCTGGTACCAACAGGATTATAGGAGGACTACACAGAACGTGGTGTTTACTCATGAGTTGTGCCTGAATAATTCCTATGCCATGATGTACATTCATCCCTTCCTGAATGACATATCAGGATAAAATGTGAACTAGTCCATGGAGCTAATGCTAAGATAGGCTAATAATATGCTAGTGACTCATAATAAAATGCTAACAATTTGATAGTAGTGGGTTTATTTATAATGTATATTATGTCAACTGTTACTGGTCTTTTTAAAACATAAATTCATAGATATTATCTATAAAATGCCTTTTGTTAACAGTAAATAGCTCAAGTTTTGGTTGGAAACAACATCCTTATCTTAGAAAGCTCCATTGCTAAAGCTAGCTCAGCTCTGGGTCAAAGTAGCGACGCTCTCTGTTGACTCGGCTTTACTGCGCATGCACGTTAGGAGGCGTGGCTTTCGGCTCTTTCGGGAAGGGCGGGGGAGTGAGCGACTGCCTTTCGAACTTTAAAATCTCCTCCTCGCCCTGACAACGCCATCTTACGGACCCTGCCTTTAAAGCATCAGTTACTAAATGGGAAGTAAATGTCATGTGAAAATGTTTTCCTTCTACATAATAAATAAATACATTTACAATAATATGAATACTACTACTACTAGTAATTATAATAATAATAATATCAAATTATTATTACTATGTTTATTGTAGAAATCAAGTTTCTTGGACTGATACAGGACCATAAAATCTGCTGGAAATCCAAAATAAAGATAAAAACTGGAAAAGACTATTGCAGTATTTGGTAAAACATGTTACGTGCTAAATTACAAGGCTCAGTTCCTTCTGTATTCATCTTTAATGTTACCTTATATAACTTATGGTGTGGAGGTTTGGGAGTAATGCTATAAAAGCCTTTATATTTATTTCAAAAGAGAGAAACCAGAACAGTTCACACTTTGGGTTTTTGGGAGTGCACAAACTCAACATTTTGGAGGGGGGGCTCCAAGTCCATTTTGCCTTGAGCCTCCAGATGTCTTGAACCGACCCTGGTTGTGGGACTGAGCTTTGAAGGTCATCTGAATTGTTTCAAATATGTAAATAATGCATGCTTATAGATTGTTGCTTTATGCATTTGGGATGCCAAGTGTAAATTGCTGGTCCAAATTATTTAGCAGATATTTTTTTTATATTTAGCTAATTTTTCCTACATTTAGCAACTTTTATCACATTTAAAATAATGTTTAAATGTCACATAATTTCAGATAATCTAAATGTTATATCTAAACTTGAATGTTAAATCTAAATCTAAATCAGAATGTTAAATCTAAATGTTAAATCTAAACCTAAATGTTAAATCTAAATCTAAATGTTAAATCTAAATCTAAACGTTAAATCTAAATCTAAATGTTAAATCTAAACCTAAATGTTAAATCTAAACCTAAATGTTAAATCAAAATCTAAACGTTAAATCTAAATCTAAACGTTATATCTAAATCTAAACGTTAAATCTAAATCTAAACGCTAAATCTAAACCTAAATGTTAAATCTAAATGTAAATGTTAATTCTAAACCTAAATGTTAAATCTAAATGTTAAATCTAAACCTAAATATAAATGCTAAGTGTAAATCTTATATCTATGTAAAAAAAAAAGTTAAATCTAAATCTAAATTTAAATGTTAAATATAAATGTAAAAGTTAAATCTAAATCTAATTATATGCAAATTAGCCTTGTGTGGGTGCGCCCAGAACAAAGGTTGGCCAATTGTGCTCACTTTCACCCCACTTTTTTTCATGCTGGACACTGGCTGATTGGGCATCTTAACAACTGTAAGAGCACATTGGCCAACCTTTGCCCACACATGGCTAATTTGCATAAAACTGAAAGATTTAGCTCACAGATTTAACATTTAGGTTTAGATTTAACATTTAGATATACATTTAACATTTAGATTTAACATTTAGATTTAGATTAAACATTTAGATATATATTTAACTTTTACATTTAACTTTTACATTTAGATTTAACATTTAAATTTAGATTTAGACTTAACATTTAGATTTATATTAAACATTTACATTTAACATTTAGATTTAGATTTAACATTTAGTTTTAGATTTAGATTTAACTTTTACATTTAGATTTAACATTTAAGTTTAGCATTTAAGATTTAGATTTAACATTTAGATTTAACATTTATGCTTAGCATTTAGATTTAGGTTTAGATTTAACATTTAGATTTAACATTCTGATTTAGATTTAGCATTTAACTTTATATTTAACATTTAGATTAGATGAAATTATGTGACATTTAAACATTATTTTAAATGTGATAAAAGTTGCTAAATGTAGGAAAAATTAGCTAAATATAAAAAAAATATCTGCTAAATAATTTGGACCAGCAATTTACACTTGGCATCCCAAATGCATAAAGCAACAATCTATAAGCATGCAAAGTTGCTAAATGTAGGAAAAATGAGCTAAATATCAAAAACATGTCTGCAAAATATTTTGCACCATCTATTTACACTTGGCATCCCATATATGCCTTTTCATTTTAACGCACTTTGTTTTGGTTTCTTGTTTCTTATTTCACTGTTTTCCTATCCTGTCTTTCTCTTATCTTTCTGCATCTCCTCTAAAAAAACACTTCCAGGGAGTGAAGCAGCCAAGGCAGAGAGGTGAAATAACCACAGCACAGAAAAAGACTGAGGGTTTCTGATGAGAGAGAAAAATGTACAGCTAACCAGGAGGAAATCATATTAAAAACATTTTTTAATAATAGGTCCATCTCTGTAGATGGAGAGGGACCAGAGTCTCCAGCAAAGAGACAAAAGCTTTTGGTTTCTGAGAGCACCTCACCTTCCATCATGGATCAATTTGAAGCAAAATATAAGGAACAGAAAAAGCTTGGAGAAGGAGGGTGTGGCTCTGTTTATGCTGGCTACCGCAGGGCAGATAATTTACCTGTGGCTATAAATACGTGCCAAAAGACAACGTAATCTGGACTCGTACGAATAAGAACGGGGAGCAGCTAGCCATAGAAATAGTTGTCATGCTTAAATTACAGTCAGAAAGCACAAATTCAGCTGGGAAGTCCGCACCAATTTCCCTTCTGGACTGGTACGATCTGGACGAGGAACTTATCCTGGTGTTGGAGCGACCGGTGCCTGTAGTGGACCTCTTCCAGTACGTTGTGGATAACAATGGGTCACTGCATTCCTGCAGTGACCCATTGTTATGAGGCGAAGGTAATTATTAAACAGCTGGTTGATGCAGCGAAACATTTGGAGGACAATAATGTCTTCCATTGGGACATCAAAACAGAAAACATTTTGATTGAAACAGGCTCAGAACCCATACGGAAAAGAAATAGAAAAAAATTATAAAAGACATGCATCAGCTTAAGTATGCTTCATATATAGTGAATCATATAAGGCTTATATGATTTACTCATGAAAGTGGCCACTTTCGCATAACTTTCATACATGATAATAAATAGGATCACATAAGGACCGTGTGAAAACTAAGTATGAGGTATATGAGGAAAGTATATGTCAAAGTATGCTTTCCATAGATGCTCCATATAAGTTCTGCAGTTTTTTAGTTCATATCTGTTATAAAGACATATGCTTTACATATATGAATTAAATATGTTACATAAAGTTTTTTATATGTAATGTAAATGTAGTTTGCAGGGCAATTATCTCTTTTTTATATGCTTTTTATTCATATAAGAATATGTTAGATTACATATGTTTTCTCTGTATGTTCAGGCAATACATTATTATGGTAAACTATGTATTTTTTACATTTTTTTTGTAAGAATTCTTAAATCTCAGCTGATAAAAAACATATACATTTAATTATTGATTTTATACAAATTCACATTACTAGAAACAAATTAAATCACATAAGAAAAACACAAAACTATCATTTGTTGCTTCTTGACTTAACTGGATCCACATGAGTTAAAAACTAGCAATGCAAAGACAGACTGGTAAGCTAACATATGTGATGGTGGAGCTATTGATTTTGGGTTTCTGAGCCGAGTGGAAAATATTTCTGTCAAAACATTTTGCAATGCATGTTCACAACATTTATGTATTTAGTGTTGAAATGGTCCTTTAAGCTCTGACGTAATGAATTTGGGTCATGTAAAAAGACAAGAATACATTGGTCTACATCTTTGTGTTATCTGCTAATTATGTGCAAAATTCACAATATTTCTACAACAACCCCAAAAAATAACTCTTTGAATGAACTTAAAAAAATCATGGAAAGGATTGCCACGTGGTTATGTTGCTTTAGTTCAGCATCATATGTTATTCTAACTTAAAGTACTCGTGTTGAGCCAAAGTAACCGATCAAGGTTGAGTCAACTTATTTACTACATTTGTATCCTATTTAATTTGATAGGGTCAATTTAACTCATTTGAAACATTTTCATCCAACTTAAATCAATAAGTTTGGTCCTACTAAATCTCCCCATTTGCACCCAACTTGATTTAATAAAGCTGATCTAACTAATTTTACATTAGTAATTGACGTTGATCAAACCCATGAAAATTATGTTAGGCCAACAAATGTGGTTAATGCTGAAAGAAGGCTATTTAATCATGTGGCAATTCTTTCCATGATTTAATTATGTTAACTCAAATAATAGCTTTAAATTTCAATAAAACACAGTCTCAGAGTCAAGGAAGGAAATGAGAAAAGTACAAAAAGCAGCAAAAACTGTGGTCACTGAACCGTTCATTGAAGCAGCTGATTTTTGAGAGCAAGTGTTTTGTTGGAAGCTTTACTGCCATCCAGTCCCATGAAAACCTTCTGGACTACCTCCAAGGTGTAGCGGAAGTCAATCGGGTAGTTGAGGTTTGAGCAACAGCTAATGCTACATTTTCAAAATCCTGCAACACCCTGATTGCTTTAAGGATAATCCCAGTGTCCTCTGGTTCCACAGAAGTGAGTCCTTTGATGACATGATTCCAGTGTTGGTGTCTTCAATGACGTCTTTGACGACATCTTCATCCATGTCCTGTAGAAATAGACAAAATATATAAATTAATATAAAAATACACAGCTCATTATATAAGCCCTTTACAGAAAGACACATGGATGTATTAGACCTTTTCAGACAATCTAAAGAAAACTCACATGAACTCTGCTGATTTGATAAATGTAAACATAATGAAATGGCACAGTCCTAGGTCCACATATGCTGCTTATTGTGAACCACCCATTGTTTGGTCCAGCAGAATGTGAGAATTACACTCTGTCAGAGGTATTATGTGAGCGTGGATGTGTGTGTAGATGATTGTGTGTGTGTGTAGATGTTTGTATATGTAGATGAGTGCGTGTGTGGAACTCTTAAAAGTTTATAAAAACTAACACTTTACTTACATCAGGTATTTGTGCAACAATCATTTTGAGCCTTCTTCCTAGCTGCCCTCCTCGTTTTTGGAACAACTTGATCAGGGTGTCAGAGAGGAGATCCAGCTGAGACAGGAACTTTGACCGTAGTGGAACCGTGGTAATTCTCTCAAATTCAGCGTTGATCTGAAAAACAGAGCACATACTACATTAGACACATAATTAAGTGTGTAACGTGTGTGTGCGTAGATATGTGACTGTAGATATGTGTGTGCATGTGTGTGGATGAGTGTGTGTGTGTTTGTACATGTGTGTGAATGAGTGTGTATGTGTATATGTATGTGCATGTGTGTGTAGATGAGTGAGTGCGTGTGTGTATGTAGATGAGTGAGTGTAGGACGTGAATAAAGCTGGCCCCCCACCCACATCAGAAATCCACGCAAATAGGTGGAGTGGTTAGTGCTACGTTTGTGCTGATTTGTGCCGTTAAAATTGTCGTTTGTGCTGCTATTGTTTTTAAAAAATTCAACATTATTTTTATAGGTCATCCAGGGGTCACCATCCCCCCAGCTAGGTCCAAAATGAACCGGACCAGTCTACGTTTTTAGTGCTGCGTTTGTGCTGATTTGTGCCGTTAAAACGGTCGTTTGTGCCGCTGTGGTTTTTGAGATATTAATAGTTTTATTTTGGGGCGATGACGTCATCTACCGGAAGAAGGTAGCGGGTCATGACCTCTTCTACCAAAAGTAGGTGAGGGGTCACCATCCCCCCGGCTAGGTCCAAAATGAACGGGGCCAGTCTGCGTTTTTAGTGCTATGTTTGTGCTCATTTGTGTCGTTTAAACGGTCGTTTGTGCTGCTGTGGTTTTTGAGATATTAATAGTTTTATTTTAGGGCGATGACGTCAGCAGCCCCCCAGGTAGGTCCAAAATGAACCAGACCAGACAACTCCTTGATTAGCTGATTATAAAAAGGTGTGCAGACCAGAGAGTTGGTTTGAGAGGGGGTAGTTTTGCTGCCTTGTGAGCGTCTGCTTGTGAGTAGTTCTCATTTCACTATGTTTTGATTTGTTGATTTATGTGTTGAATTACTTTAAGGTTTGAGGAGTTTTGCTGCAGCCACATGCAGTTGGTAGGTGGTGCTCTGAGCCCGTGTGAGCTTCGTTTTCTGACTGTTTAGGTAAGATGAAATATTCTCATTATACCTCAGGGTTGTTTAATTTAGTCAATTTATGTGTTTTTGCCACTGCTGCTCAATTGAGTTTACAGGTTGGGTTGAGCAGGTTTTTATCTGCATCTATCTATTATAAGGATGAACCACTTTTAAGAGGATTTAATGAATAGAAATTGTATTTTAGCACACAGGAAAATAAAGAGACTATTGCATATTGAGAACAGTGGTACTCAATCCTGGTCCTTGAGGGCCAGTATCCAGCATGTTTTCATTTTAACCGTGTTTTAACCTGGTTTCAATCAGTAGGTGATCAACATGTTTCTGCAGAGCTTGATGAGCTGCTGAACAGGTGATTGAACCACTGAATTATAAAACATGCAGGGTACCGGCTGTCCAGGACCAGTGAGTGCCACTGATTTAGTGAAAAAAAATAAAAACCTCACTGCTAGTGCAAAAGCGGACCCTGTAGCTAAAAAGATTAGTGTAAAAACTCCTGGATACTTACAAAAATTTGAAAAAAAAAAGAGTGGAACACAATTTTTCATTTGAGAAACTCTGAAATGCTTTAATTAGCCAAATTGAACATGTAACTAATGAACCCAAATAACAATGACATATCTACAAGCAATGAGTCCATTCACAGCACAACAACGCTCACTCCACTGTGTATAACACAGCATGTGGTCGTATTTTTGCTTTTTCGGATGCTCCTGACATCGTTTTTGCCAGGTCATCATACAGTAAATGGTAAATGGTAAATGGCCTGTATTTGTATAGCGCCTTCTTAGGGTTCGACAACCCCCCAAGGCGCTTCACAACACAATCAACTCAATTCACCCATTCACACGCTGGTGGGGATGAGCTACGATGTAGCCACAGCTGCCCTGGGGCGCACTGACAGAGGCGAGGCTGCCGAGCACTGGCGCCACCAGTCCCTCCGACCACCACCAGCAGGCAAGGCGGGTTAAGTGTCTTGCCCAAGGACACACAGCAGCATTCTCTGGCCGGAGCCTGGATCGAACCTGCAACCTTCCGATTACTGGACAACCCGCTCTACCTCCTGAGCTACTGCTGCCCTACAGCTCCCACACACATGGAGCTCTCCTGCAGTATGCAGTGTAATGCCCCAGACTGCCCTTGGTCAAGCTTCCATGGAAAGCAATGACTGCCCTAAAAGTGAATGTCTTCCCTTGGATAACCATGTTGGAAGGAAATTCACTTAGGGAAAATTCTGTTTGGTTTGCCAGGTCATTGTCAATCCATGCAATGTCTCCGATGAAATAGCTGTGGGTGACTTTCCCTGTGCAGAGCATATTTCCTGGTGTGCTGTCTCCTCCTCTGATTGGCCTAAGGCAGGGAGACTCGGGAAGGCTGAGTCCTTCTTCCACAGCGTTGCCAAGCAGAGCCATCCCAGAATTCTTCAGGATAGATGAGGCTGGAGAAACAAGTGGCACTTCCTTTGTCATTCCTTTGCTGAGATGGCAGTCCTGTGAGGAGCACCGTTTTGTGACATAAACACTTGACACATTCCTTATTGTATTTGAAATTACAGCAGAGACGTTGCACTGTGCATCAATTTGGAGGGCACCAGACCTCAACTGGACTGCTTCAAACATTGCACTAAGCAGCTCTGCCCTCTGTGAGTATGTCTGTTGGAAGGTAGGAAGTCCTCTTCCGTTTTTTGGGTGGAACTGCGAGGCCCCTCCAGTTTTCAACCTCATCTACATCTGTTGGAGGAATGTTTGTGGCACCACCAGATTCCACCAAAGGTTGAGTTTCCATTTTTATCTTGTCTTCTGCTCTGTGGGTAGTCATGGAGGATGGCTTGTCTTCTGTTGCCATCACTGGGCTCATTGTAGCCTCATCTTTATTTTGTTCTGTTGCAGAACAAATCCGCATATTTCCTTCAATGACGGAAAGATGACGAGCAATGAAGCGATCAACGCTAACAGGCAAGTTGTCATGTTTGAAAAGGCCATGTTTCACATTTTTAAACTGGGCTTCAACAGTGGCAGAGCTGGCTGTGATGCTGGTGCTGTGGAAGAGAGGAACCATTATTCCTGTCCAGAGTGGTAAGTAACTTGCCAGTCTCATTATATGTGGAATAATCTCTGGGNCATCAACACAGAAACTGTTAGAACAACAGACTTATGGAGATGGTAAAATATATTCTGCCATATGTCTCCCCCATATAAATACACTTCTATTTGACTTTTTATTTTTTAGGTCACACTTTGATGCAGAAACGGGTTTTGGGGGCAACAAAACATTCTCTGTTTTTACTGTGTGCCATTATTTTGAAAATAAAGATTACTTTTGGTAAACTTTGGACTAATTTTTTAGAGATGTATGTAAAATGTTTGAGGTAGATGTTGAGAAGATTCTGTTGTCATACAAAAGGAGTTTCACATTTACGGTAGTTTACAAATGTAACACAGAGGAGTTATGCTTTATAACACTTTATTATAAAACACTGAACACATCACAGTAAAAGATAGATTAGTTAGAAAAAGTTAGATTAGTCATATGAAACAAACAATAATGTAAACTACTAATTAGATACAATTATTGCTTAAAATCTTCTTGGAATAAATCCAGCATAATTCCCATTGTGGTCAGGGAATTTTTCCCTCATCCTCAAACTACACAACTAGGAATTACTACTCTGTAGCCTCCCTCAGGTTTGTCAGGCTGCCATGCTACATATTGTCTGTAACATGCAGCTCAAAATGTGTTCCACAGTGTCCTGGCCAGGCGAAGAACTCTGTTTTGAAGTATAAACTCCATGTGTGGGACAGTTGCATGCCGTTCTGGGCAGACTACTGGCAGCGTTCCTTTTCTAAATCAGTTGACGTCTCTAGCAGGAATATACAGACCAAGAAGTTTGATTTGATCATGAAGAAGTTGTTCCACGAGGACCAGAGGGTAAGGACATCAAACAACACCAGCGTCTTCGTCCAGCTCGTCGTTCACCTGCTCAGGGTTCAGGTTCTGTAGGCGTTGCTATAAAAGTGAAAGATCTGTTACAACAACAGTATTGAGTACTACTTTTGTTGTAATATTATTGTGCTTACCCGTTCAAGCTATGCGTTCTGATCCAAGATTCTGAACTCGAGGTAAATCTTTCTCTCCACGGTTCACAGCTGCTGCACCACAACCTCAAAAGGCTGATGGGTGGCTCTGTTTTGAACCACGTCTGCTTGATGAGGTGACAGGAGGTTCAAACTCTTCATCAGCTGACTCCTCCATCACTGAGCTCTAAATAGTGTTAGAATAAAAATATATAAATGTAAAACAATATTCCTGCGTAGTAAATTATATTTGACACACAAAGACATTTAGATCAGGTTTACACCTAGTCCAAATGAGGCCTAAACCAGTACTGGTTGTGTTGTAACCCAGCACCAAACACACAAAGTAACCAGTAAACCTCTGGTACCAACAGGATTATAGGAGGACTACACAGAACGTGGTGTTTACTCATGAGTTGTGCCTGAATAATTCCTATGCCATGATGTACATTCATCCCTTCCTGAATGACATATCAGGATAAAATGTAAAGTAGTCCATGGAGCTAATGCTAAGATAGGCTAATGATATGCTAGTGACTCATAATAAAATGCTAACAATTTGATAGTAGTGGGTTTATTTATAATGTATATTATGTCAACTGTTACTGGTCTTTTTAAAACATAAATTCATAGATATTATCTATAAAATGCCTTTTGTTAACAGTAAATAGCTCAAGTTTTGGTTGAAAACAACATCCTTATCTTAGAAAGCTCCATTGCTAAAGCTAGCTCAGCTCTGGGTCAAAGTAGCAACGCTCTCTGTTGACTTGGCTTTACTGCGCGTGCACGTTAGGAGGCGTGGCTTTCGGCTCTTTCGGGAAGGGCGGGGGAGTGAGCAACTGCCTTTCGAACTTTAAAATCTCCTCCTCCTCGCCCTGACAACGCCATCTTACGGACCCTGCCTTTAAAGCAAAATTGAAACTTTATAGAAATAAAATCAATAAAACCTACCATAAAAGCAATAAAACACAGACCTAAATCATAAAAGCATAAACGCAAAGCTACACAAAATTAAAATCAATAAAAATCAACAGAATCAATAAAAAGCCTGAGTAAAAAGATGTGTTTTTAATTGCTTTTTAAAAGACTCAACAGTGGTCAGAGAGCGTAGGGTAGGTGGTAATGCGTTCCACAGTGAGGGGGCCATTGCCTGAAAGGCTCGGTCACCTCTGGTCTTAAGCCTAGTTCGGGGCACTACCAGTACCAGATCTGAGAGAGCGTCCTGGGTAATGGATAGTCAACAGATCGATGATATAATCGGGTGCCTGACAATGTAGCGCTCTAAAAGTAAGGACTAAGATTTTGAACTGGATCCTATAGAGAACTGGGAGCCAGTGTAGAGTCGCTAAAACGGGTGATGTGAGCTCTTTTGCTGGTGCATGTTAAAAGTCTGGCAGCGGAGTTTTGCACCACCTGGAGACGTTGAAGGTCCTTCTTACTTAAACATGTACAAATACTGTTACAATAGTCTAAATGAGAGGAGATAAAAGCATGGATTATCATATCTAGCTCCTTTTTAGAAAGCATAGTCCTGAGTTTAGAAATATTTCTCAATTGGAAGAGACAATTTTTAACTGAAGGCTGGTTTGTGTGTTGTGTCAGAGACTTCTCAGCAAGGGCGTAGATTTGGCATGGACGGTGGTGATGTGTCCCCATCAATATCCAACAACGACCAAATAGTCCCCACTAATAATTTGACCACCTCTGCTAAAAAACAACAAGCCATTCAATGTCTCGTTACTCTAGAGATGCAGAAAGGGTTAAATGACGTTCTCTCCTCGAGTCCTACCGCATATGGACGGTGTGATTGGCTGTCACGGGAGACTCACGTGAGACAAACTACGCCGTCGCCGGTCGTTAGCAGCACACATATATACGGTTAGCGGCGCCAAAGCTAGAAGGAAACCATTGCAGTCATATGCGAGACTCCTGTGTTTGCAATGCGACATGAGTGACACAAAGGGTCCTGAGAGGACGACGCTAACTGTATAAAAGCTGCACAGGAAGAGAGGACAACGTCCATGGACTCGAGAGGCTCTCGCCACCGTCATTTCACATTATAGCAGTCAAATTCCCCAATATATAAAATATACCCACACACTTCCGGTCACCACAATAAAAGCGCTGTCTAGCACATGCTGTCTGACTGTATTAATTAAAATAAGAGTTTCACAAAAGTAGTTTACATGAGGATGGAGGCAAAAATAAGGTCGAGGACATAAGGAGCTATTTTTTTCCCCAAAGAAACGTGTAAGTCACTTAAAGTTGAGTTTGCTAATGAAATGAGTCCATCATCATAACATTATTGGCAGTGCTAGGCTTTAGCGCGCAGCAGGTAAATCATCTGTAGCACATTAGAGATTTACCTGCTGATTTACCTTTCTCTGAGAAAGACAACTAGCCATGTTAATCATTGTTCTCTTTCTCTCTGAGTCTAACTTCCATTCAGACTGAGAGAAATCTGCAGCCTTGTTCAGATATTATCAGCCTAGAGACAGTTAGTCCTTTAAAGCCTGACACATGAAATAATAATCAGAAAACAGTTTTTTAAATTTTTTTTTTAAATTCCTTTTATTTCATTCAATTAAAAAAATACAACAACTACAAAACAATATACATATAAACACAGTACAACTTGAATGAAAGGGAGCAGATGGAAGAAAAAATCTTATAATTTCTGCCCCTTTTTTAAACTAAATAAACATATCTTTATGCATTCCCTCACAGTTCGTTCAGGCACATATGTTAATTATATCCACCTAAATTATACACATTCATATCCACTCAACACACTTGATTTGATATATTCTCTAAACACTTTTAGAGTTCTTGATTCTTTCACTTCTCTGTCCAGGCAATTCCATAATTTCACACCATTCACCGAGATACTCATTTCCTTCATTCTTGTCCTAAATCTGGGCTTTTTGAAGACTTCAATTCCCTTCAACGAATAATTACTTTCCCTCTTTCCAAATAATTGCTGAATGTTTTTTGGCAATGTACCTATATTAGCTTTATACATTATATGCAATATTCTCCAGTCGACTAAATCATGAAATTTTATTACCTTATATTTTATAAATAACGGGTTAGATGGAACTCTACTGTGATTATTGTTAATAATTCTTATGGCTCTTTTCTGCAAAATAAACAATGGTTGTGTATAAGTTCTATATGCAGTTCCCCAGATTTCTACACAATAGATTAAGTATGGTAGAATTAGTGCATTGTATAATGATAACAACCCATCGCTATTCAGTAAAATCTTCACACTATGTAATACTGCAATGGCGTTGGCCACTTTACCTTTTATATAACCTATATGTGATTTCCAGGTTAGAGCTTCATCAATCATTACTCCTAAAAATTTGGTCTCCTTTACCCTTTGTATTTCCCTGCCATCTATTTTTAATGATACATCAATTTTCTCCCTATCATTAAATAAAATAAAATTTGTTTTTTTTTTAGATTAAGTGTTAGTCTATTTATATCAAACCAGGTTTTAACTTTTATCAGTTCATTATTTATTACTTGTGTTACTTCATTAATATTGGACCCTGAATAAAACAATGTTGTATCATCTGCAAACAAAACAGAACAAAACAAGTTTCTCAGACACATTTACCAGGTCATTGATAAACAAGTTGAACAGTTTAGGTCCAAGGACCGACCCTTGTGGCACTCCATAACTAATATCTTGCCGTTCTGATTTAATATTATTTATCTGAACATATTGTTTTCTGTTTTCTAAATAACTTTTAATCCAATGATGAGCTACACCTCTTATTCCATACTGATTTAATTTTTGCATTAACCTTGAATGATCAATAACGTCAAAAGCTTTCTTTAAGTCAATAAAAACGCTAATGAAGTACTCTTTATTGTCAATTGCTGTGGATATTTTCTCTGTTAAATCTATTATTGCCATTGCTGTTGAATGTTTGGTCCTGAATCCATACTGTTCATTATGTAAAATATTATTTTTTTCAATGAATTTATCCAACCTTGATACAAAAACTTTTTCTATTATTTTTGGAAAACTGTGGAAGCAGTGACACCGGCCTGTAATTAGTGAAATTGCGTTTATCACCAGTCTTAAATAATGGAACAACTTTAGCTATTTTCATAGCATCGGGGAAGACTCCCGTAGAAAGTGACAAATTACATATATAAGTGAAAGGATCAATAACAGATTCTATTATAGTCTTTACATTCATCATGTCCAAATCCTCATGATCAGTTGATCGTTTGTTTCCACAGTTTTTTTACAATTTTTCGTATTTCTTGTTTTTCCACTTTGCCAAGGAAAATACTACTGACATTATTTACTAATGTTTTCTGTTTATCTTCTATTAAAGTTTTGTGACCCACCAAACTCCTCCCTACATTTACAAAAAAAATCATTTAATTCATTAGAAATTTCTTTAATATCGTAAATGTCTTTATTGTCCTTGACAAAGTAATTTGGTATATTTGATTTAGTTTTATTTCTGTTAGTCACACTATTAATTATTCCCCATGTAGCCTTTGTATTTTCCTTATTCTTTTTCAATAGTTCACCATAATAATCTTTTTTTCGTTTCCTAATTATTGTTATTAATTTATTTTTATATTTTTTATATCTGTCTTCTGTTACTCTTGTTTGTGATTTTAAAAAAGTCCTATATAGCTGGGGTTTTTTTGCGCAGGCATTTCTTATTCCTTTAGTCATCCATGGTTGGTCTACCCTTTTACCAGTAATTTTGATTAATTTACAGTTATTATTAAATTATTTCATCAGTATTTTCATGAAGGATGTATATGCAGTGTTAACACCCCTTACATAAACTTCCTCCCAATTCTGCATTTCAAGATCTTTAAGTAGTGCTTTCAAGGCTTTAACCGATTTATCTCGTTTGTAATTTATAGTGATTTCTTTTTTTATCAATTGTTTGTATTTCAATACTGCAAAGACAGGTAAATGATCCCTAACATCGGTCATCAATACCCCACTCCTCAGTACATCATCTTTTTTATTTGTGAATATATTATCAATTATAGTTGCACTATGTGATGTGATCCTGGTTGGTTTGGTGATTAAGGGGAATAATCCTAAACTGTACATAGAATCAATAAAATCATTTGTTTTCTGTCCAGCAGGCAGTTCTAAATTAATATTAAAGTCTCCACACATGAGCAAGGTTTTGTTCTTAATGTGATCAGCCATCTCAATGATTTTTTCGGTGAATGTCTTAACGCAAGCACCAGGAGCTCTATAAACACAACTAACCAGAATATTTTTTGTTTTATCATTACTAATTTCCACAGTTACTACTTCCATTACACCATCCTCAATCATTGTCATTTCTTCAACCAGTTTACACTTCAAATCTGTTCTAATAAACAAAGCTACCCCACCTCCTCTTTTATGTGTTCTATTTGCAAAAAAAGCTCATATCCCTCTATTTGAACTTCATCCATAATNGTTCTACAACGAAATGCTAAAGACAGAAGATAATTCAGCTGTTAGAATTGGGTGTTTCTGAGCAGAAACGTATCAGAAACATCAGCAATTCGTTAGCACTTCAAGGCTACATTAGCCTTAGCTTGCTTTTTGAATAGCTACTAGATTTGATTAAAATGAGTAAAAATTAGCTGCTTCTGCAGAATCTGATGGAGGCTGTCTAAATATCTCTGCCAATGAGATTCTTTTAGCCTGTGATTGTTTATTATAAACAAAGTGTGTATCTGCAAAAAATGAAAAAGTAAAGCACATAAACAATAAAGTTGGAATACAACGTGTGATTATATAAACATTGTATATACAGGTAAAAATAGATATAGGTGCTGTCCATAAAATGAAGAGTTACAACTGGATAAAATAAACAGATTTCTAATCTCTCCAATGTGTCAGAAAAAAATGTGTATTTATTCTAATCATATTCTAGTGACCTTTATGATTTCTTGTGACTTCTGGTTTTCTCCCAGTGACTTCCTGGAATTAAACCCCTGTGTATTCGCCCAGGTTCTTCTGCCATCACCACCAGTAGCTTCCTGGACCTCACCTCCAACCACGCCACACTGCTTGTCCCCAGCAGTAAAGAGGAGAGCAGAAGGGTCCGTACAGTACGTTTGTCTTGTTAAAAAAATACATTTTTCTAGCTGATTAATTTGCTACTACAAATAACTGCATGTCTCATTTCAGATACAAGAAATCACGGTGCTGGGGGCTGTATTATAAGGTGGCCAAAGATGACTCGTACATCTCAGAGCTTCAGACCATGATGGTAAACAAACGCTTGGCTTCCTCACCACTACAAACCAAGGCCTGAGGATGGAAGATGCTATGGTTCATTGTCTGGAGTCCCAGGACCATCAACACAGAAACTGTTAGAACAACAGACTTATGGAGATGGTAAAATATATTCTGCCATATGTCTCCCCCATATAAATACACTTCTATTTGACTTTTTATTTTTTAGGTCACACTTTGATGCAGAAACGGGTTTTGGGGGCAACAAAACATTCTCTGTTTTTACTGTGTGCCATTATTTTGAAAATAAAGATTACTTTTGGTAAACTTTGGACTAATTTTTTAGAGATGTATGTAAAATGTTTGAGGTAGATGTTGAGAAGATTCTGTTGTCATACAAAAGGAGTTTCACATTTACGGTAGTTTACAAATGTAACACAGAGGAGTTATGCTTTATAACACTTTATTATAAAACACTGAACACATCACAGTAAAAGATAGATTAGTTAGAAAAAGTTAGATTAGTCATATGAAACAAACAATAATGTAAACTACTAATTAGATACAATTATTGCTTAAAATCTTCTTGGAATAAATCCAGCATAATTCCCATTGTGGTCAGGGAATTTTTCCCTCATCCTCAAACTACACAACTAGGAATTACTACTCTGTAGCCTCCCTCAGGTTTGTCAGGCTGCCATGCTACATATTGTCTGTAACATGCAGCTCAAAATGTGTTCCACAGTGTCCTGGCCAGGCGAAGAACTCTGTTTTGAAGTATAAACTCCATGTGTGGGACAGTTGCATGCCGTTCTGGGCAGACTACTGGCAGCGTTCCTTTTCTAAATCAGTTGACGTCTCTAGCAGGAATATACAGACCAAGAAGTTTGATTTGATCATGAAGAAGTTGTTCCACGAGGACCAGAGGGTAAGGACATCAAACAACACCAGCGTCTTCGTCCAGCTCGTCGTTCACCTGCTCAGGGTTCAGGTTCTGTAGGCGTTGCTATAAAAGTGAAAGATCTGTTACAACAACAGTATTGAGTACTACTTTTGTTGTAATATTATTGTGCTTACCCGTTCAAGCTATGCGTTCTGATCCAAGATTCTGAACTCGAGGTAAATCTTTCTCTCCACGGTTCACAGCTGCTGCACCACAACCTCAAAAGGCTGATGGGTGGCTCTGTTTTGAACCACGTCTGCTTGATGAGGTGACAGGAGGTTCAAACTCTTCATCAGCTGACTCCTCCATCACTGAGCTCTAAATAGTGTTAGAATAAAAATATATAAATGTAAAACAATATTCCTGCGTAGTAAATTATATTTGACACACAAAGACATTTAGATCAGGTTTACACCTAGTCCAAATGAGGCCTAAACCAGTACTGGTTGTGTTGTAACCCAGCACCAAACACACAAAGTAACCAGTAAACCTCTGGTACCAACAGGATTATAGGAGGACTACACAGAACGTGGTGTTTACTCATGAGTTGTGCCTGAATAATTCCTATGCCATGATGTACATTCATCCCTTCCTGAATGACATATCAGGATAAAATGTAAAGTAGTCCATGGAGCTAATGCTAAGATAGGCTAATGATATGCTAGTGACTCATAATAAAATGCTAACAATTTGATAGTAGTGGGTTTATTTATAATGTATATTATGTCAACTGTTACTGGTCTTTTTAAAACATAAATTCATAGATATTATCTATAAAATGCCTTTTGTTAACAGTAAATAGCTCAAGTTTTGGTTGAAAACAACATCCTTATCTTAGAAAGCTCCATTGCTAAAGCTAGCTCAGCTCTGGGTCAAAGTAGCAACGCTCTCTGTTGACTTGGCTTTACTGCGCGTGCACGTTAGGAGGCGTGGCTTTCGGCTCTTTCGGGAAGGGCGGGGGAGTGAGCAACTGCCTTTCGAACTTTAAAATCTCCTCCTCCTCGCCCTGACAACGCCATCTTACGGACCCTGCCTTTAAAGCAAAATTGAAACTTTATAGAAATAAAATCAATAAAACCTACCATAAAAGCAATAAAACACAGACCTAAATCATAAAAGCATAAACGCAAAGCTACACAAAATTAAAATCAATAAAAATCAACAGAATCAATAAAAAGCCTGAGTAAAAAGATGTGTTTTTAATTGCTTTTTAAAAGACTCAACAGTGGTCAGAGAGCGTAGGGTAGGTGGTAATGCGTTCCACAGTGAGGGGGCCATTGCCTGAAAGGCTCGGTCACCTCTGGTCTTAAGCCTAGTTCGGGGCACTACCAGTACCAGATCTGAGAGAGCGTCCTGGGTAATGGATAGTCAACAGATCGATGATATAATCGGGTGCCTGACAATGTAGCGCTCTAAAAGTAAGGACTAAGATTTTGAACTGGATCCTATAGAGAACTGGGAGCCAGTGTAGAGTCGCTAAAACGGGTGATGTGAGCTCTTTTGCTGGTGCATGTTAAAAGTCTGGCAGCGGAGTTTTGCACCACCTGGAGACGTTGAAGGTCCTTCTTACTTAAACATGTACAAATACTGTTACAATAGTCTAAATGAGAGGAGATAAAAGCATGGATTATCATATCTAGCTCCTTTTTAGAAAGCATAGTCCTGAGTTTAGAAATATTTCTCAATTGGAAGAGACAATTTTTAACTGAAGGCTGGTTTGTGTGTTGTGTCAGAGACTTCTCAGCAAGGGCGTAGATTTGGCATGGACGGTGGTGATGTGTCCCCATCAATATCCAACAACGACCAAATAGTCCCCACTAATAATTTGACCACCTCTGCTAAAAAACAACAAGCCATTCAATGTCTCGTTACTCTAGAGATGCAGAAAGGGTTAAATGACGTTCTCTCCTCGAGTCCTACCGCATATGGACGGTGTGATTGGCTGTCACGGGAGACTCACGTGAGACAAACTACGCCGTCGCCGGTCGTTAGCAGCACACATATATACGGTTAGCGGCGCCAAAGCTAGAAGGAAACCATTGCAGTCATATGCGAGACTCCTGTGTTTGCAATGCGACATGAGTGACACAAAGGGTCCTGAGAGGACGACGCTAACTGTATAAAAGCTGCACAGGAAGAGAGGACAACGTCCATGGACTCGAGAGGCTCTCGCCACCGTCATTTCACATTATAGCAGTCAAATTCCCCAATATATAAAATATACCCACACACTTCCGGTCACCACAATAAAAGCGCTGTCTAGCACATGCTGTCTGACTGTATTAATTAAAATAAGAGTTTCACAAAAGTAGTTTACATGAGGATGGAGGCAAAAATAAGGTCGAGGACATAAGGAGCTATTTTTTTCCCCAAAGAAACGTGTAAGTCACTTAAAGTTGAGTTTGCTAATGAAATGAGTCCATCATCATAACATTATTGGCAGTGCTAGGCTTTAGCGCGCAGCAGGTAAATCATCTGTAGCACATTAGAGATTTACCTGCTGATTTACCTTTCTCTGAGAAAGACAACTAGCCATGTTANTCTGTTAAATCTATTATTGCCATTGCTGTTGAATGTTTGGTCCTGAATCCATACTGTTCATTATGTAAAATATTATTTTTTTCAATAAATTTATCCAACTTTGATACAAAGACTTTTTCTATTATTTTGGAAAACTGTGGAAGCAGTGACACCGGCCTGTAATTAGTGAAATTGCGTTTATCACCAGTCTTAAATAATGGAACAACTTTAGCTATTTTCATAGCATCAGGAAAGACTCCCGTAGAAAGTGACAGATTACATATATAAGTGAAAGGATCAATAACAGATTCTATTATAGTCTTCACAGTGTTACGCCCCTCTGCTTCATCATTGGTCTGGCTGTGATCAAGCAGCAATTACTGAGTGGCTGCACCCAAGACTGCTTGGTGCAACTCCAGGGGGAGAGAGACTGATCAGATTGCACCTGTGGGTGTTTGTTGCCTGTGTGGCATTTTGTGTGCAGCCTTTTGGAGGCCGTTTTTACCCAACTACCTCAAAACATTTTACCATGTGTCCAGTCCTCCTCCATTTGTTGCAGTCCCACGAGTCGGGTTGTAACATATGGGGGCTCGTCCCGGATCATTTGGACTCATTGGAGGAGGCTGGACCTGGTGTTTTAAAGTTTTGAGTATTGTTTTTGCAGCCTGTGCTGTGGTGGACCTTTTTAGCAGTTTTGGTGTGTGGCTTGGAGATGAGCACCATCTTGTTGTTCTTTGGTGAGCTTTAGGCTCTGGAGACTTGCTGCTACTGGCGCAGGCCTGTCATGGTCCACCAGCTTGATTGATATTGCAGCCTTGTCTATCGTTTCTTCAGGTTTTTTTTTTTTTTTTGGAAATGGTTGACGTGTTTGTGGTGTGTGTGGATGAAGTGAAGTCACCCCACTTTTCGGAGATCGCCCGGGGACTGCAGGAGCAGTAACTGTATGTGGTAAAGAACTGCTAGATGTGATCAATTTGTGTGGATGTGGCTCACTGATCAGTTGAAATTTTGTGATGTGTGTGGATGTAGTGAATTCACCTCACCTTTCGGAGATCGCCCGGGGACTGCAGGAGCAGTAACTGTATGTGGTGAAAAACCACTAGATGTGATCAATTTGTGTGGGTGTGGCTCACTGATCGGGTTCAGCTCATTTTGTTACTCTCTTTTGAATTAGACCTGTCTTAACTATATGGTGAGAGCATGTAGTTCTAACAGCGGTTCTATTTTGTTTTGTGGTGGGTCCGGTAGTCTAGTTTTCGTGGCTTTATTTCTGTTAGGTTTGGGTTCCTGCTCATTCAGGGTAGAGGGAGGTCACCAGATCCTACGGCCCTATGTGGGCTGGTCTAGGTGGTCTCTCTTCTTTTGTTCATTTTGGCCGGCTCATCACCTGTTTGAGTTTTTAGTTATTTTGCGTGTGTGTGTGCTGCATGTTTCTCCCTACCCCTCCCTCTCTGTTTTTACAGGTTTGATGGTGACTAGACCAGAGGGGCTTGTTGTGGTCCTGGTGAGTTCCTAGAGGAACTCTTTTGAAGGTGGAGGTGTTACGCCCCTCTGCTTCATCATTGGTCTGGCTGTGATCAAGCAGCAATTACTGAGTGGCTGCACCTGTGGGTGCAGCATAAAAGACTGCTTGGTGCAACTCCAGAGAGAGAGAGAGACTGATCAGATTGCACCTGTGAGTGTTTGTTGCCTGTGTGGCATTTTGTGTGCAGCCTTTTGGAGGCCGTTTTTAATCAAATACCTCAAAACCTTTTACCATGTGTCCAGTCCTCCTCCTCCATTTGTTGCAGTCCCACGAGTCGGGTTGTAACAACAGTCATCATGTCCAAATCCTCATAATCAGTTGAACGTTTGTTTCCACCGTTTTATATAATTTTTCGTATTTCTTGGTTTTCTACTTTGCCAAGGAAAATACTACTGACATTTACTACTGTTTTCTGTTTATCTTCTATTAAAGTTTTGTGACCCACCAAACTCTTCCCCACATTTACAAAAAATCATTGAATTCATTAGAGATTTCTTTAATATCATAAATGTCTTTATTGTCCTTGACAAAGTAATTTGGTATATTTGATTTAGTTTTATTTCTGTTAGTCACACTATTAATTATTCCCCATGTAGCCTTTGTATTTTCCTTATTCTTTTTCAATAGTTCACCATAATAATCTTTTTTTCGTTTCCTAATTATTGTTATTAATTTATTTTTATATTTTTTATATCTGTCTTCTGTTACTCTTGTTTGTGATTTTAAAAAAGTCCTATATAGCTGGGGTTTTTTTGCGCAGGCATTTCTTATTCCTTTAGTCATCCATGGTTGGTCTACCCTTTTACCAGTAATTTTGATTAATTTACAGTTATTATTAAATTATTTCATCAGTATTTTCATGAAGGATGTATATGCAGTGTTAACACCCCTTACATAAACTTCCTCCCAATTCTGCATTTCAAGATCTTTAAGTAGTGCTTTCAAGGCTTTAACCGATTTATCTCGTTTGTAATTTATAGTGATTTCTTTTTTTATCAATTGTTTGTATTTCAATACTGCAAAGACAGGTAAATGATCCCTAACATCGGTCATCAATACCCCACTCCTCAGTACATCATCTTTTTTATTTGTGAATATATTATCAATTATAGTTGCACTATGTGATGTGATCCTGGTTGGTTTGGTGATTAAGGGGAATAATCCTAAACTGTACATAGAATCAATAAAATCATTTGTTTTCTGTCCAGCAGGCAGTTCTAAATTAATATTAAAGTCTCCACACATGAGCAAGGTTTTGTTCTTAATGTGATCAGCCATCTCAATGATTTTTTCGGTGAATGTCTTAACGCAAGCACCAGGAGCTCTATAAACACAACTAACCAGAATATTTTTTGTTTTATCATTACTAATTTCCACAGTTACTACTTCCATTACACCATCCTCAATCATTGTCATTTCTTCAACCAGTTTACACTTCAAATCTGTTCTAATAAACAAAGCTACCCCACCTCCTCTTTTATGTGTTCTATTTGCAAAAAAAGCTCATATCCCTCTATTTGAACTTCATCCATAATGTCATTCTTGAGCCATGTCTCTGTTATAGCAATCACACAATCGCACAAATCACACATATCTGCTATAAATATCTCACTGTTCAATTTTTCATCATCATAATAATCACACATAATATGCTTCTCATCTATTTTATTGTCTATATCATATAATTTTTCCTCTGTGTCCATTTTAAACAAGTTTTTTTTTTTTTTTTTTTGCTATTCAGAATCCCAACTGATAGCCTGCAAAGTTATTCTATATTCACCTTTTTTATTATTTTTATTATTACTTTTTTTTATTGTTATTAATTTCTCAATATTTAGTATCCATTTTTTCACTTGTATCTTTCTAGTTCCGTCATTTCTTTGATGACCAGAATCTTTGCCTGCTCTGGAGACCCATTCAACTTAATGAACACTTTGCAGTTTGAGGTCCATGTTGACTGTATTTTATTCTGCTTTCTAAGAATTCTTGCTTGCCTTGCTATGTCTGCATTTTTCTTAATGAGGTGTTCGTTCATATATACATTTGTTCCCTTCAGCTTCCTTCCTTGTTTAAGCAATTCTTTCTTTTGTTTTCTGTTCACAAATCTGATAATAATTGCAGGTTTCTGATTTTTGTTGTTACTTGGAAGAGGATGACACCCCTCTATATCCTAGTTCTCTATATTAATCCCTTTGCTGCCAAGAAAGTCTATTACTTGTTTCTCTAAGTTGTTTAGTTCTTGCTTTGGTGGATCTCTACTTTCTGCTGCTGTAACCCTAGCATAAGTCCTGTGCATTGTTTCAAGTCCAGTCACTATTACATCATTTATTCTTGAGTATTGTTCCAACTCAGACACTCGAATTTCCAGCATAGCAATTTTTTTGTCCTTTTCTTCATTCTGTCTTCTTAAGTCTTTAATTTCCTCAAATAATTCCATTATTGCCTTTTGCTGCTTCGAGATTGTTGACATTTCTTCTGACATGAAGTTTAGTGACTTCTTTATTTCGTCTAGTTCCTCCTCTGTCACGTTGTTTCTTTTTGGCGGCATACTTGTTGACTCACCCCATTTGCTGATGGTAGAGTCCGGCCCGGTTCCGTGATTAGCTCCACTGGCTGCTGGTGAATCCTGCCCGGTTCCGGCGGTTAGCTCCGCTGGCTGATGGTGGAGTCCGGCCCGGTCCGGTGGTTAGCTCTGCTGGCTGATGGTGGAGTCCGGCCTGGTCCGGTGGTCAGCTCAGCTGGCCGCCGATGAAACCGGCCCGGTCCGGCGGTTAGCTCCGCTGGCTGATGGTGGAGTCCGGCCCGGTCCGGCGGTTAGCTCCGCTGGCTGATGGTGGAGTCCGGCCTGGTCTGGTGGTCAGCTCCGCTGGCCGCCGATGAATTCGGCCCGGTCCGGCGGTTAGCTCCGCTGGCTGATGGTGGAGTCCGGCCCGGTTTGAAACATTTTTGACTAATATTAATATAACAATAATTTACTTTTACAACAAACTAAATACAATTTGTACGTGGCAACTTTAGCTTTCACCAGAGGGCAGAAACATGTCTATGATTCAATAAAGCAGCTTATTGAGTAAAAAACAAATCTTATTAAAATTATTAAAAAGAAAGAGCTCTTATAAACTTAGATATGTGTGTAGATATGAAACAATTGTTGTTAAAGGGTTAAATTGACATCATCTTCGGTACGTTCATTCTGTGTATCTACTGTAATCCTTTAACTTCGGTTCTTTTAGCAGCTTAGCTCAGAAGAAGGCCACAGCGATGGTCGAAACGTCAGAATAAATTGACATGTTTAATATTAAAATGTTGGTGACACACAATAGCTTTTCAATAACATTAAACATTACAAATAATAGTACATGTGGGAAATCAGTACGTTATTGTTTTAATCATGGAAAGAGAAAACACAAATTTGGGGGGTGGGGGGTATTAGATATACAAATCCCCACCAATGTCAAGACCAAACATATGCCAATGCATCTCAGAGTCGAAAATAACACCGAAGTTGCGGACACTCAATCTAGCTGAAGAGGCCAATGTACCCAGGTGGTCTTTGATTATTTGGAGCTTATTCCCAGGAGCAATAATTAAAGTTTCAGTCTTGCTAGGGTTAAACTGGAGAAAGTTCGTACTCAGCCAACGTTTGATTTGGCACAGACAATCCATGAGTGGAGACAATAAATGCAACTCATTCTCATAAAAGGAGCAGTACAGCTGAATATCGTCTGCATACAGGTGATATGACATATTGTTGAAATTGTTGATTAACTATACTTTAATGTATAGTAAAAACAAGAGGGGTCCCAAAACGGAACCCTGTGGTACTCTGCACGTAATAACAGCTGCTTCAAAAGATATCTGATTTGCCAGTACACTAAAGCTTCTACCAGAGAGATATGACAAGAACCAATCCAGTACTAAACCAGACAACCCCAGGTCCCTGAGCCTGCTGACCATTATGCAATGGTCAACAGTGTCAAAGGCAGAGGAGAGGTCTAGGAGAACTAAGACCGAGTATTTGCCAGAGTCAGCTGCGATCATGATGTCATTAGAAATTCTCAGCAGTGCTGTCTCTGTGGAATGTTTTTTACGAAAGCCTGACTGGGATTTATCCAAGATATTTTGATCCATTAGGAATGTGGTAAGCTGTTTTGCCACTACCTTTTCCAGGAATTTAGACATCAGAGGAAGCTTTGAAATTGGCCTATAGTTATTAGAACTTGAAAGGGTCTAGGTTAGGTTTTTTAAGGGATGGTTCAACTTTTGCATGTTTGAAAAAGGAAGGAAAAACCCAGGTTGATAATGAGACATTAATAAGTGAGACCAGAAATGGAGCAATAGATTGAAAGACTGCTGTAAACAACTTAGTTGGCAAAATATCAGCAGGGCAGGTAGAGGGTTTGACCTTATGAAGCAGGGTAGTAATGTTCTGAAGGGACACAGGGCTAAAAGTGGACCATGTACAAGGTGGAACCAAGCTACTGTCATAGGGCATGGGAGAAGAGGGAGAAATGTTAGCTCTGATGTCTACAATCCTATTCACAAAGTACTTGAGAAATGCATCAGCATCTAATTTACAGAACACCGGAACTTGAGGAGAAGCTGGAGAGACCAGGAAGTTTATTGTCTCGAACAAAATTGGGTCCTGGCATTCCTCAACATCTCATTTAAGGAGGTTCTAAGCTCTTTCAGATGGAGTCTATGGACCTCCAGTTTAGTAGATTTCCAGAGGCGCTCTGTATTACTAAGTCTGAGTTTTGAGCAGTTTTTGCGAAAACACGTCGGACATTACCGACGTGATTTAATATTGTCCGACGAAAAACTGTAAATCGTCGGACATTATGACTGACGCCGTGCGTCTTCTCTGAACGTGCCAGAATAAAATAAACTTCCTGAAAACCACAAATTGCAGACTGATTGTTGGCTTCCCCCGGAAGCCCTCAACTTACACACCCAGGGGGAGCCTGAAAAAAGATCCAGTTTCTACATATTTTACATTATTTATTTATTTGGACTCAGCGTACTGGGTCTTTTTGGTGGCGGAGAGGAAGGGGAGCGGCAGAGCGCTGAATGCTGATGCGCTCCGCCAGGCAGCTGCGTTCTGCACACGGCCACAGTAACATTCTCAAAGTGGCGCCACCAAAAAAAAACATAATTAACACACGATCGTTCATATTTGCTCATACTTTATCTTCCATTTGTGCCTGACGCGCCCCGCTGCTGCTGCAGAGCTCATCTCCCGTGCTCCGGTGACTTCACCTCACTGGCTCAGCCAGTCCCACACCCAGGCCTGTTTCAAGGCATTTCAGGGACCACGGCACAGTGCCGCCCCCCCCCCCCCCCCCTTAAGAAAAAGATAATTTCTTTATATTGTGATATTTGTGATGTACTTAAACGGCAGACAGAATGACATTTTGTCCTTAAGAGCAGTTTATTAGAGTACTTTAACAAACAGCTGAGATAAACCCGCATCTCCAACTTCCAGTTTCACCTCAACCAGACACAGCGTCTCTTAAAGGAACAGTAACATCAGGCTACATCAGTCACAAAACGCCCTTATGGATCATTACAATATTTAGAAATATTGTCATATATAATATGTTGTTTCTGTCCAATGTTGATAACAAAGCCGTTTCAAAAGAACGTGGCTCCGGCGCTGCCGCCATGTTGCTTGGGTTCGCGGCCGCAGCGCTGACGTCATCGGCTACTCCTGCTCTGTGATTGGCCCACAATATAGAGCGCTGTGATTGGCCCAACCAAAACTATAGCGAGTTGTGATTGGATAGACACAGCAGTGGTTTGGGCTGCGAGGGTTCCAATGAAGCGTGCCTAGACCAAACTCTGCAAAGCAAGACTTTGGTCTAGTTCACTAGGCTAGTTGACCCCCAGACTTCTACACAATATGCCAATAATGGCTCAGTTAATGAATGATATAGTGCTAACAACCCAGAACTGTTTAGTAAATATTTGACTCTGTGTAATACCGCAATAGCTTTGACCATTTTACCTTTTATATATCCTATATGTGATGGGCAGCAGTAGCTCAGGAGGTAGAGCGGGTTGTCCAGTAATCGGAAGGTTGCAGGTTCGATCCCGGCTCCGGCCAGAGAATGCTGCTGTGTGTCCTTGGGCAAGACACTTAACCCGCCTTGCCTGCTGGTGGTGGTCGGAGGGACTGGTGGCGCCAGTGCTCGGCAGCCTCGCCTCTGTCAGTGCGCCCCAGGGCAGCTGTAGCTACATTGTAGCTCATCCCCACCAGCGTGTGAATGTGTGTGTGAATGGGTGGATGACTGATTGTGTTGTGAAGCGCCTTGGGGGGTTGTAGAACCCTAAGAAGGCGCTATACAAATACAGGCCATTTACCATTTACCATTTCCAACTAAGATCCTCATCAATCATGACTCCCAGAAATTTGATTTTCTTTACTCTTTGAATTTCCACATCATCAATATTTATAGATACTTCATTATTTTGTTTATCATTAAACACTATAAAATTTGTTTTATCAAGATTTAATGTTAGTCTATTTATATCAAACCAATGTTTTACTTTAACCATCTCACTGTTTAGCACTTGAATTACATTTTGTATATTTGACCCAGAATAAAACAATGTTGTGTCATCTGCAAACAAAACCAAGCAAAGTAGACACATTTACAAAATCATTAATAAAAAATATAAACAGTTTCGGACCAAGGACCGACCCTTGTGGCACCCCACATATAATATCACTCAATTCAGATTTTATCCTATTTAACTGTACGAACTGTTTCCTATTGTCTAAATAACTTTTAATCCAATGATGTGCCATTCCTCTTATGCCAAGTTGATGTAATTTTTGAAGTAATCTTCCATGATCAATAACATCAAATGCTTTTTTTAAGTCAATGAAAACACTAATAAAAGAATGTTTATTATCTATTGCTGTTGAGATTTTATCAGTTAATTCCATTATAGCCATTGAAGTTGAATGTTTGGTCCTGAACCCATATTGTACATGATTTAGAATAGCATTTTTATCAATACATTTATCCAGCCTCGATACAAAAACTTTTTCAAGTATTTTTGAAAACTGTGGAAGTAATGACACTGGTCTGTAATTAGTCAGATTATATTTATCACCACTTTTAAACAGTGGAACAACTTTCGCAATTTTCATATCATCAGGAAAAATTCCTGTAGACAGCGATAAATTACAAATATATGTAAATGGGTCAATAACAGATTCCATTATAATCTTAACAGTGTTCATGTCCAAATCCTCAAAATCAGTTGATTTTTTATTTCCACAGTTTTTTACAATGTTTCTTATTTCATCTTTTTCTACTCTGTCAAGAAAAATACTATCAACATTATCAGTTATTGCATTCAATGTGTCTTCTATTATTGGCTTATTTTCCACCAAACTCACCCCAATATTGACAAAGAATTTATTAAACTCATTAGTAATTTCACTAACATCATGAATTTCTTTATCGTCCTTAATCAAGTAATTTGGTATGTTAGATTTTGATTTATCTCTATTAATGACACTGTTTATTATTCCCCATGTTGCTTTATTATTACTTTTATTCTTATTCAATAAATCACCATAGTAATCCTTTTTTGTTTCCTAATTATTGTTGTTAATTTATTTTTGTAGGTTTTATATCTATCTTCTGCTTCTTTTGTTTTTAACTTCAAAAAACATTTATACAAATGATTCTTTTTTGAACAGGCATTTTTTATTCCCTTAGTCATCCATGGTTAATTTCTGTTATTTTTCACCTTATTCATTAATTTACAATTTTTATAGTATGAATTCATTAATATTTTCATAAAATATGAATATGCAGCATTAACGTTGTTAACATAAACTCCTTCCCAATTTTGTGTTACCAGCTCATTTTTTAAAGCCTCCAATGCTTTGACTGACTTATCTCTTTTATCATTTGAAATAGTAACGTTTTCCTTGGTCAAATGTTTATATTTAAATATTGCAAAGACAGGTAGCTGGTCACTAATATCTGTCATCAATATTCCATTCCTCATAATATTATCTATTTTGTTAGTGAATATATTATCTATTATTGTTGCACTATGTGAAGTAATTCTAGTTGGTTTATTGATCAAAGGAAATAAACCTAAACTACTCATTGAATCAAGAAATTCACCTGTTATTTTTAGACCCGCAGAATAATCTAACTTAATATTAAAATCTCCACACAAGATATATATATATATATATATATATATCTTGTGTGGAGATTTTAATATTAATATATATATATATGAAAGATAATGATTGTAAATATGTGAAGCAATGCTTGAAGTAAACATCAAATTATATTTTTCATAAAAATCTGCTTGCCAAAGTTGTGTCCTCAGTTTCTGTCAACTCCGTCAGATTTTTCATAAACTTCATTTAATCAGGCAATAGCATGATCATCTGTGTCACCAAGGACACTTTTGAGGTTCCCATGCTGTGCTGATAACAGCACTAGCACACACACTCTGGTCATTTTAAAACTTTTAGATATTTTACACAAACACTGTCATTATTTCTATGGTCACAACTGGACCATGTCAACACCGTCTTTCCATTATGATGTGCTTTTTAAAGAAAAAGTGGATTTAACTTAGGCATTTTAGTGAGGTTATTGAGACAGCTAGCAACTGGGGAAAAAGTTACTAGCTTCTATGTACAATGCATCCTTTGGAGGGAAAATACATGGCCTTTCGTCAACTCCGTCAGATGTCAACTCCGTCAGATTTCACGTCTGACGGAGTGGATATGTAAGCTGACGGAGTTGACAAATCAACCTATAAACATTAAGTGGTAATAAAATATTATTTTTTATATTATTTTTATAAGTTTTTAATTGATATTATTAATTAATTGATATTCTAAATAAAAAACTAGTATTCATTTTTAATTTGTTACATGTTACAGTTTGTTATATTGCTCCTGTTCAGTGACAAAAGTGTCCCAGTCAAAAAACATTAAAAAAATGTATACACTCATTTTGTTAAATTTATATTTGCATACATTTTTTAATCAACTTGTGTCCTGATAATAAAGAACAAATATTTGTATTGTGGGAAAGCATGGCAAGGCCGTGAAATAGGTATTAAATTTTTATAAAAAGGTCTTTAAAATACTTGAATTTAACTAGAAGAAACTTGTAGGAACCCTGATTTTTGTAAACTTGTCAAAATATGCAATATTTTGAAATAAAACCATTTTTGTTTATTAAATAGTAGTTCACACACATTTTTGTCAACACCATCAGATCTTGGTCAATACCGTCAGATGTATGTTTTTTAATTTTTTCAAAGAAATCATTAAATCTTACTTCACTTTCTGGTCTTCATGTAATAAAGACACACCTGATCTACTGCCTCTTATGTCTTACTTATTTAAAGAACTGATTTTTAGTATGTTAAAATCAAAGGCAGTTTTAAAATGAGGATTTTTAGAGATCCAAGTTTTCTTAAATGTGTAAAATTCAAATTCCAATTTATATCTTGAATGTTATTACATATACATGTAGCTAAAACCTATTACAATATAGTTTAGAAGTTTAGATTCTTGTTGGACTGCAAGAAATAAAAATGCATTTTTTTTAGTGTGTCTGACGGAGTTGACATAAATCGAGTTCTAACTCGAAAAAAGTGAATTTGTTAAATATAAGTTTTTTATTTAAAACCTGCATCTTTACATGGTTATATAGCTTAGACTTTTCTCTACACAAATAGATAATTAAAATGAATATAGTGTATATTTAAAAAAAAAAAGATTTCAAAACCTGTTTTGTCCCGACTCTCAAGAATGAGTGGTATAATATGTATATCCACTGTTAAATAGATACAAATCTGAAGCCCGCTAGGACATTGTCCTACGTGGTTCAAAAATGTCCAGCGTGAGACGCCCTCACGTCTGCCAGTTTGGCAGGCGTGGCTCAAAAGTTTTCGCAATCACTGGTTTTGAGTATTATGTACAGTTCCACATGGCTGAAAGCTTAATTTCTTTGGTTTCAGACAATGAATGGGATTGTTGACTCAAACTCTGGTATTACAAATCACCACATTACAGATGTAAATTAACTTTGTTTTCCCTGCTTGTTAGGTGACACTGTGAAATCCCAGTCACGAAAGCCAAAGTGCAGTAAAGGATATCACTGCTCTAGAAATGCTTACATGTTGGTGTATAAGATCCAGGGTGAGGAGACCTCTAATCCCACCAGGACCAATGTGGAGGTGCCGTGTGAGTAGATGATCTTGCGTCTCTGGGTAATATCAAGCCTTACAAAGCATCATGAAGGAATAATGGCTTGAGAAGCAAGTTTCAGCCAAAAAAGAAACAAATCACTCTGCTTCGTCCATATCCTGTGTTCTGATGATCTTTTCTTCTAATCTATGTTGGCTTCCAGCCTTCCTACAGAGGTTAGTAGACCAGGATAACCGTAAGTTTGAAGAGTGGTGCACTGAGATGGCTGACATGAGGAAACAGAGTGTGGATAAGGGCAAGGCCAAGCATGAAGAGGTGAAAGAGCTCTACACGCTTTTATCTGCAAGAGATGGTTGGTAAAACAATCCTCACTTACCCACTGCTCACTTATAAAAGGTGTACTCTTAAGCTGTCACTTGTCTACAACTTGTGTATTTGACAGATACATTTGTATTCCAGAGCTAATACACAAATTTATTTGATTTCTGCATTTTTCTCTTTACGATTGATATTTCCTCTTCTTTTTCTTTGTAGGAGAACAGTATGACTTCATTCCTATAGAATGGCTGAAGAAGTGGCTCGATGACTCAACTGTCTCAAAGGAAATCAAAAACTCACTCTTCCTTTGTTCCCATGGAAAACTACACCCAGACAAGGTGGGAGAAGTCAAGAGGATTTCCTTTCAAGCTGCAAACGTCCTGTATGAACGCTACGGTGGCGGGCCAAGACTAAATGGTTAGTCAAGCAGAAGATCTACTGTATTGTTTAGTGGAAAGTAAAACACATTAGGTTGTCTTCCATGAAGCCTGTGTTAAAGTATTCTGGAACTTATTTGTGTTTTAAAATACTGAATGGCGCATTTCCATTACTTGCACAGATTATCTCAGATTGTGTTCTGTAGATGGTAATCTCATGGAGACATTAACCAGCTCAGTGGCCTAGTGGTATAAGTGTCCGCCCCAGGACTGGGAGATCGGGGTTCAAATCCTGGTCGGGTCATACCAAAGACTTTGAAAAAATGGGACCCAATGCCTCCCTGCTTCACACTTAGCATTAATGGGTTGGATTGGGGGGTTAAACCACCACATAGTTCCCGAGTGCAGCCACAGCTGCAGCTCACCGCTCCCCATGGGGATGGGTCAAATGCAGAGATGTAATTTCACCAGTGTGTGATGATGACTTGGGACTTTAACATAATCCTCACCCTTACAAGGCAAATATACCCTCTTATCCAGGTTGTTTATCTTCTGTAAACTGTGGTCCTCTGGATTTTGCTGAAGTGATTTCTTCGTTTTTGTGTCCAGGCTCCTCTCTTTGTAGAGAGTGTGTTAGCCAGCAGTGCAGAGTGCTGCGGCTGAAGAACCAGCTCAGTGAGGATTTCAAGGAAGTCTCTAATCTAGTCAAACGCTCCATCAGGTAAACACGCTCACATTAAGCATTAGCTTCACATGATTGTAGGTTATATCATTTACAGTCGGTTACCTCAGGCTTGGATCTAACTAATGTTTGTTTTTATTTATGTTTATGTGCACATGTTAGTGGCGAGGGCTACTGGGTGGGTAAAGCATCTTTGCGTAGCTGGAGGCAGTTGGCTTTGGAGCAGTTGGAAGAAGATGAACATGAAACCAAACCCAGCAACAGCCAGACCAACGGCCAGGGTCTACACACCAACAACAAGGGTAAGCGCAGCACCTCATCAGCCTGTAGGGCTGGGTGGAATGGGGTTTTGGTGAAATAATGTGTTTCTTAAAAAATTGTATAATTTCCTATACGTTGTTCCTATAAATTGTATGAGTTAAATTCAAATATGAAGATCAGTGTTTCCCAACCTTTTTTGACGTGTTTACCCCGAGCCATTTTCTCATACCACAAGTACCCCCTTAGTCAAATGTGTGGATGTATTCTCCAAAAATAGGCTGTGCAACTGATTATTAAATTTTTTTTAATTCCCTAACTTGAACATTCAGTTATCAAGGATTTTATTCTCTTCACTTCAAATTAAAGACAGGTGTGTGCAGGGTCCGACATTAACACTCGCCAAAAGCGAGTAAATTGCTCCATTTGGCGAGTAGAATTTGGAGTGCCATCCGCCACATGGCGAGTAAATGTTTACACCAAATTAGTTATGTTTATCAGTCCTCTTCGATGGATTTCTGTGACGCTCCTCTCCCGCCGCATGCGACGTACACAGGCGAACGCGAAACGTGAGCGCCACACCCTATATTATTTCCGCCTATCCCATTCACTGTTTATCAAGGCAGCGGTTAGCTTCGTGTTAAAACTAGCGGCGAAATGTGGAGGTTTTTAACTCGAGTCAGCCAGCCTTCAAAACGAAAACTCGTGGAACTGGAAGAAAAACCACAAGGACCAGTGGCAACCAGAAGATTTAATGAAACGTGGCGAACTGTGGCTACATTATGAACCAGAATATGCACAAATAAGCTGCACCGTTTGCCGCCAGCACGCTAGGGAGAAGAACCGTAACAATTCATTTGTCATAGGACTGACTGGAGGTCCAATATAAGACCTGACATACTTTCAGATATGTTGCGTTTTGTGTGTGAGTTCTTCAATAACGACACTCTTTATATCTTGAGGAAACGGCGCTCTTTTAATCTGTTAGCTTAAACAGATACATGCACGCCAGTTGCCCCCGGAACTCTCGTTTCCGTGTGCCCACAAACACTTCCAGGTCACTCATAACTCACCTCACTTAACCGAACAGACAAATAAGACAACTTCTATTTGTTCTTATCATCACAAGATATTCTCATGGTGTAGCTGTGTTCTCCAGAGATCAGGGACCACAGACATAGACGTAGATGCCCCGTGGACTGGTGCTGCCGTAGTGGCCAGCCGCCATCTTAGATGGGTCGCCCCCAGTGCGTTTATTTCTACTGAGGAAGGTGCTTAACAACTAAAAAACACATTTTATCAAGCTTTTTCACAAAATCAGACACATGGTATGGCATGATAATTAAAACATAATTAAACAAAATAAATTCAAATATAAAATCCCATCAGGTAGGCTAGACAAGTCTCAGAAAAGTCCCACGTGATCTGTTTTCAATAGTGAGCCGGTTGTTGCAACTGTAGGCTGTAGCAAAAACGGGCATAGTAGCTCACCCTGCAACTCCAGTTGGGTTCAGAGCGTGAGGGACCCATCCAATATGGCGGCGACGCTGTTACGCTCTCCAGCGTCTACCTATTCAAGTTTATGTGGGACTACCAAAGGCTGTAATGCTGTTGCACACAGACTGTCAGAAGCAGGAGGCCAGATTTCATGGACAGAGAAAACAAAGAGTCTTACTAGATTTCAATAAAAGAGTTCATTAACAACATTTCTAAAAAGTAAAAAAAAAAAATCAGAAATTACTAAAAAGTTGTTTTTCTTATTAATGTTGTAATTATGTTGTCACTCCTCTCTGTTTGGATCAAAAATAATACCATATTACAGTGTTTGCGAAAACTTTTCACCCACGCCTGCCAAACTGGCAGACGTGAGAGCGTCTCACGCAGGACATTTTTGATCCACGTAGGACAATGTCCTCGCGGGCTTCAGATTTGTATCTATTTAACAGTGGGTATTGTCTGACCTTTACATATTATACATATTTTTATTGTGACAATAATCTGTTGACATAATTTGAAAAAAGAACCATCAATGTGATTTTCTGCCAAATTCATAAAATGAGGATTAACAGAATTTATCAGGAAATTATTAGAGATCATATAATTATTATAAATGATTATGAAATGCCAGAAACAACATATTATATATGAAAGTATTTCTAAATATTGTAATGATCCATAAGGGCCTTTTGTGACTGATGCTGTAGCCTGATATTACTGTTCCTTTAAGAGACGCTGTGGCTGGTTGAGGTGAAACTGGAAGTTGGAGATGCGGGTTTATTTCAGCTGTTTGTTAAACTACTGTAATAAACTGCTGTTAAGGACAAAATGTCATTCTGTCTGACGATTTAGTTCATCACAAATATCACAATATAAAGAAATGATCTTTTTCTTGGGGGGGTAGGGGGGTGTCACTGTGCCGTGGTCCCCGAAATGCCTAGAAACGGCCCTGGGTGTGGGACTGAGTTTTGAAGGTGATCTGAATTGTATCAAATAAATAAATATTACATGCTTATAAGTTATTATTATTATAAAATTACAAACGTGTAGTGGATATATCTGCCTACATTTTCCTTTTCAAACACTGTTTTGTTTTTTTATGCGACTATTTTCCTGTCCTGTCTGTCTCTTAGCTGCATCTCCTCTCAATCCTCCAGAAAAACTGCTGTCTGGCTTCTTACTTTTCAACTCACAAGTTACTTTTGAAATTAGCACATCAAAAAGATGCCTCGACCGCAAAAATAGCGGAATGTGAGCAGCGCGGCCGCACCAGTGAGGAGACGTCACCGATGCACGGGAGATGATCTCTGCAGCAGCGGAGCGCGTCAGGCACAAATGAAAGACAGAAAGTATGAGCAAACATGAACGATCGTGTGTTAATTATGTTTTTTTTTTGTGGCGCCACTTTGAGAATGTTTCTGTGGCCGTGCGCAGGACGCAGCTGCCCGGCGGTGCGCATCAGTAATCAGCGCTCTGCCGCTCTCCATCCTCTCTGCCCCAAAAGAAGACCCGCTACGCTGAGAGCCCAAATAAATAATGTAATATATGTAGAAACTAGATCTTTTGAGGGGGAAGCCAACAAACAGTCTGCAGTTTTCAGGAAGTTTATTTTATTTTGGCACGTTCAGAGTAGACGCACGGCGTCGGTCATAATGTCCGACGATTTAAAGTTTTTCGTCGGACAATATTAAATCACGTCGGTAATGTCCGACTGTCCGACGTGTTTTCGCAAACACTGATATTATAGAATAACGTGCTTTGGGTAGATATAAATCATTTAAATTTTTGGCCGGTAAAAAATATGCTTGGCCGGTAGATTTTAGCATCGGTGAGTCAAAAATTTAATTTCGGACCCTGGGTGTGTGTGTTTGTGCGTGTACTCGTCTATACAACAAAGTGAGGACCTTTAGTAGCAAAGTGAGGACATTTGCCCGGTCCTCACTTTGGTGCAATCTTACAGAGCTCTACTTGTTAGTTTTAGAGGTATGGTGTGAATTAAGTTTAGTTAAGGTTAGGGTTAGGAATAGATCAGCATTGGTTATGGTTAGGTTAGGATATGGGTTAGGAATAGATCAGCATTGGTTATGGTTAGGTTAGGATATGGGTTAGGAATAGATCAGCATTGGTTATGGTTAGGTTAGGATATGGGTTAGGAATAGATCAGCATTGGTTATGGTTAGGTTAGGATATGGGTTTGGCATAACACAGTCACTAAAATGAACAAAAATGAATGGAAGTCAATGGATGGTCCTCACTAAGATAGTTAGACGAGAATGTGTGTATGTGCGTGCGTGTGATGTTGTGAAATTTGAAGATAAATACCAAGTTGAGAAAATATACCTCCCTTTGTTATAATTAAAACTGAAGCTCTTTTGAATTTAAAACCTTTAAACTTAGAAAATGAGGAACAAAACGCTGAAAAAAATACTGCATCAGGTTCACTTTGTCTTCATCGTTCAACTTGGCTTTAATGAGACACCAGATATGGTTCACACTGTAGTTTGTGTGCTGAAATTCTCCAGATATCTGCTCCCACAAGAGCACCAAATTATTAGAAATTTGAAACAATACATTTAAAAATATACCTGTAAAAATAATATAAATGATCATACACTGTGAACTGATATCACTGTCATAATAATAAAACAAAACCAGGAAATAATGCGAAATGCCCCAGATGATGGGAGGAAAGCACTGCAGATACTGAGGGACCATTACACAGGTAAAGGAAAACCTTGAGTAATCAGTTTGTACACTGAGCTGACATCGCTGCAGAAAGTGCACAAATGAGAGCATCACAGACTGTATAATCTTCACAAAGGGTGCCATAACTGCGCTGAGAAATGCTGAAGAGACTTTGAGTGATGGGCTGCTAATTGCAAAGGTTCTGAAGGGTTGCCAGAGACATTTAAGAGTGACAATTAGATAACCAGGGTATCCGCGGAGTCTTAAAAACTCTTAAAAGTCTTGAAATTAAGACCCTTGAAAAGTCTTAAAAAGTCTTAAATTTTGTTAGTATTGGCGTGAATTTAAAATACGTTCGTCTCATACTTGCAAACTTGTCGCTTTTCTGCGAAAATTTATCCGTTTATGAAGCCAAATATGACGTTCGCGTGAATCAAAGAGTTTTTGTTTTTAGGAGGAGTGGGTCTTCGCTCGTTCACAAACCATCTTTGATAGTCAGTCATGAGTCGTTATTTGACCAATCACAGTCACGGAGACAGCTTGGCAAAAAGACGCTGAGCTAGCGCGGCGGCACCCGAACCACCAAAACAGAAACGCCAGCAAGCCCGGAGGACAGGTGAGCACGATGGAGAAAATACTGTAAAGACTCGTAAACTAGATGTGTTCAGAGAAACTCTTGACAGTCTTTGTTTCTGAGTCTTTTTTCTTTAGTGCCACGACGCAGAGTCTGATATGAAACGGAGCAGAAAATCCGAGTCACAGAAAACATGTTGGTCAAATGCAGGTTTCCCAGTAAACACACAGGTTCATACTAAAACCCAAAGGAGATTCTGACACAGACAAGGTGCTGGGGTTGTGTTGTTTCAGATACAGACAAGCTAAACCCTTTTACAATGAGAGAATTTAATGAAATCCTTCATTACTTATTCTCATAATTTTGAGGGAAAAAAGTAACTAAGGAACTCTCAGGTTAGATCTGAATTTTTTCAGAGATTAAAAATCAGTGATGTTTTTTTTCTCTTCCCTGCATATCTACTAATAGAAATTTGAAATTAAGAAGGAATAAACTTGCAAAGAAAGTATGGGGTTTTTTAATGGGATGTTGATATTAGTGGAAAATTAATTCAAAATTAACATAAATGAATCCTAAAAGCGTAACAGGTACTTTTACTATCATTCTGTTGTGGAAAGTCAGTGCAATTATTTAATGAAAACTCTGAAAAACTGCTTAAAACTGCATTTTTATTGTGGGCCTGTCTGTATTATTAAAATGAGTTGATGGTTTAAATAAGTTTAGCTAAAGTTACTCAGAGCCACTGTAGAAGGTCAAAGAGCCTGAGTTAAGCTGTGGTAACGAGAGGAACTGTGAAATAGTCTGAAAGCTGTTTGCTTGTTCAAGTTTAATTCAAATAGAATATATAGTACATGATATATATATAATGATGATAATACTTTTATGTATATTTACAAGTGATGTTAGAGCTAAAAGGCAGAATAGAAGTTTTTTTTTACTTTATTTCATTGCATTAGGATTTCACATGGTCCCACATTGAGTAATCTTTGTCCCACATTTGGTGATTTGGGGTCTGGTCACCCTAATTAAGAATGATTTCAGTATTTTGGATAATTTTCAGATGTGTTCTGTGACTTAAACTCATAATAGTTGTTAATATGATCCCTAGTGATTTTCTGATCAATTCTGCAATTATATTTTTCATTTTTTTGAGCAGAGTGACCGTGGTAGAAAATTGTTTGCATTTTGCAAAAAATCCCATTGATGATTTTGTAAATGATTCTAACAGGTTATTGTTGCAATAAAAGTATGTAAATGTCAGAGGTCACTACAAAACCCAGTAGATGAATAGATGCTAATCTGCAGCATGCAAGGACCTTGTTCCGGGTGGGTGGGGTTAGTTGTCACCTTTTTCACACCCTCTAAGTTTGCAGGTAATACAATTAGATTCATGTAAACTATTAAAATAAATTTTTTTTTGTTCTCCTATGCCAGTTGTTTGCTTGCGTTTCTGTACCACGTGACTTGACGTACCATTGCTATAGCCTTGCTGTCCCAAACGTGACGTGTCCCACCGCAATGCAGTATTTAAAAAGAATATATTAGTGTTTAACAGTTGATTAGTTCATTGCGATAAAGTCTTGATTTTTATTTTCTATGGTCTTAAAAAGTCTTGAAAAGGTCTTGCATTTAAGTTTGAGATTCCTGCATATACCCTGATAACATTCTGCAAATTTAATACCAAGCTGAGGAGCTCTGAGAGCACTGAAACACAAGCAACACAAGCAGCAGTGATGACACTGTGATGAAAACTGATTTGACTGTGAAAATGAAGGGGAAAAGAAACTTTGTACAGTTAAAATGTTACACCTGGGGCCAGACGGGGCATAAAGCACAAGAGTGCAGCCTGCAGACGGAGCAGCAGAAACAGTGGTGCACATTCTGCTGGAGCTCCACTGACAGAGACTCGAACTGCAGATGGAAAAAGAGGGACAAAGTGAAACAAGCAGGTGATGGAGAGAATCATTCATATGCTTTCAAGATAGGTGACCGGCTTGTGCTTGATGATGGTCAACACAGGAGCCACCTCCCACACCATCACAGAGATAGAAAAATTCAAAAGCTTTGATGACACCTTCTAACCAGAGAAGCACTTCATGGAGTGGGCTGACTGAAAGTGTGCAAGTGGCGTAGGCAAGTAGGGATAGGTACCGGAAACGGTACTTTTTAAGGCACCGAACGAATTCTGTATAACCCGACTGACTACCAGTTCACGTGACATGAAACGGTGCCTTGTTTCTGTACCTGACCTTCATAACGAGAACTTACAAGGCAGCGATTTGCCAAGATAGACAGCAGCGCCTGTGTTATGTCGATATGTGTTCCCCCCTCAAGAAGTGTTTCACTGGCGCAAGAGCGTAATGTTATCAGTCACTGTGGGCAAGCTGTAAACAGAGCAAGCAGCATGGCAGACAGGAAGAGCTCTAAAGTTTAAAGTTAAAGTCCCAAGTCATCATCACACACTGGTGAAATTACATCTCCGCATCTGACCCATCCCCGTGGTGGGGAGCGGTGAGCTGCAGCTGTGGCCGCGCTCGGGAACTATTTGGTGGTTTAACCCCCCAATCCAACCCCTTAATGTTGAGTGTCAAGTGAGGAGGCATTGGGTACCATTTTTTCAAAGTCTTTGGTATGACCCGCCCGGGAATCGAGCCCCGATCTCCCAGTCCTGGGGCGGGCACTCATACCACTAGGCCACCGGAGCTGGTAAGAGCTCTAAAGTTTGGGTCCACTTCACTAAATGGGATGGGTAACTGGGTGATGAAGAAACCAGCAACAACGATATAAGTGAGGCATCATCGTCTTAATCTGCTCCAGCAGGTAAATTAACTGTTTAACATAAAGTTAGCTTGATATTTTAGCTCCTGTTCTACTAATGGTGCGTTCGCTTTCTCCTTGGAACTTGGAAATTCCGACTTGGAGAAAGTGAACGCGCTCTAAAGTTTGGCTTCACTTTACTAAATGCGGTGGGTGATTGGGTGATGATGAAACCAGCAACAACGATCTAAGTGAGGCATCATCGTCTTAATCTGCTCCAGCAGCAAAATAAACTGTTTAAGATTATGTTAGCTTGATATTTTAGCTTTCTTTAATGTTGCTATCAGCTAATGGTGCATTCACTTTCTCCTGGGAAATTCTCACCCGGCTGTACTCCTTTCGCTTTAGCTTAGCATAAAACAGGGGTTCCCAAATCAGGGGTCGAGACCCCAAATGGGGTCCCCACAAGATTATATGGGGTCCCCATAATTTTGTCTTTGCTGAGGTTGTGAGGTTAGCAAGATTTTATTTATAAAAATTACACTTATAAAATCCTAATAACACTCCCTACAGCAGCGGTTCCCAAACTTATTTAGCTGCGCACCCCCTTCTGTGTCCCGACCGTGTTGATGCACCCCCATCCCCCAAAAACATGTTTTCAAGAAAGAAAGAAAAAAAAATACTTGCAGCACAATCAGTGTGTTTGTTTCTGACCACAACTCACAGCCTCCTACAAAGTCTGGGAACTGAAGGAGCCTCTAGGATGAGAGGCTAAATGTCTTCAAGATCACCAGAAAAGTTCAGCTGTGTTCAGCTAAAACTCTCAGGATGATCGTGTCCAGGATGCCTGATTATAAGTGAAACTTAAATGTAGCTGCTGTCAGTAACCATATAACAGATTTTAATAATTAAAACGCTCAACAGACTAAATAGTGCAGAAAAGAAAAAAATAATCTCACAACTTTGCGTGTTGAGATTTATAATTATTATTATTATATTAATTTATTTATTAGCCGCATCGACTCCTAGTGGGTGGAAGTGGAGATTAGCTGCGTTTGACTGTTTATTCGTGTGTTTTTATTTCTGCAGTGAGCCATAAAACTCACCTCACTCCGCCTGGAGTTTGTTCTTCAAAACTTGTATTAAATCCACGGCGATGACGCGTTTTAATGAGCTTCCTCCGTGCGGTATTTTTCATTGCAGGATGCAGTTTCCAACATTTTCACAGAGTAAATTTAGTTCGGCACACGGGTTTGATTTTTGCCGCTGCACGTCTGCACAGTGAGGGAAGCAGCCGTGGGAGACGCACTGTTGGACTCAGGGTCTCTGCGGGCTGCAGTAGGAGCGACAGGTATAACGCATTTAAAGTCACACTTTAGAATGCCTCCTCAGCGCAGCTGTATATTTTCCATGATTACACGGTATCCCTAACCCAAATATACACATCTGTATTGGGTGGGGAAAAAACACTGTGGCCTTTTTATAAGACACACCGTGCCGGTGATCACATGATGAATTAATGCCGAGCTCCGGACAGGAACTATATTGACGGGCATAAGTTTGAAATGATAAACTGGAGGTTTCAGGATCACCAAATCTGGATAACCAGTGCTCAAACAGGATAGGAAATCACAATGTAGAACTATAGATATGTAAAGAGCAACAAGTAGAATAGCCATAAAAGTTATTGTTTTTGGTCAATTTTGACAGCTGTTTGGGAGATTATTTTATGAGGCCAAACTCTTTCTACTTTGCTGTAGGCCCATACTGAAAAGCTGAATACGTTAAAGCCTACCTAATAACTGTAGCCTGATGGAAGAACAAATAAAATTATAACCTTATGAATAAATAGGATATCTTGTAAGATACTGCATGATCCAAATATAGTATTATTTGATACATTTAAAAATTTTTCATTACATTTTGGGCATGAAATCCACGCTGAATCCACCCTTCTGACGTTAATCCAGATTTTTTGGATCAAAGTGATCCAAATCCTACAGAAAAGTTCTGAAAAACCCAAACTAAAGGTTTGATCCGAATCAAAACCAAGATTGAATTACGTAATCTAATCCGATTATGTAAGTTTTTTTCTTTTGAAAACCCCATTTTCAAGATTTGATCCGATCCATAATCCAAAATTCTAGTGGATTACTTTTGAAAAACTGGGCCCAGGAGCTTCTCTCCATTAGATCTGCAGCTCAGATCATCTGACAGCTGGGATGGTGGATGACACACCTGCTTGTGAAAATAAAAACTTAACGAGCGTGGTTTCGATCGCAATAAAAAGCAAGTTATGTCCCAAGATACACGGAAGCGCAGAGACCGCCCCATACCACCTTTATGCCGCCATCCCATAATCTTTTATAAAACGGACATGATTGCGCAACATACCTCCACGGTCTGAGCTCTTATAAACGACCTTAGGCTCCCAGATGCACATCGGCTTTGCGGCAAATTGGCGGCATTGTTTTATGTGTAATTTTTTTTTTTTTTTTTTTTTTTTTTTTTGTGTAATCACCGTTCACCGCCATTACGCTTTTTACCTCGCGCACCCCCAAGCAGCAGCTCACGCACCTCCACGGGTGCGCGCACTACACTTCGGGAATCCCTGCCCTACAGTATAATCAGAACTCCATATAAAAGTTATAACTCTATATGTCTGTATAAAGTTTGCAAATGATCACATTTAACGTGTTTATGCGTGTAGGAGTTGGGGTTGGGGGTCCTGGCTTGTCTTGGACACAGGCAAGGGGGTCCCCAAAGAAAAAAATTTGGGAACCCCTGGCATAAAACACAGTAAGTGACTGGATCTAACTAGCATTTTGAGTAAGAATGTCCTTAAAATCACACTGACTGCAAGTGAAAATAATTGGTAACTTAAAGGAATCACAGGTGCCATTTTAGACTTAGAACTACTTTATGACAATGCACAGCTGTGAGCCTCTGCTGAAATCATCATAAAATGTGTGTTAGGCGACAAGTGTATTGTAACAGATTCAGTGGCGCAGTAGCTGAAGTGTCAGACTGGCATGTAGTTTTGCGCAGGTTCACATCCTGGTGGTGTCGGCAGTAATTTTTGTAGCCCGCTGAAGCAGATTTCATTTATTAGGGTTCCAAGCCTGAAGGGTAGGGAACCCTATTGTTTTTGTATGGATTTTTCATTATTTATTATTTATTCTTCTTCTCCGCTAAAGTGAAATGGGCGCAAGAGTCAGAAAATGGCAGGAAAAATCTAACTTGGCAGTTTAATAGAAAATCCCTACCGCTACCCAGATTCAAAAATTCATACCCAGAAACACCTAGGTGGCGCTGTTGCGAAGGTCAATGCGTTTTTGCTAATAACTTCCAAACCATAAGTCGTACACTCAAAAACTTTATATGTCCTTGGTCCTTGGATAATTTTACACTGCTTTTGTATTGGCCACGCCCAATTCCGCCTAGCTAGTTTTTTTTTGCTAGATCGCAAAAAAAGGCAAAACCTAATTTTAACTAGATAAATTGCATTTCTTGCAGAAATGCGTTTGAATGCTTTATTGCTGAATACGATAGCTGAAACTGCTGAATTAAAGCTAAAACTAAGCTTAATTGTCAAAATGTGCTGAATGTATTTGAAGTTTTAGGAGCAAAAATTGCTAAAAAATTTAAAAAGCCCAAAAAGTAAGTAGAGAATAGAGAAAAAATCCTAAACAGCAGAAATCTGAAATCTCTAAACATAGTTTAAAAAACTGAGCAGCTAAAATGTTTAAACAGCTCATATTTGAGTATAAGTAGTTAAATTTTCACAATTAGTTGAATTGTAAAGTTAGCAGGATGTGCTGAATTTTGAAACTGATAGCTGAGTAGCTGAACTGAAATAAGCAGTTTTCTGCTGCGAAAATTTAACGTAATTGTAAAAATGAGCTGAAAAGATTGAAAGATTTAGGAGCAAAAA